>JBBPCW010000139.1:14517126-14562411 GCA_037974425.1 Phenacogrammus interruptus | reverse complement strand
TATATAGTTTTTTGTAAGCTACCCTTTTGCTTTGATTTGACAGTGATAATATATTTAACTGAAATTATATTTACATTCAGCTTTAAAGCTGCAGCTTCAAAGAAAAGGGGTTTCCATACATCAATATGGTATATTGAAATGGTCTGACTGATGACTATTGACATATTGACAATTAATTGCCCTTATTTTGATTTTCTACACTCTGCTTGTCTCACAGTCCACGCTGCCTGATGATGTTTTTGAGAATGGAGGCTGTGGAGTGGCCGAGTGCAAGCGCCTGTCCTTCACCTTCTCAGACACCTCCACCTCTAGCCCTGGCCCTGGCCAGTCAAACCCTGAAATCACTGTGACGCCCCCTGAGATTGACCCTCAGCTGCCTACTACAGAAGATCAGTCTGTGGAGGAAGAGAGAGGTGAGGACGAGGAGGAAAGTGGCAGTGTGAGTGCGAGTCTGGCCAGTGCCAGTGAAGCAGACTCGCTGGGAGGTGAACGGGACTGGGAGAGCCAGGGGCCCGGATATGACTCCACAGCACACTCTTTGAATTCTGAGAGTCAGCTGTCAGCCGTGGGACCTGAGGATGTGGTGTTCCTGGAGCCCGGAGGACCTGACGAGGCCTCAGAACTGAAACCAGTGGAGCTGGATGGAGAGGAGGGCAGTCTGACCAGGCAGCTGGTCAGGAGGCTGACCTCATCTGAAATCCTACCTGAGGTTGGAGCTCTGAGCTGGGCTGGAGAGGGCAGCAGGGCCTTCCTGGAAAGCAGCCTGGAGGAGGCCATCCAGAGTCTGCTGCTGAGGCTAGAGAGCCTGGGTCAGCGCTGCAGGGAGCTCCAGGACCTCGAACAGGAAGTGATGAAACTGGAGGATCTGCTGAAGGTGAGACTTTCCAGTTGCCACTGCGTCACAAGGAATTAAATCGAGCGATTCAAGTGAGCTCAAGTGGCTTATGACTTATAATGTTTTTAAATAGTTTTGTGGAATTAACACACATAAATGTTTTTCAGAATCAAATTGCAGTACTTGCTGCATCATAAAATGTAAAGAATAGCTATAATTTACTTTTATATTAACGGCATTGAGCAGATGCTTTTATCCAGAGCGACATACATCAGTGCTTAAGTAGTTCACATCTGTTTTTGAAACCTGTAAAGCTATACTTAAATCAACATCCACTATTCAACCAAGTTACTGCACACATTTTTCGGAAATAAATAAGCACAAGCCAGAGGCATAGTTAGTCATCAAGGTGCTCCTTGAAGAAGTGAGTCTTCAGACAACGCTTGAATACAAAGAGGGACTCCTCTGACTTCAAGCATGATGGAACAAATATTGTATCACTGCCTCGGAAAAAACGTAAAGCAATGAAGTCTGAATGTAGTATGCCTATCAACTATTCTGACTGTGGGCTAGGAACTAACAATTGCATAAACATGCAATAATGTACAATAATCAGCCCTGGTTTAAGCCCTCATGTACCTCACATATATTTTACATATGTTCACCCCAAACACATGAGCCCTCACATATATTTCACAAATGAAGCCTAAAAGGCATGTATTTACAAGAAAACACACATAACATCATGTGAATAATATATGATCATACCATGACATCATGCCCTGAGACTGCACCAGAGTACACAAATCAGCTTAAAGACAGTTTTATGCTTTTTTTTTTTTTTTTTTTTGCACATTTCTGTTAATCATTATTCACACATGAAATTCATGTTCTTTCTGTATGGGAAAACAATTTAAATTTGTCTTAATTTAAGACAAAAAAGTATAACAAATATAAATGATTGTATCAGGGTTATCCCTACAATAAAGCTTGAATGATTCAAGGTTTATTAGTCAAAAGATAAATAGTAATATTAGTAATCAAGTGATTATTGAATGCCTTTACTTTTCAATAGCTGGAGTTGTCTAGATTGCCGTAACAGGACTTTTTTTTTAGGTCGGAGTGCAGCTCCAGCGAGCCCTTAATGTGTCTTGCAAGGTGACCTTTCGGCCTTGCTGGTGGGATTTAACCACTGTTTTGTCTCTTCAGTGTCGGGGTCCTGCTCACAGGAGCCGCTCGTCCAGCCTCAGCCTGGCTGTGGAGAGTGCTCTTGAGAGCTTTGACTTCCTCAACACCTCTGACTTTGATGACGACGACACTGGGGATGATAGTTCTGCTGTCCCCCGCGCTGTGTTCTTTGATATGGAGACTGAGAGGATCGGGTAAGTCTTCTACTTAACCCTCAATACATCTGTAAAACTTTCCTTAGCCTTTGATCTCTGCCCCTGATTAGTGAAAGTGACAATTTGGTCATATGTGAACACACCACAGCACACAGTGTGAACAGCTCAAAATACGTCCTCTACATTTAACCCATTGACCAAGTGAAGCAGGGGGCAGCTACGAACACAGTGCCCGGGGAACAGTGTGTGGGGATGGTACCTTGCTCAGGGTACCTCAGAGGTGCCTAACAGTCTTGAGAATTGGACCTGTGATTTCCTGGGCGAATGCCCTAACCACTAGGCTTATAATCTCTCAGTACCGAGACTGAGCATAGATGAACAAGAGTCTCACGTGAGTTATGTGTAGTGAAAGGCAGTTGAAAGCAGCGGAAATAAAACATTGAATTTGTCTCAGAATATCTGTTATTTATAGGCAGTGCTATAGAAATAATTGTAAAAACATTTTTGACCTTTTTGTAAGTATTAGAATTGGTATGTCATATGCTGTGCTGTACTGCCCTCTTGTGGTAATAGTAAATTTATGTTTAACAGGTCAGGACAGCACCCAGAGGCCAGAGGTCACCTCAGTGAAGCCCTGACAGAAGATACAGGCGTGGGCAACAGCGTGGCTGGTAGCCCGTTGCCACTCACTACGGGCAATGAGAACCTGGATGTGGCCATTGTTATTCACCTGCAGTACTGTAACCACCTTATTCAGGTACTTACAGTGAAATATAAACTAACAACAACCCTCAGAGTTCTACTGTCATCACAACTTTAACACGCTTCAGTTGTAATGACTTTTTTGCCCTTATACAACACCAATAAGAGAAACATTTCTGTTTAACCAAAACCAGTTGGAAACATTTTGTGTTTATAGTCATAACACTATTGTTGTGATTTGTGTCTATGTTAAACACAAATGTCTCATTTTCATTGATATGAAACACTTGTGTTTCTTGTGTGTGTGGTTGTAGTTGTTGACCTCAGGAGGGAGCTCCTGGCAGTACAAAACATATCTGCACAAGCTCTCGCACCAAATCCTCCTCATAGAGGAGCTCACTGAGAACAGCATAGAGCGGCTGGGCAACATCAGCTCTGCAGCGGATGGTAAGTGTGTAGAGTCTTGGGTAGGTGTGGTGTTTGTTGGGGTTCTTCTGTAGTGAGTTGATATTGTTTTGAAAAACACACTACATCCATACCTAGGAATTTTTAAATTCGCATCATATACTCATCCTCTCATCACATCCTCTGCTAAATTTGATGCAGAATTACTGTTTATTTATTTATTTAAGGTAATACTTTGGAGAAAATAAATCTAAATATGGCCTGCCTGTGTTTGTGTGTGTGCGCGCATGCTCAGTGCTCCCTGGACTGGTGGAGCGGCCGGCGCTGTTAACTCTGTGGTCCGAGTGCAGTGGTTCTGGAGGCCTTTTCCATACCACACTGGACCGAGTGCTCAAGCACATGTACCACAGCTTCACTGCACCTCTGCAGGAAACTCATCCACACAATGCAGACTCAGGTAACCACCATCACAGTGCAGATTCAGATACTGCAGTGCAGACACTGAGGTGTAGTTATATGTATAGCTATGTATAGCTACACTGCAACCTCATTGATCTGCTTACATTTCTCTCTTGTATTGTATTCCACACTGAACCTGGCAGTGATGACAATGCCAAATAAACTCATAATAAAAAACACAGATTGATGTCGATAGTGATTATTCATAAGAATACAGAAATGTTTTATTCACCCAGTAATGTAAGCTCTGCTGTGTTTGTGTGCAGTGATCAGGATGGTGGTCGGTGAAATGGTGGACAGGAATGATCTGGCCTCCTCACCCTCCTCGCTGGCCCAGGACGTGTTGACAGTCTTTCAGTTCCACAGCTACGCCACTCAGCACAGCGTCAACGACATGGAACAGCATCTGCTAGAAGTGGCCAGAGAGAGTATGACACATACACACACAAACACACATGCAGTAATATTAACCTTTAAAAGCCTCTTGTCCAGAGCAGGGTACATCAGTGCTTAAGTCTACATATGTTCTTCATACCTGTAAAGATTAAATACCTGTAAAAAATTAAATGTAGTCACACAATCACCTGCTACACAATAAATTCTTTTGATTTTTTAAATTTATTTATTTGATTTACGTAAACATATCATCATTTACATTTGCACTCATAGCATAAATTTAGTGTAATGTGAAGGAGATCCCTATACAAGATGCAAAGCATTATCACTGTTGTTTAAGTGATTCAATGCTGAGTGGTGTGTGTTGTGTTCTGTGCAGCGGTGTTTGCGGAGCGTCTGAGCTGTGGTAATGCAGAACGCTCTCTAAAGGAGCTTCAGGAGATGACCGTCACCTCCCTACAACCCCGCCCACACACCCTGCGTGCCCTGGCCAACCTGCTGACCTCTGATAACCCGGACATCAGCAAGGCTGCCTCTGAATTCCTTTCTAAGTCTGCCTCACATCTACCTTTCAGGTCAAAGGTAAGTGGTGCTGACCATCTGACTCTTTTGGGGTGATGGGTTATTAATATTGTCTATTCGCAAATATGATGGTGGATTACTAATTTAGTGTATTGATAATTATTTTGTTTGTTCTTTGAACTCAATGACAATTTCCTGAAGCTGCCTTTGTCTGTCTGGTATAGTCTATAAAGGATGAACAAGAGTCTACGAAGGGTTTCATTGTGTATGTTTGTGGGTGTGTGTTTGTGGCCAGGCAGTGGATTGCTACACTCAAGCCTTATCAGAAGCAGGGGTACACACACAGAGGGCTGCTTGTGTTGCCCTAAGCTGCCTGCAGGTCAGTATGAGTGACACACTGATGTAATCATGGTAATCAGTTGTCTATTCAGTCGCTATAATGTGATCATTTTGAAGACTGTAAGGTATTTTAGGACTTCTGTCTCTCTGTCTCAGGCCGTGGAGAGCATTAATGCAATCGTGTCACTGTGTGACTCAGCTGATGAAGAGCTCCGCCATGTTGCCATAGAAACGCTCCTCACATTTGGTAAGTTAATAACAAGTGAACTATGTTGCATTTCTGATGCAAGAAAATGAGTAACTGTATTTTGCCCAGTTACACATACAATGTTAGAAATATGATATTTAATAAGTGAAAATAAGAACAATGTAAAAATAAACAGAACAAGACGCTAGAAATAAAGACACTAGAATATATAAACACGAGTATTGAGGAAACAGGTTTTCCTTAATACTGTATTATTTACAGTATTTTGCAGATTAATATGATTAGTACAGTTGCACAAAGCTGAATTATACTACAGGCTGGAGTATGTGGGCAGTAGATTGCAGTATATTACTGAATGTTACATAATTTAGATGAAAATTTGTCATTGTGCAGATGTAGATGCAGACAAAGTAAAATGTTTGTAATTGAACTGTGCATCAAAATATTACATTCTTGTGAGTAATTTTGGGCAGTTTATTTTAAATCTAATGCAATGAAATGCATACACAATTTAAGGAGCAGCTGGTGTTACGAAGTTTTCACATGGTGATCATGATATTGTCTCTGATTAATCAAAATCTTCTGTTTCCAAGAAGATCGACTATAGTTTTAATTTCTCTGCACGCCTGACTCAACTCAAATCAGTTAGTAATGTGTTTAGTGCCAAAGAACTTTCTGATAAGTCTTGTGAAACTTTCTTTTCACACCCTTAAGAAGAAAAATTCAGGTTGTAGCTTGTGAGGTGTTTAATGAAGTGTGTGTGTGTGTACAGGTGAGGATGGCCGACTGGCGTATGAGCAGCTGGACACAGTGCCGCGGGAGATGGTGCGACTGGGAACGCGTCGCGGCAACGCCGTCACCACTGCCTTCTGAGAGAAGCTGGATAAGCCAGGGTGAACAGCCCAACATTACTCTCTCTGTGGCTGAACTCCAGCCCAAACATTTTTTATCCTAGACTGAGAGTGTGGAGACACTGAGGACGTTTCAGTTCCTCACATTTGAGCTCCTCACTGCAAGACTTCTGAAGCCATTTCCCTCTGGAAAGATGTTACAGCAGTTCACATGCTGCGTTCATGATGATGATGATCATTCATGTTGCTATTGATCTTACAGTAATAACGTTCTTTATTACTACAAGTTAATTAATAGTTGATATTCTTGAATTTGCACTTATTAGAGGCATGTAAATAGAGCACATGATTATTGATATATTGTATGGCATATCTTACCTGAACTACCTGAGAGCTATGTTGCTTTTATTCTCGCAATCATCCTACCCAACCCCTCCCCCCACATGTGCCGTTCAGTTTCAGGGATTCTGAGGGACACGTTTAATATAACCCTCCAGATTACTGTGTGTGTGCTTGCTTGTGTTCTTGCACGTGTGCGCGCGAACGTGTGTGATGTAAGTCAGCTCTAACTGTGAGGATCACTGGACAGAGGTAAGCTTGTCTCCACACCGTCCGGTTGCTCTGAGAACAGTCGACAGGAGCACAGATCTGTCAGCTGTTACATACAGAGGCATTTACATCTTGCCTTTAGCCTGTAAGGGTCAGTATTGCCTTGTTCGGAACAATAAACAGTAAGAGCATGGTGTAGTACCAAGAGCCGATGGTGCTTTAGATGTTACTACTAAGAATATATTGATATGCTAGTAAATGCCATGGTGAGTAGGAATTTGTCAAGGACAGACTGGTACCTTCCTAAAGGCTTATTCACACCAAGTACGATTAAAAAAAATATATAAAAAATACCGGTAAGCAGATGCAATTTTTAGTGTAGTGTAACCTTTATACAAAATCCAGACAGTTTGTTAGTGTTCTTCACTTGGAAATAAGTTGGAGGAAGAAGAAGAAAAAAAATCCACGATTAGTAGCAGCAAGGAATATTTGATTTTATGTTGAGCTTTATTCCTAAAATGCGCACGTCGATGTGTTGTTTCTCGTATAAGCTTTTGTGTTCTGGCAGGAGCCAAATAAGCTGCTGTACCTCCATTTGTTTAGCCTGCATCCATGGCAGCAGAGCTCAGATTAGTCTGGGATGGGCCACTAATTTTCTTTTCATCGCGTAATACCAAGACTATTATCCTGATACCAAAAATGATACTTTGACGCATCATCTTAATACATGTAGAAAGGTGATTCTTTGTCATTTGGATTAGTATTAAATAGGCTTCCAGATAAACTGACGTTAGTGGCGTTAGTTCCATATGATCTGTCATTACACAGCATTTCATGTGGATGTGTATGAGAACGTCAGATACAGAAAGGAAGAAAAAAGTTCCTGTTCTACACATTTGTTTGCTATAATCACATTTCACTTTTTACTGGACAACAAATTAGGCTTAATATAAAGACATATCGGTCTGACTTGGTGTGAATAGGCCTTAAGGCTGTTCCCTAGTGTGGGTAAGTGTGTGTGTGTGTGGGTGCGTATGTGTGTGTGAAAATGCACTTTTGGTATGTCGATAAAGAGAAGTGTTAATGGGTTTACTGTGAATTTGTTGTTTAACTTCAATGAAGACTGGAAGTACAGTGCTCTGTGATCCAACTAGCTTCTGTGCCTATTGTAACTGTACTACTGAGTCACGTTATTTACTGTGACAACTGATTTTCATGACTTAATTTATTTTTTACTTGTATCTTGTCATACATCTTTTTTTCTTTTTAATCACAAAAAATGGATTGTATCTGCAACAAACTAAACAAGCTACTTATTTATGTGAATATTTACAGTGCTCTAGTATTTGTAATCACTGGGATGCTCCCTTCAACCCCACACACAATCGCAGTTAATGTTTTACTGTCAACCTACATTATTTGCAAGTTTTTAGTTCTTTTAAAAGTGTTTGTCCTAACATACCTCGGTTTAAAAGGTCCTGCAATAAGAATGTTGTAGGAAAATAGGTTTTCCTTTACTGTTTTACAGTGTTGACATTTAAAATGTTAAAATGTGTGGTTGTGTAAACCAATAACAAGAAATTAGGTTTTTGCTATTGCTTCGGGAATTAGACCAAAGGAGAGGCTGAAGTCCACGGGTCAGTAAAAAAAAAAAAAAAGACATTTTAGAGAATGTACTGAGAGGACATGACTATTCCCTGGTTTAATAACAAGCACAAACTGAACCTTTTCTGTTATTAGTGTTTTATAATAATCATTTAAAGAAACTGCACAAATTCCTGAAGCCATAACTAATACAAACCCTGTAGAAGTCTGAATCATCTGTCAATTTGCATATTAACAGTCCTGTCTTTTCTGTCTTCTCATTATCACAATATTTTTGGACTTAAACATTTAAGGGAATAATTTTCTTTGTACATGTAATTAAAGTGACTAGTGTAATGCACATTGCTATGCTTTATTCTAAGTCCAAGGTAACGCAAAAACCTCGTCGCATTTTTACATCATTTTTCACTTTAAAGTTTGACTCCCCGAGACCCTGTTAAATATTTTGTGTTATTAATGATCCCTGGCTTGACATGAGTACGTTTTTAGTTACCAGTGTAGAGGGCTTGTTGTATCAGCAGCTTTAGTGCATAACCACTCAGATTTGAACAAATGCAGAACTTTTGCTGTCATATCTGTTCTGTAATGAGCTGTTTGATTTTTCTTTTCCTCTTGAGTTTACAGTATTTCCTCTGTCTATTGAAAGTGGCAATAAAGTTTATTTTTGCATAATTATCAGGGCAAAATTGTCTATTGTAGTTTTTCACAAACATGTGGTCAAGTCCATGTTGCTTATTGTGAAAAAGAATACTGGGAACTGTGCTGAATTTGCCTTACATGACCAAAGGTGGCTGATTTCTAGCAGTAAAATGGCAGCAGCTTGTTGGCTTTAATCCAGTCAATCATGATTTTCCTCATTTTTTGTAATAAAGTAGTATTCTGTGCTTTGAGCTCCACCTCTCATTGTTACCTTTAGGAGGGGAAAAACAAAGGGAGACTTCTATTAAAACTTGTGTATTTATTCTAATATATAGTGCTTTTATGAACCAAGAACTTTCATGGCTATTTCAAGGCTTTGAATTGTACTGTACAGGTGTGAAGTGAACCCTTGACAACTGTACCATTAATTTGCCAACAGAAAACTCCTTTGCAATCTAACTTGCAGACAGTGGTCTTCAATGCCAGTCTCGATGGTCCCATGCTTGCATTTTTCCTCCAACAGAATGTGCAGGGTCAGGCATGTTAATGATTTGACTATGCAAGAGGGACAGTACCGGAGTCCTAAGGTCTTTGCTATGGATAAACTAAAGTACTCTCCACAAAGTGTACTGTAGTGAACAGTTGCAAGTATAGAATATATACAATTCATGATGCACTCACTACGGTAACCTCTCAAACCCAGCCCCACATGACACCACTTCTCAAAGTCCACACCTTGGTGATGCAAACATTCAACAGGCACCCTCTAACTGTCCTGTAGGGTTTCAATATAGGCATCAGCAAGGTGCAGACTTTGAGGGAGATTGTGTTTAAATTTGTTGGCATATGTTGTGTGCATGAGAACCTCTTTGAACTGAAGTGAGAAGACACCCCATTACGACTGAATACAGATTTGAGACACAGTAAGTGGATGATCAGCAGTTTACATGTTGCTAACCTCTCACAGGGTCTGCCTGACGGTTCTTTCTAGCAAACCAGCTCTCCACAAAAGCCATGCTTTTAAGTAGCTACCCCTTCAACATTCTTTGCTGTAAGATCTAACGTGCAGTCTGAACTGATTCATTTAGGATAAGATTTCACGGAGAAGCTCCTCAGCATTGAGTTTAACTCCCATGCTAAGAGAGAACCTAGCAAGCACTGACAGTTCAACAGCAAATACAAGTGTTTATAAAAATATGGCCCTTTATTCATGTACATAAAGTTTTACACAATGTACAGAGCACATCAATCTACACAGCCATAAAATGTTGAGTCAGTCAAATTGAACTTATTTACAACAGTTAAATAAAAGTCACTAAACACAATTGCACATCACTTGTTCAAAGAAAAGAAAAAAAAAAGGCACTAACTGGGCACTGAAACCAATGCTCACATAAATCTGGTCAATTCACAAGCAGTCAAGGTCTCAAATCACTCTGGCCTTTCTGCTTTTGGGTGAAGTACAGTCTTCATCTTTAGGCATGGGCTCCTTTTGTTCATCTACAAAGTCTGGCTCTTCGTCCTCAGAGGCTTCTGCATCGCTGTACACATCATACTCTTCCCTACTGACTTCTGGATTTGCCTCCTCATCATGGTCATCCACTGAATCAAACGCAAGTTCCCGCAGGTCTTCAAGGTTATCTGGACTTTTTCCGGTTAACCTCTACCATCAAAAATGATATTCATTACTTCACAAACCAAGAGTAAAAGCGTAGTAAAAGCAGAAGGAACAATGTTCTTACCTCAATCATGTCAGCCATGTGTTGAACATGCAATGCTAGTTCCTGAAGTTCATTGTTCTCATTTTTTAGCTCCGCAATCTCTTCATCTTTGGCTTCTATCTCCTTGTGCAGCTAATGCCCAGAAACAAACACTGGTTGAGTATAGGTACAATGAAAAATGGTTCATGAAAAATCTAAGTCACATCCATGAACCATTGTGGTACAGGGCTGTAGAGCAAAACAAATGTCTCACCTTCTCATTCTCCTGCAGAACATTAAATAGTGCTTTCTGCCGTTCCTCTGCTATCTCCTTCCAGTAAACAGACGTAGGAGTTTCTAGAAAACAAACCTTGTATGTTTGACAGGGGATGGCTGATAATTGTATTGTGAGGGGCAGAGTACTTGAGCACTTTACAGTACACTGACTTTACACCATAGGGCCTCTTAACATCTTAGGAAACGCAAAACATTCACACCCATCAAGCCTTCATAAACCTCAACTTCAAAATGCCTTTTGGACTGGAAACAAAGCCATCCAACTCCACTGCATCTAGAAAAATTACCTTTGACCATCAGTTCATAGGCCTCCTGAGGGATTCCTTCAGGCTGGTTCTCATTTTCTGGGTCTGTGGTTTTTATGGCCACTTCAGCTTTAATCCTCTTTGAGCTCTTCACCTGGTCTGCAGTCCACAGCTTCCTCTTAGGGACAGGCTTTGCAATCTAAAGAAATCAGGAAAAGGCTACTGGTATTCTGGCCTGAAGTCATTTTAACAGGATAACTTGCAACAGACCTTGAGGCCTTTACCTCAATTATCTTTCCATGGTTCTTAACTGCAGATGGCTGAATGACTTGTAGCGTTCGCCTTCCTGATGAAGCACTCGTTTGTGCCGCAAAAAATCTCTGCAATAGAAAAATAATTTGATTTAAAATAAGACAATCAAGAAAGTGTAAGTCACTGGAAAAAAAAAAAAGGCACCAAAAACAAAGCGTGGGAACTGCCTGAACTGCCAAACAGCACCCCCTCCCAGCATACAAACAGTCACCTGGCTCATTCTTCTCCACTTACATTCTTGTTAAACTGTCATTGTAAGACAGAAATTAGCATGGTAGCTGAGCAGCCCTGCCTATTTGCAGCCCTAGCAAGCGTGGGAAAGGGGCAGGTCAGGCACCAGCTACATGCAGCAAACGCCTCGAATTCCCACAGGCAGTGATTGGTCTTTTCAAATCATTATCTTCCTGCAAGATTTTTGAACAAATAATTACCGTGGGAACTTGCTTCAAAAAACTCATTATGGCCAACTACAAGTTAGGAGTTAGTTAATGTTTTCACTCAGACAATACAGTGGCAGTCTGAGTCACAGTTAACAGGTTTAAACACCAGTGCACACTGTACCAAGGTGTGCTTATGTTGGCAATGATTAATTCTACTAGAAAGACCAGGATATGCTTAAGAGAAAATCACATGGAGAAGTACCACTCCAGTCTATTTGCCCTTTTAAAGACAAAAACAGGTTACAAAGCATACATGTACTGACCCTAGATGAAAGTGCTTATACCATATTGAAACAATTAAAAGGAAAATAACCTAAACTTAAACAGAAACTGCACATAGGTCAATTAAACCAAAAAGCAGAACTTACCTTTATGTTTTCAGAAGGATTCTCTGCTTGCTTCATTTTTTTGACTGAACTCATTGCTTCAACAAGGCTACCTAGGGACACAAGGCAATTAAGAACTCAATTACCTGGCTGAGGACTTAATCCTACTAATTCATTTAAGTTGCAAACTACAAAAGGCAAAGAAACAAGGGACAGTCAAATAGCAATACAATTACTTTCAAAAGTTCATGTTATGGAGGATCTTTTCAAGCTCAAGAGCTGAGTACAGGAGAAGACTGGCTTACAGTTGTGGAATCTGACAGTCATAACACTCAAATGGATGTGTCCAAGGTAGATATACTAGGCTTTATTTATAATGGACTCATATGACCAACACTAGTGGGGGTTGTTAGGAAGCATTGGGACACCTAAACATAAGACAAACAGGCACTTCCAGTCTTCCTGAAAGACTTTCCACAAGATTAGTGTTTCTGTAGTAATCTGTGCCCATTCATTCTGCAGAGCATGTTATATTTCATCCAAAAGGTGTTGGATGAGGTTTAGGTCAGGGTTCTTTGCAGGCCAGTCAGGTTCTTTCAAACCAAACTCTTTATGGATCTTACTCTGGGCACTGGAACGGTCATCCCAAACCCTCCACAAAGCTTTAAGCATGTCGTTGTCCAAAATGTCTTGGTATGATTCAGTATTAAGATCATCCTTCACTGGCTGTAAGGGGGCACATTAATTCAATAGATAATGCATCTCGATCATTTTGTCCACACGCAGTACATCCAAATTTCTGAAACGTCCTTTAATAGGTTAATACTGAAACACAACCGCGCTTTCTTCTGCTCTGAAACAAGGACTCTCGGGTGGGCCTGAACTAGGACCACAACAGGATAAGGGTCTCTTCAGCAGGCTGATTAGGGGGCTTTTCCTTCATTGCTCAACTCCAGCTTCGTTAAAGCTGAACACAGGCGCCAGGGCTTACAACAGGCAACAGATTACTGAAGCACGGACACTGGGAATCCATTTAGGTCACATTTGCTAACGTTTATAACTGACTCTTACCTGTAGACAGTCACAAAGAAAAGAGACGTGGGGCTTGTTTAATATCATCCTTAACCAGGTTTCAACACATTACACATTTATTTTAAGAGTTTCGTACTCAAAACACAGGACCATGCTAAGCTAAAACAAAAAACACACGCAAAAAGCCACCAGGCGCACCAGGACGCTCGCTACATTAGAATCAACATAGATCAGAAAAAACATAAGAAGTGTGCCTTAATAGAATGGAAACAAATTAACGTACTTACAAATACAGCAGGATTAGAGGCTGAGTTTCTCCAGACACTCCAGCAAAACTGAGCTAAACTGAGAAGCGCGCCAACAGCTTAAGTACCGCCTTTGTGGTGGATCACGTGACTCCAAGAATTTGGCGCCACACAAAAACAGTACAGCGAGAGATCTCTACTGGACCTTAAGACCTGTACAGGAGAAATCAGAATCAGAACTAGAAAACTATTGATCCCAGAGCAAAATGCTTATGATGACTGCACAGACACACAAAGACACAGAGGGAAGAACAATATTAAGCATAAGGATATTAAACATAAAAATATGAAATATAAAAATGTTCACTTTTTGGGCATCTGGTGGCCTGGTGGTTAGGGATTTGCTCCTACGATCAGATGGGTTGCTAGTTGGACTTCCAGGACTGCTAGTGGCAGGTAGCCTTGAGGTAGACTTGAGCAAGGTACCATCCCACACACTGCTCCCTGGCCGCCACATTGGTGGCTGACCACTGCTTCACTTGGTGAATAGGTTAAATGCAGAAAATTATTTTTTGGGGTGCTGATGATTAGGGAGTTTTCCCTGTGATCAGAAGGTTGTGAGTTTGAATCCTAGGGCTGCTGGTGGCACCACGGTAGTCTCAGCCTCAGACGTCACGGTGTTTTAATCAGATGTGGTAATGCAGATACCATTGTTGTTATACCGTGCACAAACAGATCAATGACTTACTGCTTGTTTTCTTCTCCTTCTTTGATTTTCTGTGCTGACTGACTTGTTCCACGCCGGTCTGTTTTTGTGGGGACATTTCCACGCCCCGATATGTGACGCTGAACGAAACGAACTGTGATTGGTTGTTTGACATGTCGGTCAAACGGCCTTATGGGCGGGCCTTGGCCAAAGAAAGCTGCTATGAATTCCAGACCTTCAGCCGTCAGTCTGAAGGTCTGGCTACGCGAGACTAGCACCACAGAGGTACCCTTGCCACCGTAGGGTACCGTACCCACACAGTGCTCCCTGGGCAGCCCATTGGTGGCAGCCCTCTTCACTTGGTGAATGGGTTAAATGCAATGAAAGAATTTATCACTGTTCACACTTTTGCTTTTGTGTGTTCATGTGTGACTATACTTAAGAGCAATATAAAATATAAATATATAAGCATAATAATAAAATCTGTAGAAAAAAAACTGTAAATGTAATTCACTATAAGATAATACTTTATTTGTGGCAGAAAGTGGACAGAACAAAAGAAAGTAAAAGCAGCATAAGCAATACAATGAAAGCTATATTACACAACAGTATAAGGAAAATATACACTGTAAAAATATTGCATAAATTGTACATGTGTGTGTGTGTGTGTGTGTGTGTGCATAGTGGATATATATGAACACCGAGTATATATACAGGTACACATTGGAGTGAAAACAAATTATGCATAACTCAAATACACAGCTACACTATATGGACAAAAGTATTGGGACACGCCTCTTAATTATTGGATTCAGGTGGCCCCTTCCAGTGACTTATTTTAATGATTTAGCATACCAAAGACAAACAAGAAATCACTTTAAACGAGTCAGAATACCAGCCAGCATAATAACTCATCCCAAAAGGCTATATTACAGAGATAATACATCAGTTTTGTAGTTTGTTTACATGTCGTTCATGACAGAGACAGATTGCCTACAGGCGTTAATGACGTGTCGTGCACAGAGAGCTGCACAGATACACGAATCACTATCGTGTTTTTGTGCACTAAAACCACTCACTGCTGTATAATGACGCAGTAGAGTTTAGAGCCATAATGATTAGATTACATCACACTCACGCTGCTGTGATAAACAACAGCAATAAAAAACAATCATTTTTCAGTCACATTGTCTATCACGTGACCTCTCCACAGGGTTGCCAGATTGTGTCCTAAACGATTTGTGACGCTGGTAGTATGAATGGAAAATGATAAAGTGTTCAACTACAGTGCAGTTCTGATGTGGGTTCAAGCATTTAAGAAATGTCATTAGTTTCCCCTGCGTCATTTTAGAGTTACAAGTGAATGAGTAGTCCTGATTGTAGTTCAGTAGGTAATACATAACTAGAACGTATATCAGTTGTAGGGAAAGGCACAATTCATTTCCATTAACACTAGAAAAAGGGCTTGTTCCTTTGACTCTGCTTTGTGCACTGGGGCACAACCATGCTGGAATAGAAAAGGTTCTTTCCCCAAACTGTCCACAAAGTTGGAAACATGGCTTTGTCCAAAATCTCTTGGTATGCTGAAGCATTAAGATTGGAATATAAGCTCTATATTGGAAGTAAGGGCTGGAATTACAACCATTCTCACATATAGCCTCCCATTTTAAGTGGCTCAAAAGAAACATTAACGGTCCAGCTAGAATAGAAAATGGCTGTCCCCAAAATTTGTGTCCAAAACAGTTGGAAGGATGGTGTTGGTCACTGGCAGTAAGGGACCACCTGAATGTAATCATTAAGAGGTATGACCCAAAACTTTTGTCCATAAAGTGTAGGTACAACGTTTATATTACTGCCCACAGCACTTGACACTGACTATGAGCTTGCAGTTTAGACATTAAACCGCAGTTTTAAGGTATTTGCATTTAAATTGGACGAACAATTACAACCATGCTGGAATAGAAAATGTTCTTCCCCAAACACTGTGTTTACAAAGTTGGAAGCATGGCGTTTTCAAAAATGTCTTGGGATGCAATAGCACTAGCATTTCAGGGCCACCTGAACTGAATAATGTGTGTCCCAATACTGTTGTCCCTTTAGTGTACATATTTCCATTTCAGATATGGACAGAGGATAACGATGAAGCACAATAGGAGTTTCTTCTGCTCTGAAAGCAGGACTCCAGGGCCAACTGAATTCAATAATTAAGAGATATGTCACAATACTTTTGTCCATATTGTGTGTATATGTAAACGTAACTTCAGAGAGAAGGTTGCTTTGACACTGATCTGGCAACCTCTTGCCTCCTCAGCTGCATGACGTTCGGCTCCAGCCATTTTGAGTGGTTGTACTGAGGGACGCGGGTTTGTTTTTCTCCGCCGGGGGAGACTCGAGGACAGAACCGCATCAAAAGACATTTTCCACAACCTTTTTGTAATTATGGGTCCACCGCGAAGCAAACCTAGCAGTTTATTGACCGAAAGAAGGGAGAATTTCAGTTGGTTCGTTCATTTATCTTGACATGGCATGGGTGGCCGGGTCGGTTGGGCTGTGACGACGGAGGAAAACAACCCAGCAGAGAGAAGCGAGCAGGGCCGCCACTGAGACCTGGGGAGGAAAAAGTGTCTTTATTTTACGGTCTGATACGTGAAAGCAGGGTCGTGATTCAGAAAAAAACAGCAGTTTAAAGAGTAATGTCTATAAACACGATGAGTAACGATAACGGGAGCATTAGTTAGCTTTCTCTGCTAGCCAGACAGAGCAGTTAGCACGTCTCTTAGTAACAGACTAGACCAGACAGGCAGAAATGTAAGGGAGAAACGGGAGGAAAATCTTGGCTAGTGTGATCTCTTACAGTTAAATCTGAAATGTAGCTGGCATTAGGTGAGCTCGGCGTGTTGGAGAGGTGTTTGTGTGTGTATGTGTGTGTGTGTGTGTGTGTGTGCGTGCGAACAGCTTATTGTAGCTGAGTTAAGTTTTGTCAGGCCTGTAAAACTAGCCTGAAAAATGGAGACGCATAGTACTGGTGACACCAAAACGGACCGTGGGCCGATCTTCTGGCCTTAAACTCCACGATGTCAACTCTGTGTTATTGTACTTGTTGCCAACGCCTCCAGGCATCTTGCATTTCTCTGCCATGGTCGCCTTTTTTACCCCCCCATCCCTGCCATTCACCCGTGCGTTACTGAAGACCTCTTCAATGAAACATGAACACACACCAGACACGTTGTGGAAGAACTAGTCAGGTCTCGTAAAGCCTCAAGAGTTTGTTTGGAGCTAGTTTCAGGGAGCAGATTTGTTCAACTTTCAGCCAGAGAGATCTATTTCTCTATTTTAAAAAGAAAGTTAAAGGAAAGCTGTCGGCATGTCACTTGTATTGGCACCAGATATTTCCTGAGCACTGAATTTGCAGTAGTGTTATTTTTGAGTATATAAATTAAATTGGCCTGTGCTTGCTTGTTGCTCTAACATGGTGTGATTCAGACAGTACAAAAAATTGTTGAGCCCCCATGTGCACTACTCACGAGAATATAAAAAAAAATGACCTGATTTGGTGAAAAATGGCTTAATTTCGTTAGATTTGTTCTATTAAAGTTATAGTTACAGGTAGTGCGGGATCTTTTTTTTTCCTAAACTTTTTGTTAACGTGACATCATTTGGGGGGGGAAAAACTCCTGCAAGGCACTGAAAGAATAAAAAGTGAACCAAGAAAGCAATTCCTCTATAACCATGGGAGACCCAACATCTCGACGAAATCAAACGAGAAACAGACTCCGTGCCCAGCTACGGAAGAAAAGGGAGTCTTTGGCTGATCAGTTCGACTTCAAAATCTACATTGCCTTTGTGTTTAAAGAAAAGGTGAACTTGCACAGCTTGACTCGGTGTATTGTTAGTTATTTTAAACCTTGGCATTCAGGGGGTAGACTGGTGATTAGGGAGTTGCCCCTGTGATCAGAAGGTTGTGGGTTTGAATCCCAGCACTGCAACTGACAGCACCAAGATACCCTTGAGCAAGGTACTGTCTTCACATGCTGCCCCTGTTGGTGGAAGAGTTAAAAACAAAGAACTTCACACTATTCTGGTGTGTGGTGTGTTTGCGTGTGACTAAGTTTTGCATTTGGTTTTGAGTCTTGTGCAATCATTACATGTTAACTGTGTAAACCCCTGGTGCACAGAAGTAGGTGGGGACTAAGTTCATGATCTGGTAACAGGTTGACCTTTAACTTTAATTTTGTTGACCAGCCAGATGGTCTTACACCACCTGTGTGGTAAATGTGACCCCTGCCAGTGCTTAATGAGTATCTTTTGAGAGAGCACTTTTAAATGTGCATGGTAATTTTTGTCTTATTGGACCTTTTTGTCAGAAACTAGGCTTCCTCGGTTTGAAAGATAAGCTAAAAGTCAGTATTCTCTAATAGGATGCCATTTGTAGCATGCCAAACTCAAACGCTTTGTAAATTTCACTAGTAATTGATTGTAAGTGGTGTAGTAAAGTAAAGCATACGTTTTTGAAATCCGTTATTTTTTTTCTTTCTGGGCAGAAAAAGAAGTCTGCTCTTTTTGAGGTAGCAGAGGTGGTACCTGTCATGACCAACAACTATGAAGAGAATATCCTCAAAGGAGTGAAGGATTCAAGCTATTCCTTAGAAAGTTCTTTGGAACTTATTCAAAAAGATGTTGTGCAGTTGCATGCTCCTCGCTACCAGTCGATGCGCAGGGTAAGTAATGGAGTGTGGTTGCGGTTGTTAATATCCAGCATTACAGCTGCATATGACACTCAAACTGTTATATTGGAAAGATTCACATACCTTTGGAATGTTGAGACTAGTTTAAATACATAAACTTCACAGTGACCTCGTGGTTATTGTTTTGAGGCATCAGTATTGATCTGATCAATAACTGAAACTGGACAGTTGATGTAACTTTTTACAGCAGGAATTTGTAAATTTTTTACAGTCCTGGTAGTTAATTTGTATTCCTATAAAAAATTAATGTAAACCGCTCATCTGGCAGTTTTCCTAATATGAACAATTCTGTGATCTCACCCTGGTTTCTCAATATGTAAAGGATGTAATAGGTTGCACCCAGGAGATGGACTTCATCCTGTGGCCCCGCAATGATATTGAGAAGATAGTCTGTCTTCTGTTCTCCAGATGGAAAGGAGCTGACCATGAACCATTCAGGCCTGTTCAGGTGACTGTCTTATACATGACAAAGTTATGTGCATTTTCATAATGTGTACAATTGTAGTGATAGTAGCACATGATTTTTATTTCCCTCTATTTTTTATTCAAAGGCAAAGTTTGAATTTCACCATGGAGACTATGAGAAACAGTTTTTGCATGCTGCTGGTCGGAAAGACAAGGCTGGGATGGTTATGAACAACCCGAATCAGTCTGTGTTTCTTTTCTTGGACAGACAGCACTTGCAGGTTGGTCCTCCAAAACAGTGGAAATGCAAAACCAGGAATGTGTGTACAAAATGTTCACTTTTTTTTTTTTTTTTTTACATATTTTCTACAGACTCCAAAATCTAAGGCCACTGTTTTCAAGTTGTGCAGTCTCTGCCTCTACCTACCACAGGATCAGCTGACCTGTTGGGGGGTGGGAGATATCGAAGACCACCTTCGTCCCTACATGCCAGACTAGGAGAGACATAGAAGATTCCTCCCAAGGCCACTGAAGCAAGTTGCCCTCATTCACATCCTTCAGTTGAATAGAATTGAACTTGTGCTTGGAACTCTCCTTTTTTGTTGACCACTCATTTTCATTCTGACATTACTTTAGTTTTTTTTGTTGTTTTTAATTATCCCTCCTACCAGCCAATTTTGGTTTGGTCCACCCATTTATTCTACCCTTAACCTATCTGCTTTCATTTCAACTTGCACGAACATTGTTTTTGAGTGGTTGTTCTCTTGGAGCAGCACTGTCAACAACAGTAACAGAAGGAACTCTTTATATTGGGGGGAATAAAATAAAAAAAAAAGCAAACCAATGTAAGGGGTTCCTTAAATATGGGCCTCTTGTTTTGGACTGGCTTTGATATTGGTGACATGAATGGATAGTTAACATGTCTAATTTTGGGGGAAAAGGATAGTTTTAAGAGTAATGACAATCAGTGACAGATGATCAAACAGCCTGCATAGTCTTAGTAAAAGGCAAACTTTCCTAGATGAACAATACTTTGGCTAAATTTATTTTGGTGTAAACATTGCTGTTCATTTTCAACTGTTGAGTTTTGCTGGACATTTTGAGTGTCATTCATTGCCTGTAATACAACTTTCATTATATATTTTTTTTTGTAATTTCTGGAAGTGATGCCTGATGGGATGGAGACATTAAAGGTACTTTCTATCTATGGATATGGACATTAAGAAAAGTCTGCGGTGTGGATTCTGGATGGGTTAATGGGGGGTTTGGCATTTCTAAAAAAAAAAAAAAAGTCAGTGGTCAGGCAATTCCTGCGTTAATCATTCTTACTACTGATACCCAATTTTATCTTTGGTGGTGGATATTCAGTGGGGAAACTAATGCATAAGTTCATGTACCTAACCAATTTTTTGTGGGAAAAATGCATCATTAAACTTTGTTTGCTTCTTTGGCAACCTCCTTTATGAGTACTAAACACTGCAGAGCTTGGACCTTGGGATCTGTAAACCAGCTTTGTTGAGTAATAAAGCATAAATCTACCCACCCTTCCCACTGTAAAATCTTGGGTTCAAATGAGTAGATAATGGTGTACATGACTTGCTCAGTCAGTTTGTTACATAATGCAACACTAAGTGGTGTCCTGGTGGTCAGGCCGTTGCCCTTGTTAATGGAAGGTTGTGGGTTTGAATTCTAGGACTGCCAGTGCCACCACTGAGGTTCCCTTGAGCCAGGTTCTGTACCCACTCACTGCCCCAGGCACTGCATCGCTGGCTACCCACTGTTTCACTCTTGTGAATTGGTGCAATTCATAGAACAATTTCAAGCTGTTTGTGCTGTGCTGTTTATATTTAGGACCTTACACACTACAAATCCCACTACAATGAGAACATATAGATCTTTTTGGTGGTGCTTTATTGTATACAGACAGTACAGCATGTCTATGACTTTAAATATAAATATTTTAAGAACTGAGGTACAGAATGGATGAAGTATTTAGAGATCAGCTGCTGAGATGCTTTGTGTGCCTTCCCTGAGCAATTAGTTTTCCATTAGCTTTGTTAGTCAGATCCACAGTAGTAAACGCCAGTGTTTTTCCTTGCTTTAACACCTGGGCAGTGATCAAGACGTCTTCTCCAGTCTTGGCAGCATTCATATACCTGTTAACAACAGATTGAAATACCCAATTATAAATATCATATGGCGATATGTATATATGACTCCCATCGTCTTCTGTGGAAAAGCCTTACGTGATGTTCATGTCGACGCTGACCCCTGGAGCTCCTCTCTCAGTGTACATGAGGGCAGTGGTGGAAATGACGTCGATCAGAGTGGCGGTCAGACCTCCGTGTAGCGTCCCTAACCGGTTTGTGTGCTCCTCTTCCACCTTCATCTCACAGACCAGCTTACCAGGACTAGCTGACAACAGTTTCACCTGTTGTGACATATATGACCATGTAATTTGTATATAGAAAAAAACTACACACATTAAATGGACAAAAGTACAGGGACATGCCTGTTTTTCAGGGTTTGGTCTAGGTCCCTTACTTCCAGTGAAGGGCAATCTTAGTGCTTCAGCCTACCAAGACATTTTGGCATGCTTCCAAATTTGTGGACACAGTTTGGGGAAGACCTTTTTCTATTCCAGCATGACTGGCCCCTGTGCATAAAGCAAGGCTCATAAAGTTATGGTTGGATGAGTTCGATGTGGAAGAACTTGACACACACAGAGCCCTGACCTCAACCCCATCCAACACATTTGGGATGAACTGGAACAGAGTTAGACCTTCTTGTCCAACATCCGTGTCTGACCTCAAATGCTCTACAGAATGAAAGAGCAAATTCCCACAGAAACTACAAAATATTGTAGAAACCCCTCCAAGAAAAGTAGCAAAGGGGGGGACCAACTCCACATTAAAGACTATGTATGTGTATACAATGTGATTAAAATCTATGTGGGGGTCAGGGGTCCCAATCCTTCTGTCCATATAGTGCACAATTTTAGGAATCATAAAATAGAAATAATGTCTGAGCATCTCCTGAAGGACCCATTATCAGTGTCATTTCAGTATACTTTAGTTTTAAAGTGTCCCATTTTATTTGTACCTTTAAATGGTAGAACTTATCACTGTAAGCATTTCTTGGACCAGTATCTTAAAAAAAATGCTGGATGAGCTAAACTAGTTTTATAGAAATCTTGCAAGGTATTTTTTCTTTTTCAGTCCTAGTTCTTATTTGGCAGCTACTCGTGCATTTTGTAAACAAAAGTATTGGGGTGCCATTACACCAACAGGGTCTTTAATGGCATAGCGTTCAAATACACAGATTTTAATATGGAGCTGGTCTCCCTTTGCAGCTATAAGGGCCAAAATGAAGATTTTCACATATAGCCTCCCATCTGAGGGGCCCAAATGTAATGACAAAGTATTAGTCACAGTCATGCCGAAATAGAAAAGAGGGTTCCTCACTGTGTCCACAAAGTTGGAAGCATGATTTGGTCCAAAATTTCCTTCACTAGAAGTAAGGGCCATCTGAATTCAATAATTAACACGCGTCCCAATACTTTGGTCCATGTAGTGTATCTCTAGGTTAGTGAAAGGTCCTCAAGGTTGCTCACTCACCTTGCCTAAAACACGATCAAACCCAGGACTCTCCAACATCACCTGCATGACCTGTTTCAGAGCATTTATGGACAACGAAGCCATCGTTGCTCCACTTTAAATTAGAACACAAAACACATAAACTAGAACAAAAACAAAACAAGAGAAGGGTTGAATGACAACAGGAAGAGCTGGCTCTCTAATACACCATTTCATATAATACATATATCCGTTCATAACTTGTTTTAACAATTTAGCAGTATTATGGAAAATTTAAAAATGCACGATATTTTGCGTATGTAATGGTATTGTTTAAAAGTATATGTTTATAAATAATACTGTATTTTGATACCTTTATCATTAAATATCCTGCCTCAACTTTGAGGCGTCCCACTTTTATTTTGGAAAGTGTGATGACACAATGTACGCGACAGCTGGGTCAAACTCTTATTTTGTATAATCGCACCGAAAATAAAACGGAACAAAAAACAAAAAACCCAATGATCTTAGGCCAGTAAAATATACTAAACAATTAGATTATTATCAAAGTATTAACCCAGTTTTGGTCTACATCCAGTACATTATGTGAAACAACATCAGAGTATAGTCCCAGTTATGGTCGTCGTCCAGTATATTATACTAAACAACTAGATATTATTATTATTATTATTATTATTATTATTATTATTATTATTATTATTATTATTATTATTATTATTATCGTTGTTGTTGTTTGTAGTAGTAGTATTAACCCAGCAACGATCTTATCTCAGTGTAATATTTGATTTATTAATGTATAATCATGGTTGTTGATTATACATTAACAACCAGGGTGTGTCAAACAGTGTGTCAAACCTATTGTAAAGCAGTCTGTTATTGAGTTGAAATCTCATGTGGTATTGTATAAGTAGGACTTTGTGAATATTCTGGGGGAAACGGTGTGTGTGCGCAGATCAGAGTGTGAAAGGAAAAAAAAATAAAATAAAGGATTTATTCATACAGTGTTTTTTAAAAAAATATTTTTAACAAATATTTATTTAGGTATATTAAGTATAGGTGAAATCTGTAATCCCTGACATTATAATTTAGGGGGTGATGTTCCAAACTCCTTATGTGGTTCAATATTCAGAAAACTACTGCTTAACACTATTTGGTATTTAGTCACATTTATACTGGACTAATAGTGCATTTTTGTGAGTAAAAGCCAGACTGTGAAATTGCCCTGTAAATGAGCCCCCACCTAAAATAAATAAATATTTCAAATTAATAGGAGCGTCTCATTATTATAGCAATAAATAAATAAATAAATAAATAAAAAACAACTGTGCTACCATTTCACCTTGAAGGACTTCAGTAGGTGAAGATCCACTGAGGACAATCACTTTCTATAAATAGTACAGACCATAACCATTTATCTTAAAAAAGATTTAGACCAGATTTAAATGTTTGTCCATAGCTATATAAGCTCACAAACAGTTCCATTTTTGATGATGACTGAAATGATAACATCCTAAATGTATTTACACTGAAGATGTAACAAATTTGGCAGAAAAATTGTGGTGGTGGCCTAGTGGGTAGGATACTTGCCTCTAGACCAGGAGGACATGGGTTCGAATACCTTCAGCACACCACCACTGGGTTCCTGAGCAAGACCCTTAACCCCCAAGTGGCTCCAGGGAGACTGTCCCCTTTAGTCAGAGAATGGAAGTTGGTTTGAATGAAAGAGTCTGATAAAAATGTTCATGAAACATGCAAAAGAGTTGAAACTTGTCAGTGTGGCTCATTTTCCATGAGGGTTACTGTTTAGTTTTTGTTTCTTGTAACAAAAACTAAACAGTAACTTATTCATAGTTACCCCTTAGAGCCAGAACACTGCACACCCATTATAGTTCCTTTGGTTGTGTTTAAATACGCAAACACAGACTGTAAGGTTTATATGAGGTATTTCGGTTTTTGGTGTTTTTATAGATCAGTTGGTCTGGTTTATAAGATCACTATAAATCTATAGTTTGTGTTGTCTGGGCTGTAGTCAAGGTCACCTTATCTCAGTCCATACCTAGTCCATGACTATTACTAGACAAGATCAAGACTGAGTCTATAGTAAGTTAAAGCCAAAATAAAATGACAGCAAGACCAAGTGACCTCACTCTCATTTGCACTTGGACGAAATGTACAGCTTCAGTCTATAACTGGACTATGAAAAAACACATTAGTCTTGTCAAGACCAAAGCTTATATGGTTCTTTAATTGTTGATTTTCTAAATCCAAACTACAGGAAACAAACTTAAATGTGGGTGTTTTCTGCAGGTTTTAGAGCAGTTTAACTGACTGAGACCAGGCTGAAGTACTGCAGCACTGTGTGGTATAAAAAGATCATATAGGGCCTTGAGGAATCAGGACGAGACTTATTTAAGGCAATTAATTCTGAAAATTTGAAAATTGTATCGAAATATCAAATACTGATAATCAGATCAGATCACGAGAAAATCAAAACATATCACATTATCATGCTCTGTTACACCCCTGGTGTACACATACACTATGTGGACAAAAATATTGGGACACACCTCATAAATATTAAATTTATGTGGCCCCTTACTTCCAGTGAAGAGTATTCTTAATGCTTCAACATACCAAGACATTTTGGACAATGTCATGTTTCCAGTTTTCGGAACACAGTCCGGTGAAGACCATTTTCTGTTCCAGCAGGACTGTGCCCCAGTGCACAAAGTAAAGTCGATAACGTCATGGTTGGATGAGCTCTGTGTGGAAGAACTTGATTGGCCCGCACAGACCCCTGACATCAACCCCATCTAACACATTTGGGATGAACAGAACCAGAGACTGCGAGGCGGGTCTTCTAATCTAACATCAGTATAAATGCTCTACAGCTCAGACGTCCCAATACTTTTGTTCATATAGTGTACCTGATACCGGCTCTGGCGCTGGGGGCAGTAGTGGCCGTTCCCCCGTTTTTCCTGCACAGCTGCGCATGTCTGCGTGTCTCAAGATAAAAACACGAGAATCTGTTACATGTAATAACCCAGGCCTGGTAAGGAACCATTTTCTTTCATAGAAACGAACTTTTGTCCATTACGACATACAGTATTTGTCTAAGCAGGTTTGTTTATCCGTTGCCTCCGCCTGGCTACTGTGTTAGCTGGCTAGCTAGCGTAGCGCATAGTAAATCAAAACAAACCAGACACGCAGCACACCTGAACATCTGACCGAGTTACTGGAGAAATGACAGTGTCTGACCTGTAACTTTTAGACCTAAACCTTCCAAATTATTTCCCTGTTAAAGTGCTGACAGTCCTTAAAGTCTGTCTGTTTGTGGAGCTCAGCTAGCTCGTCAGGTATTTTAAACGCTAGTCAGGAGGTTTAATCAGAAATGTATTTTATTAAACGAAGCACGAGCACCCTTTCGGTGTTGCAGGCTGATGTTCTCAAAATGTTTATTAAATAAAGAAAAACATCTTTATTAGACAAAGACAAACTCCATTTTGTGTTTTACTTCTAATTCTTATCCACTGCATGATTTGAACGCGTGGTTATTGGGATATTATTATGTGCCTTTTGCCTTTAAACGTAGAATTTACTGAGAATTGCAGTTCAGTACAGCAATATCAAATCAGTCAGCAGTATATCAAAAGGTCAAACAAAACATTTCTACAGTCCATAAATATTTTTATGTTGACAAAGACAAATGTTATGAGCTTAAAATGCAAATTTGTTGGGTTTTTTTTGGTTATTTAATGGGCATCTGGGTTAGAGAATATTTCAAAGTAAATATATTTACATTTATTGTATTTGGGTGAAGTTCTCATGCAGTGTGACTTGAGGGTTTACCACAAAACACATGCCTCAAAAACAAGGAGGTCAATCTGTGTAATTTTGTTTCAGAATGATCCTCAGCGTAGTACTTCATTTGTCAAGCATGGTGGAGGCAGTGTTATGATAGTTATGTTAGGCTTATATGGCTCCCAACGGACCTGGTTCCCATATTTATGAATGATGTCAAAAGCAGCTAGATGAATTCTGAAGTATAAGTGGCCGAAACAATCTGCTCAGATCAGTCAAATCGTTTAAATCTCACAGTACAACACTTAACAGTGCATATGGACACTGGTGTGAAGCACACTGTAAAGCAGCTCAAGATTTTGCTTACTGAAGGAAAAGCTCATCAAGAACAAGCAGGAACTGAAAGCAACTACAGTAGGCCTGGCAGCATTTCTCTGGCAAAGAAACAAAACTTCTGGTAATTTTGATGGATTCCAGATTTCAATTTATGATTGTTAGTGTGTCTTTTAAACCCTTCTAATGGGGTGGAAATGGTTGTAATAACTACACCCTTCAATTTATTAAATGTAAATGCATTCAGTCTAAAACTAAAGTCTGCATTTTGAGCTCTTATTCATTATCTAAATCAAAATAAAATTCAATTAATAATATCATTTCAGCTCCAACATGCTGTGGTACACAGCTACACTTTGATGTCAAGGTATTTATTGACCTAACTGTGCATTGACATGTTTGCTGTGTACATTTTGTTTCTTCTTTTTCTGACAGGTGCAATCATGGGGAAAACACTGTCTCATCTGCCTAAGCAGACATGCCATGATGAGTGCCATGCCAGCCTGACTTCTTCACCTGAGTACAATGCCATGCAGAGTGGAGAGGATGGCAAGACTGGTGGAGATGTGTCTCAGTTTCCCTATGTGGAATTCACTGGTCGGGACAGTGTCACCTGTCCAACCTGCCAAGGCACTGGGCGGATCCCACGAGGTAAACATAAATATTACAAAAAAACCTGGGTGTGTTTGCTTCAATAAGGTAGCTATCCAGCTTGTTCTCTGCTGTAATGCTTTTAGTCTGCTCTGTTCTAAAAGAGGTGATTCATTGATTTATACTGAGTCATAGGACAGTGATTAACAATTAAAGGTGCATGTGACTCTGAACCATTGATAGTATGTTTGTTTTTCACACAGGTCAAGAAAATCAACTGGTGGCATTGATTCCATACAGTGATCAAAGGTTGAGACCAAGGAGAACGTAAGAGCTCTTATGCTAAATTCTGATGCATTTTCCTTTTAGCACATTGTGAAACCTTTTTAAATTCTTCCACATAGCTCATGATCAGTGGAAAGCCAATTCCTAGGTTTGAAATGTTCTTAAAATGTTGAGGAAAATAAAAATTACAACCCGACTGTGAGAAGGCTCTTCCTCACAGCATTACACTGACTACTGTATATAAACATTGTGTCACTATAATATTGTAAGAAAAAAAGATCATTTGGAACAAACAAAAAAGTTCCACAGTTGTGCCACATTTACAATGCTCTTACTAAAGAGCTTTGTGAATTTGTACTTCTGGACTAGGCTTAATGGCTGTCTAGTTAAACAACACTATGAATGTCTGGATAGCAGCATCTCTTTAATAGTTATTGTGTTTGTTTCACAGAAAGTTGTATGTGACTGCCTCAGTGGTGGTGTGCCTGCTTCTGTCAGGGTTGGCAGTGTTCTTTCTCTTTCCCCGCTCCATTGATGTGAACTATGTGGGGGTGAAGTCTGTCTATGTCACCTATGACCAGACCAAGCGCATCGTATATCTGAATATTACTGTAAGTTCATATCAGTGTTTCAGTTTACTGGGACATTGCAGTGCTTTCAATCTAGTCTTGTCATTTCCACACTTGTCCCAATGGCTCCTATCATAGGTGTGTTGTGCATCAACAGGTTTTTGGTTTGTCTCAGTACAGGGGGTTCTAAGGTTACAACAGTCTCAATACACGATGTTTCGCGTTTATGACGCTCACTCCCATAAAAAAATAAAACTTGAGTCTAGTTAAGGAGTGTTTTGGCTAGTTATTGCACTTATTAGAAAACCAGTAGTAATATTAAGTAATGAAAAAGTATTATTGACCAAAGTAATAATATTGCACATGAAGACTATTGTATATTTAATATATTTATGTCATTTTTCTTTTTCTGTGGCTTAGTTGTGTTTGTATGTTCTCGATCAGGCTTATTCAACTAGCGGCCTGTGGGCAGGAATTTGTTTATGGCCCACAGGACTGCCAGTAAGTCAGTGTGTGCTTCGTGTGATATAATAAAATTATAGCTTGGTTGGCTGGTAGTCCCCTGCTACTTTCGCCAAGATTGGTTATCTGGTGTGTTGTATAAAATTAGCCAATCTGAGCACAAAAGTTGCCATATTAACCAACTGCAGCCGAAAGAGGTGGGATTTATCAGAAAATGGGTGTGTTAAAAAAAAATGAGAGCAGACTGGCAGTAATGAAAGAGAATCCGGTCACACACACACACACAGCGAGGGAAAAATCTTTGTAGTTTTAGCTTGGTGACTTATCTACTCTAACGACTTTAACTGTCAGTATTCTCGTTTAGAACCGAAATTCTGTTGCCCCCTGAACCCCCAGTGACTTTCATATCCGGCCAACTTGCTATTGAAGTTGAATAGCCCTGTTCTAGATTATGATTTTGGAACTGTGTTAGGATCGGTAAGTGCCTTGGGCTAAGGTGTGTTCGACTTGCACCAAAATTCAGGTTACGTCACTGTTGTAGGAACAGAACTGTGAAAATATGGATTGTGGTAATCAGCGATAATGATGCAGATGTGGCAAGCACAGATTAGACTGTTTAAAGCTGGAGTAATGTGAGATATTTTCATGGTGCTCCTTAGCAATATTTGCATAAACATAAGCTTTGTAGAAAAGAACTTAAATGAAGCTGAAGGTTGATATGACATATACACACAGTACACAGTGAAACAAAAACAATGGTCCTTCAGGACCACAGAGCCACACAAGAACAGAACAGAACACCACAATTTCACAAGTGCAGACTAGAAGAAAGACAATGCAAGGATAAGAACAAGAGCAACATTAGAGACAAGACAACATTTGGTAAAATCAACAAAAGCTATAGTACAGTCTGGATGAATTTCGTATTTTGTCAGATACTGTATTCTCTGTGCTAAAATACTGTGTAGGATTAACAGTACATTGTTTTGTTTTGTAGAACTCACTGAATATTACTAACAACAACTACTACACCGTGGATGTGGCCAATATCACAGCACAGGTGCAGTTTTCCAAGACGGTGATTGGAAAAACCCGTGTCAGTAATATAACCACCATTGGTCCCCTTGACATGAAGCAGGTAATTTTTCCTGTGACACAACAAATCCTATGTTGCTTTTTTATTTCTGATTGTGTGAACACATCAATTTTATGCAGAATTCACCATTAATAATTGCCTCGTTGGCTACGGCAAATCGGTACAGCAGAAGTGAAAGTTGGACAAGTTGACATTTTTAGGTTTTTCTGAACATTAATTCGGTGAACAGCTTAATTGGCTTTAATATATAATTTGCTCTTTGTGGTTTAATCCAGTTGTGAGGTCCACAATGTTTGGTAATGGTTTGCAGTGAGAGGTGTTATTAAAACTAAAGTATAATGTAAGGGTAAATATGATACAGAAGATACTACTACTACTAATAATGGTAAAACAAGGCTTCTATTAAAAAAATATTTTGGGCAGTATTAACTTTTCAGGACTATAAAATGTTAATGTTGAACATGATATAATTTAAGAGGTGTCTTTTGATGTGATTCACTCCCAGAACAGCACATTTCACTCCGTACTTCACAAACAACTTTTATTTCTCCTTTTACATCAGTTTTTAACTACTGTGTATGCTGACATGATTCTCTTTATACGTTTCAGATTGACTACATGGTGCCCACCACTATAGCAGATGAAATGAGTTATATGTAGTAAGTATACTTTATTTTCAAATGACAAAATACATAAAACTGTTTGAAAAAATGATTGTGACTGATGATGATTTATGTTTTTAGTGACTACTGTACCCTGCAGGCCATCAAAGTCCACAACATTGTCGTGATGATGCAGTAAGTAGTTACACTATGACAGACTGAATGTTCCTGAAAATAAAGTTTAAGTGTCAAGAGAAAGCAACAATTTTCTCATGGAACACGTGCATGAATGGTGGAGGAATGAAAGTACGACTGAGCAAGTTGTTTTGACTCTTATTTGCAGGGTAACGGTCACCACAGCGTATTTTGGCCATGCTGAACAGGTGTCTCAGGAGATGTACCAGTACGTGGATTGTGGGGGCAACACTACATTGCTGCATGAATACAATCTAAGAACTCCTGATTCAGAATAGAACTTCAGCTGGGGATGTATTCTCCTAAATCTTTGTTTCTGGCTAAATTAATCTACAGGTCACTATTTTCTGGTGAATGATCAGAAGGGTTTCAAATCTTAAACAATGCACTTTATTTCACATACCCACACTTCGTAAGACACTACTGCTTTTTTTGTAGCCGTGCAACAAAGTTGGTCAACAGGGCCCCCACACTTCTGTGTGAAACCCATGGAACCAAACCACTCTAAACCGAACCACTCTCACCTGCATAGAATAATGTTTCATTTATTTGGAGGAAGAAAATACTTTAGTTCAAACCACGTAAAAACATCTGTTTGTCTAATAACCAGAGTGTTTGAGGTTTCCTGTTTCAAATTGGTCACACAACTCACAAGTTGTTACTCTTTTCTTCTGCCCGTTAACAGTAGTGCATAACAGGGCAACCTGAAGCTGTAGGTCATGCATGTTTTTTTTTTTTAATGTCTCTTGCAGTGTTTTCTATTTAATGAACTAAAATATTTATTAGAATATTGCTTTACCTCATGTCGGTATAGTTCTCACCTCATGGTGTCTGACAGAGCTGCGGTCAAGAGAAAGAGGGGGAGAGTTTTCTGTTATAGGTCAATTTTGCAGGTGCTTCTAAGATTCCATTGAAATGGAAATGTATTTGGTTCTAATTGCATTTAGCTGAATGGAAACAAGGGCAATTTCCTTGGCAGTATTTGAATTTGAAACCAAACATTCCACACAATAATGAAAGCATGTGGGTTTCTTTAAATATAGATATATTATTTCCTTCCCAGGGTGAGCTAGATACATTGCTCTGATGTGTTGAAACTAAATAGGATATAACTTTGGTATTAGCAGTTGTAATAATGCATTTTTAACATTGTTACTGCACTAGATGTTGGCTAAAATAACATTTTTAACATTTTTATTCAAATTTGTCAGGAAGATCCAAAAGGGGATCTATTGAAGAGTTTAGGTGGAGGGAAACCTATTAACAAATACTGTGGTGGCACATAAGAGTACCATAGGCATTGCTTCAAGGGTATGTGACTTTGGTATCTTACCTGTTGATTTCAGTTACGTTTAGTTGAATGGATTGCTGTAGAAATTAGTCTGTATGAATTACTAATTGAATCTGAACCCACCAAAAATCTGTGTGTAAAATGTCTTTGCCTACTTAAAGGTCTCTGAAAGTCACCTATGAATATTTTTTCAGCAAATGTGTAATAAAGTATTTTGTGTGCCAGGTGGTTCCATTTAACAACTGTGTTTGAAAATGTAAATACCATCTTTTTCCAGATTGTAACTGCTGTTTGAGGTGTTGTTTTAGCTTCAGCTTAGTTCTCAGAAGTCTAATAATAAAATAATATTTCTAGATGATGAAAGTAGACTTGCGTTAAAAGACACGTGCACATATAGTTTTGTTACCTGGTCATTTCAAGTTTCTTGGCATGAATAAAGATCTAAATCCTGTTGTGACTTTTGTGTAATTTATATTTCAATATTCTCACACAGGTAAAGTAAAACATTGTCTGGGTTTTATGTGCCTTGTCTCGGAGAGTAAATGGCAATTGCGTGCCATACAGTCAGGAGCCATCCTCGTCAAACAGATGAAGGCAGAAGGTCGGCAACTATGCTGTTGCCTCGGGCACAAATGAAGCATGTTGAGAGTGTGCCTGGCTACCTGCCCTGCATTGCTCAGTGCTAATGTGTAAGAGAAAAGTAGCTGCAGAATTTGCTGTGTTGGTTTTTTGGCAGAGTGCAATCAAGGAATCAAGTTTAGTCTGATTCAGTTTCCTAGAAACAGCAGAGTTAAGATCGTGTTTGCCGTAAGTGGCTTCTTAAGAATAGATTCTTCAAAGTACTTGCGCCGCTGTGGTCTGACGAGCTTCATTCTCCAGAGTTTTGTTGTAGCTCTGTCAGTGCCGGTGGTCACGGACTTCTCTACCTTAATATAAATGGTAACTAAAATAAATAAATATAATGGTAAATATAAATGTTAAATACTGGCACAGCTACAGTAAACGATCATGACCATCATGGAGACTAAGCTGCCATGAGACAATTCCCTTAGCAGTTACGAAATCACACTAATTTGTATTTATTTGTTCTGGCAAAAGGACTGGCCTGCATAGTTTACTCCATGTATTTCATGTAGTAGTATGTCATACAGATAGCTTAATGTTAAATGCTAACAGATGGTCCGGTGCCGCAGTCAGTGTAGGTGCAAAGACAAATTGCTGTTCGGACTCAGCATTATTGATCCAAATGAAGGCCAGCTTGTGAATCTTATATCATTTTCACTTTATCCCCACACAAATCTGAATAATGTTCTTGAGATTCTCTGTGCAATGGTAAGGTACAAATGGAGAACATTGTCCCATCTGCAAGATTTAGCCTGTCATTGGAGTTGTCTACCACTAGAAAGAAGGGACTCATGGGCTTCTGACTGAGATAACCCTGCTATAAGATCTATTCAAGAAAAGGAGAAGGAGGGATATGTAATGTTCTCCAGAGACGTTTGAAGATCATAAGCCACTGTAAACACTATGATTAGTGTTTACTCTTCAGCGTCTACCAGAGAATCACTAACTGGACGCTCAAATTCTGCTGAAAATCTGAGTGGTTTACAAAGTCATACATTACTCTGAACTTGTACTGAATTGGGATGAGTTAAATGGTTTTAAGCTATTTTCACTGACATTCCTATCTTGATCCAATAAAATAAACATCTATGCAAACAGCACCTTTTACTGAGATCAGCACTAGCTTATAGAGATCTTGGAGCTAAAAAAAAAAAAGCACATTGCATGAACATAGCCACTGGGTTTAGCCCTGAACTCAGCATGAATTGTTGATGCTGTAGTGTGGATTAATTTATCCACTGAAGACCAAATTTTCTTTAGGTCTTCAGTGGATTTATTAAATAAATGAACTATGTTAATTGTCTATTTTATGAAAACATCTTTTTCGCAATGTTTTTTTCAGAAATCAAAGGTAAGTCCCTCTTTTATGCAGTAACAACCCTCCACCCTAAATGTGTTTCACTGCTCTACAGCCCAGTGCTGGCAGGGCTGTTTACTCTTAAACCCATGCTTAGCATTGGGCACAGTGACCTTAGGCTCATGTGATTGTATCAGAGCTTATTTGTCTCTTTGACTTAAACAATGCCGTAAATGTAAATGATGGGTCAGTGATGATGCCACCTCAATGTAACTGGATTACATTAGTCACCCTCTTAAAAATATTCACATTTGGTTGCTTAGCAGCCTGAAAAGAAGACACACACACACACACACACACACACACACACACAACGTATTTTCCATATGTATTTACACATTTTTAAATGTAAAAATCACTGAGATGTATAAAGGATTTCGCCCTTGTAAAAAAAAACACTTTGAATTGAATTAGGTAGACAAACTTTCCATTGTACACAAAGCTCATTCCTGGAGCAGTCCAGTGGTTGGCAGAGCAACTCAATGCAAAAAGTAAGTGATGGGAGGACATACACTGTCAAAAGTCAGGAGATGGATACAAAAAGAAAATTATAAGGCTTTATCAATACCTACTAGCACGATAAAGTCTAAAATTACGAACTGGTATGTGTTTGGTACTACTAGGACCCTCCCCAAATCAGGCCATCCCTCCAAGCTGGATGGAAGAGAGAGAAGGAAACTGGTCAGAGAAGCTACCAAGAGGCCAATGGCAAATTGGAAGCAGTTACAGGAATTTATGGCAAAGAGTGGTCAAGATAAGCTTGACTTGAAGATTGCATGCTCAGCATCCAGTTTGACTGAGCTTAAACAGTTCTGTAAAGAAGGATGGGCAAGTATTCCACAGTCTAGATGTTCAAAGTTAGTAGAGAAGTGGATTGACATAAGTTTCAGTGAGTTAAAAATGTTATTTGTGTGTGTCTTCATTTCAAATTAATTTTTGGAATATTTTGAATGGGGTGACTCTTTTCTACTGTAAGTAGACGGTGTGTGAATACTTTTGTGCATACGCCAATCAGCCATAAATTAAAATCACCTACAGTGGGGGAAATAATCCCCTGCTGAAATTGAAATTTTGCTCACCTACAAAAAACTCATTTATGAGGTAGTTTCATTATTATAGAGAGAGACAAAACATCAACCAAAAACATGTTACATAAAAGTTCACTGTGTGAAATAAATATTTGATCCCCTACAACCCAGCCAGACTTCTGGCTTCTACAGACTGGCTGAGTGCCCATGTTGCACACAGATTACAATCAATCTATCAATTACAGACACATCTGATCTTCACTCATCATGTGTATAAGCACACTTGTCCACAGAATCAGTTTCTTCCATTGCACCCTCTCCACCACCACCAAGACTAAAGATCTGTCTGTTGGATGGCCTAGTGGTTAAGGCATCCGCCCTGCAACCAGAAAGTCTGGGTTTGATCCCCAAGGCTGCTAGGCACCGCTGAGGTATCCTGAGCAAGGTACCGTCCCCACACACTGCTCCCCGAGCGCCGTGTTCATGGCTGCCCCCTGTTTCACTTGGTGAATGGGTTAAATGCAGAGGAAGAATTTCGTGCTGTTCACACTGTGTGCTGTGTTGTGTTCATGTATGATAAATGGTCACTTTCACTTTCAAAGGATGTCAGGGACAGGAATGTAGATCTGCACAAGGCTGGAATGGGTTACAAGACCATCAGCAGGAAGCTTGGTTAAAAGGTGACAACAGTTGGTGCGATTATTAGGAAATGGAAGAAATATAAAATGATCTTAGTCTGGAGCTCCATGCAGTATCTTGCCTCATCGGGTGAGGATGATCATGAGAAAGAGGATCAGCCCAGAACTACATAGGAGGAGCTTGTTAATAATCTGAAGGCAGTCACTAACAGTCAATAATCTGGGACCACAGTCACTAAGAACACCATTGGTATCAAACTACATAATAATGGATTGAAATCTTGCAGTGCCTGCAAGGTCCCCCTGCTCAAGAAGGCACATGTACAGCCAATCTTGATTTTGCCAGTGAACATACATGATTCAAAGAAGGCTTGTGAGAAACTGCTGGTAGACCAAAATCAAGCTCTTAGACATCAACTCGACCCACCATGTTAGGAGGAAGAGAAATGCTGACAATGACCCAAATTACACCATCCCACAGTAAAGCATGGAGGTGGAAACATTATACCCAGGGATGTTTTTCTTCTAATGGTACAGGATGATTTCACCGCATTGAGGGGCCAATTGATGTACCATAAAATCTTGGACGAGAACCTCCTTCCCGCAGCCTGAAGATGGGTTGTGGATGGTCTTCCAGCATGACAGTGACCCAAAACATACTGCCAAGGTAGCAAAGGAGTAGTTAAAGAAGAAGCACATCAAGGTCCTGGAGTGGCCTAGCCAGTCTCCAGACCTCAATTCTATAGAAAATCTGTGGAGGAGCTGAGGCTTTGAGCTGTCAAGCAGCAGCCAAGAAACCTAAAATATTTAGAAATTTTCTGTAAAGAGGAGTTGTCCAACATCCCTCCTGAGATGTGTGCAAACCTGTTGATCGACTTACTCCGGTGCTTGCCAATGAGGATTTCTCCACCCAGTACTAAGTCATGTTTTGCTTGGATATCTAATACTTATTTCACTCAGTGAAACGCAAATCAGTTTATAACTTTTATGTTTTTTTCATGTTTTTTCTTGAAACCATTTATCTTGTTCATCCCTAAAATACATTTGTATTGTGGCAGTGTTCACATCCTGCTGAAGAGGCCATTAAGGAATTTCATTGCAGTAAAGGAGTGTACTTGGTCTAAAGCAATATTTAGGTAGGTGGTACATGTTAAAATCCACAAGAACGCCAGGGCCCAAAGTTTCCCAGCAGATCATTGCAAACAGCATTACACTGCCTCTGCTGGCTCACATTTTGTCTATAGTGTATTCTGTTCTCTCTTTCCCAGGCAAGCAACATCATTCATATGATATAAAAGAAAACATGATTCATTAGACCAAGCAACCTTCTTCTATTGCTGAACCATCTTATAATACTCAGATGCCCTTTGTGTGCACTTTTGATGGTAGACAGGAGTTTACCCCTAAAGCCTCTGACTGCAACCCCATCCAGAGCAAGCTGTGATACACTGTGTTCACCCCCTGTTCCCTTCTTCCTTAAGCCAGTTTTGTTAAGTACCAATTGCTGCACATCAGAAACACCTCACAAGATCTGCTGCTTAAGAGATGCACTGACCCAGTCAGCCTGACATCACTATACGGCACTTCTCAGTCACTTAGATCTTTATGTTTGACAATTTTTCTGTGTCTCTTGCAGAACGGTCCCAGGCTCATGCAGAATAAACCTGTTGATCAGTGTTAATTCACAGTGTTTGTCTTTGGTCTTTAAACTGTTTTATTTGTTTTCTGATGTCAATATTTTTGAGACATTGCAAGCGAGTTAAACCTCTTAAAATTCCTGTTTGTCCTGCTGTCTTTTCATCCTCAGGGATTATAAAAAGCTGTGTGATTATTTTCTGTGTGCTGTGGAGAATAAACCTGCATCAGCAGATGCACCTCAAGAGCAGACAAGCTTAATTTCTGTGTTCCAGGAGTGCTGTCATTTACTTTGACAGCAATATAAACAAATATATTAAACAAACAAAATTAGTTGAACAGATAAGACTTTGCATGTGATGCAAAGTGTGATACATGTGTTTCCAGAATGATTAGAAACATACTCTCAAAGAGGAAGTCTTGCCAATGTTCTTGTTGTTGTTGTTATTATTATTATTATTATTATTATTATTATTATTATTATTATTATTATTATTATTATTATGCATTTTATTGATGAACACAGTTTAACACAAAACGACAGGATTTGTTTTCTGGGTGTGGCACACAGATAGCTCACAGAAAATTATGCCATTCATTTTGTTTCCCCCTTCCATGGAAATGCAATTTACCATTTTTGTGTGTTTGCGTATGGTGGTCCCTCTGTCTCTTTTTCTATACCCCCTTCAGTGGCTCTCTTTACTTCCCCATTTCTCTCTCACTCCCCTTCCTCTTGTTGATTTGCATCTCTTTCCCTTCTCTTCCTCTCTCTCTTTCTCACTTTCTACAACTCTCCCTATGTCTCTCTATCGCTGTCTTTCTTCCTCCCTCCTGCCACCCCCTTCCTCTTACTTCTTTGCATCTCTCTGTCTTCCTGTCTTGCTCTCTGTATCTATCTCTCTTTCAATCATGCTCTCTGTAATTCTCTCTCTCTCTCTCCCTATATGTCTCTCTCTCTCTCTGTCTCTCTCCCTCCCTCTCTCTCTTTCTCTCTCTTTCTCTTTCTGCCCCCCCTCCCCTCTCTCACTCTCTGTCTTTTAAAGCTATTTGCTGAACACACCCACTGGCCCTCTGCGCTCTGTATAAGGCTGCTCCAGTCTAATGATGTTGATTCAGTCTTGTCCCCTCACAGAGCAGCAGTGTCTGTGCCTTGCACTGACTTGACACACAGCACACCTAGCCCTACACAGCTCACTCAGTCATGGTTCTCTACCATAAGGAGTTTGAACAGGCAGGTAAGCGCACTGGTCTGCAGATATGGAGAATCGAACGCATGGAGCTGGCTCCAGTGCCCGAAAGCCTGCATGGAAGTTTCTATGTGGGGGATGCTTACCTGGTGCTCCGCACTGTTAAACAGAAGGATGTCTGCTTCTACGACCTGCACTTCTGGCTGGGTAAGCTAAAGAAAAACTACAAAAAACATAAAGCAAAATAATATAAATAAATAATATGAAGAGTGGTTTAGCCTCTACAGGCTTAAGTTATTACATAATTTCAGTTTGAAACAGGGGGTGTGCTGCTGCTGAAGGGATCTCTACTGGGGGCGAGTTAAGGCTACACAAATATTGCTGATGTAACAAGATCATGAACATGTTTGTGATGTTTCTCCATGATTTGAATATGTTTGCACTTCTGTAACAGCCTGCATGAACAATCTGTGGAACAACTAGAATCAAGTGACCTGATAATATTCTCATGAGGAAAATATGAACTGCTTTAAATAACCGGGCTGGCAGGTGGAAGTAAGATAGTATGATTTATTGATGCGCATGATTTACTTCTCAAACAATAAAAGGCTATAAAAACTGAGAGCGGGAAGCTGATCAGCAGGTTGGTGAATGGGATGACTTACATTGCTTTTATTGTAATGAACCAAACCTAAAAATTATAGAAACTTTCACAATGGGACACAAAGCTCTACTCAAAATATTTTAAAGTTCTTTGCTTGTATTTGACCACAGTTAACTGTAACAGACTTATTTGTGGACCATATTTGTTCCACTTCCAGGGTGTGAAAACCAGCAGTGAGACTCTTCTGCTACTGACTTGTTGCAGTTGACTAATTTTAGGACATTATTTCAACTAATATTATTACACCATATGTTGAGTAAACTTTGCTATAGAAAAGAAATCCTTCTAGTGTCATCAAGTCAGAGGTTACTGTGTGTAAAAGGCCAGTTATGATGTTGGTTAAGAAGTATGACTGTGTGCAGTGTGTGGTTCGAGTTATTTATGAACCAGTCCTGACCAAAGAACTTCTATGCTGCCAGAATATGAAAAAAACTATACAGAGTAAAAGTCCCAAAAAACTTTACAGAAGAAGAACACTGTAATTGATGTCAGCATAAATTGGTTCATAATAAGGACATAATATAAAACAATATGATACCAAGTTTACTGTAAATTATATATATTATTCCTAACCTTTAATGGGGTTTAGTAGTGCTGTCATTCTTGTCGCTTTTTCCATTCTGACTTCCTATAAACCCCTTCCATTAAGAATCATTGACCACTGAGGATGTAAATGGACTCCTAATGGCTTTTATGCCTATCGTGTCTGTTTTCTAAGGATGTATTTACCCTAATGTAGCTGTCCACATAATGGGCAGGAACACATTTAAGGCTTTTAAAGGAGAAACATGACAACTGTAGGCCTGCTACAATGTTTCTGTGTACTTAGTAGCTTGGCATCAAAACTGACTGGAAAGTGTCAGCCCTGATGCTGCAGTAAAGCTTGAGAGAGTTTCTACAGTGGGTGACAAAACTTTGTGAAGGTGTGAAAACAGACGTCCTGTTTGCAGTTTAATACTGTGCCAACAAGTGTGAACGCAAAACGTGCTGAGTATTATGCTTTGTTTTTGAGCTTTTAGTTCTTTGTGTCTCTTTGTTTCGTGCCTTTGTTTAATAAATAAGCATTAAATATTCATACACGCAATTTGAACATGAATAAAATATAAGAATGAAATACTCCTAAAAAGTGAACTCTGCTCATCATGTGTGCTTCTCTACATATCTCTCTTTCTGTTCAGGTAAGGAGTGCACTCAGGATGAGAGTACAGCTGCAGCCATTTTTACAGTACAGCTGGATGATTATCTGGGGGGTAAACCAGTCCAGTACCGAGAACTGCAGGGCTGTGAATCCACTGCTTTCACCAGCTACTTCAAAGGAGGGATCACATACAAAGTATGAACCCATTCAGGCCTCAAACGTTTAGTACACATTAACTGTTATTGTGAGGAGATCATATCTCATAGGCAATAATGACTGGCCTACATACACTATATCGACACTATATTGGGACACCTGACCATTACACCAATACACAGACTTTAATGTGGAGTTGGTCCCCCTTTGCAGCTATCCACTCTTCTAGGTCAGGCACTGATGTTGAGACCTAGCACCCAATCTGCATTCCAGTTCATCCCAAAGGTGTTTTTCACACCAAACTCATCCAACCATGTTTTTATGGACTGTGCTTTGTGCACTGGGTCACAGTTTTGCTGGAATAGAAAAAGTTCTTCCCCAAACTGTGTCTACAGAGTTGGAAAGCATGGCATTGTCCAAAATATTTTGGTATGCTGAAGCATTAAGAGCCAGAAAGAACCTTCCAAGTACTGATTCTATAAAGAACAATTTTAGGATGTCAGATATGAAGGTGAAGAATCTTAAAAATGTTAAGAATAATATAAAGAATAATATAAACACAGTTCCAGTCTATTATTTTAGACCTAACTTTTTTCTAGAAAATCATACAGGCCATGAGGCACTATTTCCTGGCCTTTTGGCTTATAAAGACTCAGTGTTTGGGGCTGAATTAAGGACATTGGTCCAAGATCAGCAAATAGGCGCCTTCCTGCTGAAAACGTTCCATTTACCTGACCCAGCGCAAGGTGTTGATCTACAGTGATGTTTATGAAGCAAAGATTTGTGCTTTGTAGACTAGACTGACTCACAGAATTGAGAAGCAGACTCAGTGGAGAGGAGAAAAGTAAGAAAGGATAAAGAGGGTTTGTTTTTTGTTTGGTGACTCCAGGCAGGCGGTGTGTCGTCAGGGTTCCAGCATGTGGTCACCAATGACCTCACTGCCAAGCGGCTCTTCCACATCAAGGGCCGGCGAGTGGTCAGGGCCACAGAGGTGCCTCTGGAATGGAACAGCTTCAACAGAGGAGACTGCTTTATAGTGGACCTCGGTGCGGTAAGACACCCTAAAATAAACGTCATCTTAAGAGGTGACGTGGTTTGTTTATCTGTTACACAGACCAGACATTCCTATGAACTCATTATTCCATTTTCGGTGACATGAAATAACTTCTTTCCACAGAATGCCAGTGAGGGTATGAACTAAGAATTCCTTTTATAATTGGTTCATGAAACGATAGTGCAGGTATCAAACAGGATCTCCTGCAGAGAAAATACACATGAAGTGTTTGCTGTGTAAGTGCTGGGGGTAGGAAAAGTATTTGGCTTAGAGTGTGGTTACAGTCCCTGTCAACATCATTAATTACTCCAGAACTGCAAAGAGAAAGACAATAAAACACGTTCAGCAAGGTCATTATATCACATTTCATAAGTTCTGTATGACAGTGATCAAGCCAAATGCAAGGAGACACTTGGCTTTGACATTTTCCCCTAGTTTGTTTGAACTTTAACCTATATGAACATGCACATGAATTTATACTGTGGCTTCCTTTCAGACAGATGGAGAAATTTGAGATATGTTATCTATAAGATTGCATTTAATTATTATGACATGTAGCGTACTGAACCCTGCGGGTCAATCAGTAACGCAGCCGAGATTGTTGTGATTGCGATGAGAATTAAAGTGCATGGTGAAAAATACCCAGATTACTTTGCTGCCACACAAAAAAGACTTGCCCTCTCATTATAGCTTTTTATTTCTTACTCTGTCTGATGCTGTCTTCAGGTTATCTACCAGTGGTGTGGCTCCATGTGCAACAAGTTTGAGCGACTGAAGGCAGCCCAAGTGGCCACCAGTATTCGTGATAATGAGCGCAATGGTAGGGCTCAACTGGTGATTGTAGAAGAGGACCATGAACCCGGGGACCTGACCAAGGTAACCCTGCATTCAGTCAAACCAAGCCTAGGGGTTTAGGGGAACTCACATCTGCTATTACAATGCATGCAGCTCACTGTAAAATATCAGAAAATGTGCTTTCAGGAGAAATAAGACCATTAGAGGGGGCTTATCATAGAAACAAATGTTTTGTAAATAAATAGGTGTACTGTGTAAACACTGATAAAGTGAAATACTGGTCCCTTCTGTGTTTAAGGGGTGTTGTTGGTGCAGACAGTCTACAACAGAATTATTGAAGTAGAAAATGTGCAGGAAATGATTAAACATTGCATCAGTGCAACATTTCAAAGGATCCAGACAGCTGGAAGTACCGGGGAGCTCATATTTTTTTCATATATCAGTCCTAAAGACACAGTAAAAGCCTTGGCCTCATCATTATGAGATCTTGAGTTTGATACCAGATAAGGCTACAACCAAACCTGACCAGAATTCAAAGTGATAATACATGTATAGGTTAGTGTGGCCCACACTCTCCCCTCAATCAATCAGCTCATTGCTAGTCAGTGCAGGAGACTGCCATTAGTGGAGTGTGTTGTTATGAAGAGGCACCATAAGAAAACAGTCTAGTCAGTTGGAGGAAATGAAGAGAGGTTGCAATACACAATACACATTTTTGCCATGTACAAAAACTGTGGTGCATAAAACAAGCATAAAAAAGTAAACCACAGGAAAATAAAACTGTAGAAAATACGCTCTTTTATGTTTTTTTTCCCTCATTGTCTGTCACAAGAGTGTGTACTTGTAAATGCCGGATGTTGTAGGACATGATTTTAATGTATTTTTAACATTTGCGCTGTCATTTGCATGTCACAGGTTCTTGGTGAGAAGCCAACACTGCCAGATGGTGATGATAATGACGACGCTGTGGCTGATATATCTAACAGGAAAATGGCGAAACTTTACATGGTGAGGAAGTGCTTACACTGCACTTTGTTCGACCTAATAAAGTATGTGAGTAATACATAGATACAAATGGACTGTGGAATGGCACTAAACACTGCTGTTGTTTATTAGGTGTCAGATGCAACTGGAAAAATGCAAGTGTCTCTTGTATCAGAGGAGAATCCCTTCTCTCACAGTCACCTCTTGTCTGATGAATGCTTCATTTTGGATCACGGCAAAAGCAAGATGATCTATGTGTGGAAAGGTACACCCAGCTTAACCAAGCAGTCTTCAGCGCGGTGTGTGCTTTGCCCTTAGGCTGTTGGAGAGCTTAACATTACGGTTAATATATGCTTAAGCAAAAACTCACACAGCTGCGGCTTCTGCTATTATTTCCATTGTAAAACATGGGTGTCTGTTCACCTCAAACACTGATGATTGGAAGATATTATATGTTTATCTGAGCAGCAATATCTCCACTCAAAATAATTCGGTATATGCATTATACTGTACATGTATTGTAAATGCACAGCATTTACATTATTTAGTGCCTTCAAATTAGTGCAGTTTTGCAGTTTAGATGTTTAGAGGTCTTGAAGAGGACTCACCTCTTACAGTCCCACACATTTTACTTTCTATGTCTTACTATACAGTAACTACATTGTTTACAATGCAAATGTAGTTATTTTTAAGTTGCAGATGTGTTTCAAAAGATTTGAAAATAAATCCTGGCTGTTTCAAGGGTTTAAAACGAACCTGTAAAGTGTGCTTGTTTGTAAATATATCCATGCTTGGACCTCATTATTCCTGATTCTTTCTCTGTTCCACTGTTTCGCACGAATGGCTACATGACTCAGGGCGAAATGCAAACCCCAATGAGAGGAAAGCTGCTATGAAAACAGCAGAGGGCTTCATCAGCCAGATGGGATACCCTGCAAACACACAGGTTATTTTGCTTTAACAGTCATTAAGTATTGTTAATTTATCATGCCACAAAGGTGATCTAACAGAGACTGGCCTCCTGTCACCAATATGGTGCATTTACTGACCTCTATAAAAACAGAAATATGAAATGATCAATGTCATAAACAGATCCAGGTCCTTCCAGAGGGAGGAGAGACCCCCATCTTTAAGCAGTTCTTCAAGGACTGGAAAGAGAAAGACCAGAGTGAGGGTCTGGGCAGGGTGTTTGTGACTGAGCGGATTGCAAAGATCAAACAAGTGGAGTTTGATGCCTCCAAACTTCATGAGTCTCAGCAAATGGCAGCCCAGTACAACATGGTGGATGACGGCACAGGAGAAACACAGGTGAGCTGCACAATGGACATGACAGGTGCTGGAGTGTTTGTGTAGTGTGTGTGTGTGTTGGGGAGGGGAGGTGCGATAGTACTGCTGACTGATTGACAGTTTCAGAGGAATGTACAGCCATTTATTTTGTAGCCAATGGCAGAAAGCCACAGAGCTGCTCTCAGCTTCTTCACAAAATAGTCTTGCTTTCTTTTTTGCAAAGGAATAATGGGAATGGGCCTGTGGCGTAAACATAAAAAAAAAAAAACCTAGTCATGTTAGTTCCAATAATGCTTCTGCAATGTACAGTAGAAAAACGAAAAGGGCATAAATGTGAGCTTATATTTAACCCTCTGAGGCAAAATGCAGTCATGTTAATTGGTGCTGGAGCAGTAGTGTTGGTTTTGTAGCAGTGGTGTTAGGGTTAGTGGTGTTATTGTTACGTTAATGGCAAGATCTCACAGGCGCCAGTGCAAAACAAACGAAACCAAAAAAACATGATGGGCCATAGATTAGGGATGGCTCAATACCACAATTTTGACTTCGGTACGATACTAGGATCTAATACTGTGGTATCGATACTAAATCGATACCATGGGTAAAAAAAAAAA
>JBBPCW010000139.1:14445433-14463869 GCA_037974425.1 Phenacogrammus interruptus | reverse complement strand
CACACACACACACACACACACACACACACACACACACACACACACACACACACACACACACACACACAAACACACAGTTCCAAAATCGGAGGGCAGAGCTTTGAGTTAGTAATCCTGATTGAGCCTGATGTCTCACAACATCTCCTGGCCTTTAACACTCTCCCACCTCACAAATAATTTTGCTTTTTTCGTTTTTCCTTCCTGTCATTCTGGACATTAATGATTAGTAAAATAAACAAAAATAAACAAAAAAAAATCCCAAAAATAAAACAACAGAAAAGCTAATTCTAAGCACTCAGGCCCACCCATATTACACGTTTGCATGTTGGAAGGGGCAACAAACCAACCTAATGATCATCATAATCATCATAATTATGTATTATTTCATTTAAGATGAAACACAGCTACAATAAGAATCATAATTTGCATAGAACCGCCCCTCATCTGTCGAGACCCCACCCCTAGATTAGTTATTTTGTCTGCTAGTTTGTGTGCACGGGTAAGCCGAGCGCTATGGTTACAGGCAGAGGCAAGCTACTCATTAAGTGTTGTTGGCTGCAAAGAACAGCACAAATCCCTACACCGAAGAACTGCGTGGCTTTCATTTCATTTTTGATGGTCATGTCCCAGCAACAATCGTTTTTGTTCCACCGTAAAAAGTTCCACCTTAAGTATTTAAGGCGGAACGGAAAATTCAAATAAGGAGCTTACTTCATCGTCGTGGAGGATCTGGGAAATGTGAGGTGATGAGGGAAATGTAAGTACTTTGAAATAATGACTTGTATTTTTTCGAACATATAGGGCTGTATAACGTCTCTGTTTTCTGCCGGTTTCACGTGTCAAACAAGCAACGTAATGAGTGGGTGGAGCATGGGATGGGTGTGGCTTGGCCAGCAACAGCTTATTTGCATGGAAGGGACAGAGCCGTGAAACGGCTTGTTTTGAAAGAGACTGAAACTGAAGAATAAAACTAGTGATGTTTCTTCATGTGAGAGTGATTTGTGCAATGAACTTCATGAACACGTTTCGAATAGCCCATAGATCTATTGTAACATGTTTTTTTTTAAAGTGAGTTTTACATAATATTTCCCCTTTAATAGTCAATTTCCCCTTTTAAAGTCAGTGTTAATATCATCAAGCTAAAGCTCATAAAAGCTAAAGCTAAAGACCCTATAGGATCTCAGGTATGTAAAAAAGCAAACATCTAAAATCCTCACATTCTTGCAGGAGCATATATCATCTACAAGGGTCTTTAGTACGACCGAATAAAACTGGACATAAGTAACAAGCTAATCCATCATATTTAGGAAAGGGCATTCTTATAGGACACGGTGCCGTTGTAAGCATTTGTGTGAATATAAACATGCACTGCATTATATAATAATAAAATAACGAGACAAACCAAAGCTTGTGTCTCATGGAAATGCAGTGTGATGAAATACTTGTGTCAAACCCAAATGCAAATCTCCTCCATGAGGTCACTGGCATGTAAAGCGTAGTGGTAAAATGGAATTTAAAAATTTTTTGCATAGATGAGGAGTACAGATACTGTTTCTGATCTTTTTAGATATTGGTGATTTGTTCCACAAATGGTAAAGGTCAGCTTGAGAGATATCTATTAACATTTTATCTGTTAGCAAACAGTACCTGTGTACAGTACATTTCAGTGCTTTGGAATCACAGTTTAAACATTTGGAAGAAATATACAAGTCAGGTATTGCTAATAACTATTACTCAAGAGTTACTATTGCTAACAAACTACATCCAGCCCTTTATTGAAGTGATGCAGACTTGTCAATGTTGTTTAGGACTCAATATAGCTAACTAAAGCTATAGAAAATGTCACCAAGCACCAAGGTGTGGGCTGCCCCTTTAGACAACAGGGTCTGCTTGCAAGAAGCACATCTGGAGTTTTGCATTATTCATCAGCTGTTATTTTTATATCCATAAGTACAAAGTAATATGCTATATAGTGTTTAGGAATGAAACTCTTCATGTGTCACTGAGAGATAATTCAGCAAGACATATAGTGGTGAATGATGAATATGAGTGTGATGGTCATCAGTATTGAAAGCAGCAGTTGTGCAGAGATTCCAGATCAGGGTTCTGTGCGGTAACATGCTCTGTGCTGCCTGAATGAGCAAAACGTGCTGCAGTTATTTCAGTTGCCTGTTCTTCCCTAGGACTCTTACTAACCAAAGACAGTGACCTAGACACTTAACCCCATAATCTCGTCCCCATTATTCAACTCTAACTGCTCCAACCTTCAGCACAACAAGATAAAACTACTGAGAGTAAACAGCACAGTACAGTAGCACCAAGAGAGGAATGATCATATCTATGTGGAAAACAAGGCCTTTATATCTCCATTTTTCTCTTTTTTATTTTCATACATTAATTTAGTTATGTGTTTGTTCTAGGTTACAGACACTTGCAGACTAAGGTGTATTTTGTGTATTTCGTGTTAGAAGCTGTGGTAATCATATTACCATGACATGAAAAAGCTCACTTGAAGCTTTAAAAAATAACCCTCCATCATGGTAACAGACCTGTAATGCATGACATATTAATGGCCAGGAGGTTAAATGTGTCAGTATCTGTTTTCAACACTCTCCAGCTGGACTGAGTGGACACTAATCCGGCATTGACTATGTATCAAATAGAGCAGTAATCTGCACTGCTTGGTACCATCTGAAGTGGATATGTTGTGTGTGTGTGTGTGTGTGTGTGTGTGTGTGTGTGTGTGTGTGTGTGTGTGTCTCTGTGGAATGTATATGAAGACGAGCTTATAAGGATTCCTATGGAGGGAGAGAGCAGTGATCATGTAGATGGAGACTTATCTTATCATCATAACACAAACAATCTACTGAGGCTTATAGTGACGTAGATTTGTGGAAAAGGCAGATCAGAGCTTTGGCTACCATATAAATGTCTTAGTATAAACCAAATTTTCCTTTTGAGTTCCTTTTGTAGCTAACACGTAATGGAACCTCATACACCAGCAATTAGCATTATGCAAACTGTCTTCCTAAACCATCATCCACCTGCCTGAAATTGTTTTGCTTATGTGGTTTTCGACACGGGCTGACACTGTTATTTATAAAAATGGACTGAAAACAGCAGTATCAGTCATATGTTAAAGCCTGAATTTCATCTGTAATTCCATTGTCATGAATTCTGGTATATCATATAGTTTTAGAACCCACAAAAGCTTTCTCGACAACACAGTTGTAGTTTGATGTGTGAAAAGTTTGCATGATGTCAACTGGTGTTTATAATCATTTATTACTTGCTATCCACCACAGCTCCAATGTTAATTTACAATCGCAAAGATCAACTACACTGGGCTTAGGGTGTTTTAATGGAAATTACACTTTCCTTGGGGTCAAATGATTCCTTTGAGTTACAGTAACATGATGTTTTCAATGACATTTTGTGGCTTGTTGTCACTTGCTATGCTTTTTTCTTTGGCTTTTAGGGAATATAGTATTGCAGAGCTGTGGAATGGAGCATAAACAGTGCTTGAGCATGCAGAAGAGCATAGAGGGAGTGGAGCTCCACCAGGGGATCTCCTGTCAGTCAGCTTTGCGCACACCGAGCATCGAACACAGTAAGACGAAGCGGGATGGTGGGAGATTGTGGTGCGCTGTGCAACATCATGCATCATGGGAACCCCTGGAGGCACCCAGGAGAATCTGCAAATCTCTGAATTAGTTTTCCTCTGAAAAGCCTGCCTCACTCACTTCCGTCTCAAACTTCACTGAATCACATTTCAAAGCACATCTCTCTCTCTCTCTCTCTCTCTCATTCTCTCTCTGGTGAAATTTACCCAGACTATTTCTTGGAGAATACATTATGTGCCTGGTGCTCTTGCACACCCCCTGTTAGATAGAACAGACATCAAAGCTGCCTCTGCTTTTTTACTCTCTCCCTCCTGAAAGTCAAGGCATGTTAAGTGAATAGCAATCACTTGTGTTGCCGCTTGTTCTTTTTTAGGTGCACCTTTAGCATCTTTAATGTCTGAAGGGACTCCAGTCTGAGCTGTTCTTTCGCTCTCTGTCCTGGCTACAGCCAAAACATACATTTCATCACTCATACTCTTATCATTTCCCAACATACTTTAACAGCACAGTACATCCTATTATTTTCTTTGAAGCTCAAACACATGTCTAGCATGCATTCCCTCAACAGATCCAGGCTGAACGTGTGCTTGTGCTTTAGGATGATTTTTATTGTGTCCATCTGGTTTCACTGGTCCTACTAAGCTGAGTGAACCTAGCAAGATCTCCATACACTGATCCATTATGGTACTTTGTGAAGTTATCAAATATGCATCTGGCCAGAGATTTATCTTCTGCTTCTGCATGAAGCACCAGAAACCAGAAACGTTTATTTTCTGCATGTTATCATACAGCTCATTTTCACTTTGTATCCCAAAGTTAAAAACCTCCATCTTTCCCTTCTTTCACTTTCTGCCTACATCAGTTTTCATCCCAGCTCTATTCCGCAATGCACCGTGCAGTGGTCTTTCATTCAAGCTAATTAAATCACAGGGTCTCAGGTTCAGAGACAGTAGAAGAGAAGAGAAGTGATGAGGTACTGGCTTGTCATTTTAAAATGCCATACAAAATTCTGTCTCTGATGTCTCCAGATTGATCTAATAATTTCTGATTCTTTAAAAAATTAAGACAAACATAGAAGAATAGCCAGGAAAAGCACCTCCTTTAAATCAATATGGGCTGAAAAGAGCTAGCTTTTTAAATTATTCAGCATGTTCATCACAAAATTAATGAGTTCTTGGTTCCTGCAGAGTTGTGTTTAATCCAAGATTCAGCCATATCGGAATCAAGATTCCCCACCACTAGGCCACTGGGAGTTTTACAGGGAAGGTTTGGCTGAAAATCAAATTTACATAACTTGCCTCTTAACCCAGATGTGGCCAAGACAAGTTTGGTACTCATGCTAAAGTGGGCTAGATGGCAAAACAGGAATAAACCTGTAGCTGACACTTTAGGCTTAATGTAGATGCAACAGGAACAGAAAACTCTGACTGCACAGCTAATAACTAATGGATGCTTATAGGCACAGATGTATCATCGTTACGCATAACTGTATTCCTCATCACATCATCACATTCTCTTTTCTAGACTCTGTTGGGTTATTAAGTATTGACATATTAATACTAGCTTATATGATGTGTAGTTATGTGCTTATATACATTATGATCTGCTGTTATCTATAGAAATTATGTAAACAAGGATCAAGGTGGCTTTTTAGCTATACAATGTAACTTCTTAGAATCTCATATTAAGTCATAAAGTGCCAGGAACTAGGAAAGTCTATTTAATTTACATTAAACATTTGCAGTTTGAGGCAAGTGTGTGATGATTTATGCATGAAGTTGGGCATCATGTAAACTGCATTTCTGCACCTAATTAATCCCCTTCTACACTGGTATTTATTTATTTAACAAGACCAAGATGCTATGGGGCTTATCTTATAGTGTTTCTGAACTTGTTTGAGTTTCACTGTTTGAGCATGTTATAAATAACTCTGGAGCAGAGTGTCTGTTGAATAAATGAATAAATGTAAATATAAATTAAGTTTTCACAATGTTAAATTTTGACCCTTTGGTCTACTTGTAGGCTAAATTAGCCTCATAGCTTCAGTGCAAAACTGAAGAAACAAACTTCAGACACTCGTCATATCATATCTCATGTCATATCTTATTGTTTGAAGATGGGGACGTTGATTTTAGGCAGGAAGACATGAGCAGTCACTCGAACATGCCACTTTCTTTCCCATTACTTCTATGTCTGTATTTCCTCCAGATCCTGTGACCATGCATCTCTGACTGGATGTTACTAAGCTCCCTGTAGGCTGAAACCTCTGGACAGTTTCTTTTCTTTCCCCTATAAAGCATTTCCCTCCCCATTAAACACAAGCTGTTATCCTGCAGGGTCTTTGTACAGTAACTGACCACAGGATAAAACACAATGCAGCGGGGCTGAGAGGCCTGAGAGCGCCCAGTGGAGCAGGCTGAAAACTCTAAGATGCAGTTTTGCCTCAAGGAATGCATTTGTAGTGCCCCTCTCTGAACTGACCCAGGACACCCAGCATGCAAAAAGCACTTAGACCCTCCAGCACATAAATACTAAATGAATGTCTTTTTTGTTCCCAATACCGTGCGTTTTTACATGCTACTCTAAAGACTTTTCTGGTTGTGTAATCACAGAAGCGATGGCTAAGAGCCTATGGAGTGGAAAAGTAGGCCTGCCATTCTGATAAGAAGAAACAAGATTTAGAGTGAAAGTGGCAGTTCATGATGCCTTTAGGGGTCAGCTTTTAGTTCTGATCAAGATAACAGTGGAGAGGGTGACAACTCTTCAGACTCCACATCTGCCTAGAGATAACAGATTAGTGGATGCCTAGAATAGAAGTATTAGGAATTAGCTGTCCTTAACTTGCCTTAATTTTGACCATTATGTGTTGACCATTAAGAGGTAATTGTACTGGAATGCAATTCTGCCATCTAGTGGCCGAGCTAAAGCCAGCACAAACAACAGAAAGTTCTTCATTCTCAGATTCACAGTACCATGGAAAATATTCAGTCCAGCTGAAATGACAACAGCAGTATTCAGTTGTACATTTTAAATAAAATATGTGAGAGATTTAATGTAGTTTTTTTTTTTTTAATCTTTATCATTAAACGTTTTCATCTTTTAAATGACCACAAAGGGGCGCTGTGAGACTTTCTAAAAAATATTCTGGATTTAAATGTCAAAAGATGCATCTCTGCAAGCATATAAGAGAACCCCATACAGCTCTGAGAAATACTCTAAAAAGGCACTATTAAATATAACTGTGTTATTAATAATGAACTTAGTAATGAAAACAATAGTATGTATAAAATACTGTACCTTGCAGTATCATTGCCAACCATTGTATAGATGAAAACAATGACTGAGAAAACAAGTCTTTGTTTATCAAGATAAATCTAAATCTAACCCTTTAGTGGAGCAAAAGAAAGAAATCAGAATCTCAATGTTATCGTGTCAGGATTTCTAGATTGCTAACTGCCAACCACTTTCCTCTTTTAAGAGAACACATACTTTACTATGGGGATTTTCTTCAAGATGTTATTAAAACATAGCAACAAACATCACAGGTGGGTTTGAAAAAACAGAAAAGAAAATGTCTATGCGCTGTGATAAAGTAGCTGCAGTTTGAGGTCTTAGTGTCTGCAGAATGATTTGTCTGAACAATGATTTGCTTATCAGTCCATTCCTGTTGCATGAGGACAAAATACACATGCATTCTCTTAATGGTAGGCATAGGAGGGATTTTCAACTATGATTCTACCTTATATGGACTCTCCCTTATTTATAAAGGTCAGTAACCTTTTGTTTAATATCATTTATGTATTATCTGACCTTCCCCATATTCCTCAAGCAAGTGTGACCTACGCATCACCTCCAGTGTAACAAGTGGTCATTTATGGAAGATGTTATTATGTCCATTATTATGACACACTGTTGTTATATTGAATAATTATAGCTTACCGAAAAGGATAAGACAAGCAACACCGACGTTTTTCCATGGCCTGTTTGCTCATCTTTGCCAAGGACACCAATAATTCAGGAGGAAATGGCCTTATTTTGTTACTGCTTTTCGCCTGTTCTACAAGCATAATTTCAATCATAGATAAACACTGCTAATAGCTCTGATGCCAGTGTAATCATATTAACATTGGCTGGTGTACTGGGACAAATGAACTACATAGAAAAACATAAGTAGTGTTGTGGGACAGGCTGAGCATGAAGTCATGCTTCTTTCACTCTGATGAAGAACAGTTCTCTTCTCTGGCTTTTATCATGGTGGTGCTCTCCAACCTCCTTCTGTCATAAGTTGTGTTTTGCCATCATCTCAAAGGGTCTGCAGTTGAGTAGGAAATAGCACAGGAACACTTTTTTAGCTGGCCCAGATTTTAAGGTTAATTGTTATCAGTTATCAATGTTATCAATGTGTCATTGTAAATGTATCCTTGATTTTCAGGAGACCCTTAAAAATGAAGGCTCCTTAATAATTCTAGACTTGGATGCATGTGTCTGGGAAGAGCCTTTAACTGGGATCTAACTTTTACATTATGTCAAGGTTGTTTTAACTTCAAAAAGCCCTTTCAACTTCTTCGCACTCACACATTTCATTGACAAAAATAGTTCTTTGTGGAATTACTGCTCTTGAGGGATGTGGCCGGACAAATGTGGCTGTTCTCTGGCACAGCTCCAAAGAATCCCCCCTGGCACCTTTATTTTAAAGAATAAAGCACTGTTGTATGTTGGACCGTTTGCACAGAATTGACTTCATAATTCTGGGAAAGTGTCTTTCACACACAAGTGAGATATTTTCTTCTGTTGAATGAGCAGAAAAGTTGGATCTGCTACTACAGTCAAGTGGTCTCACGCCATGATCTGTGCATGCAAACAGGCAGATTCTCTCCATTTGCTTCCACACTAAAAGAGTATCAGATCCAGATGTGACTGCAGACCCAGAATTGCTGGAACTGAGAATGTGGAGAATCCTTTCAACATCAGCAGTGCTGGAGGTGGAACTGCTGATAAATATCTGATAGTTCATGTTACTCCTGATAACTTTGCAGTGGTGTAGATCAGAACTGTGATGACAGCATGATTTTCCAGAGTCAGTATAGAAAGGAAATATTTTATAACATTTATATATATTAGTTTTTTGATTGAAATAAAATTCTCTGACTGTTTTCAATGTTAATTATTGTCTGCCTTCCACTGCCACGTAAGTAGTCAATTCAATTTTTATTTTGTATTTTTTTTAATGAAATTTAATTCTATCAAAATAATTATAAATGTGAGATTTCATAATGCACTGAATAAGGTCCTCACATCAGGTCAGTCATTTCTTCAGTTCTCTTTATAAAGTCATTGGTCTGCACAGGCAGGGGTCTGCAAAGGCCTCTATCTTCAGTGCAGTTTTATAAGTCACATGGTTGTGTGCACAACGTGACAAAGAAGAACACATTTTTTTCTTATAGTTTCATGAAATGGAAAAAATTGCTGGTTTGCATGTATTTGAGACACGCTCCAAATTTTATAACAATACGTACAGGTAAAGCTGTACCTGGAAATTGCTTATTAATTATGCTAGATGTTGCTTTGACTGGTTTTCAGTTTAGCAGAAGAAACTGGAATGATGTTTATCCAGCTATGTGAGCTGACTGGGTTTTTGTCGTGTTGCGTTTTGTTGAAACAGAAAAGATTGCACTTTCCTCTCTTAAACCGAAGCTGTCCCTTGTGAGAGATAAGCACAACTCAGCATGTTCACCTTCAGAATAATTTGACATCTTTTATGATCCGTACTGTTTGTCTGAATTTTACCCCACGCGCCTCTGCTGACTGAGAGCAGGAACCGCTAGGACCATCTGAAGGGGATTCATTGTGTTTTGCTTCCAGAAGCATTGTGATACTGTGAAGGTTAGAGCGCAGTGTGGTTTGCTGAAAGTGGTGATCCTTTAATCCACAATGGCCGTCTAGCTGCGGAGCTTTCCCACACATTCTCCCTCTCACCGTTCAACTCTGTTCATAATTCATTCAGCACGTTTGCTCCTCCTGTATTAAAAATAAACAAGTAAGACTGAGACGGCCTTTCAGGGCGATACTTTTTCATATGGCTACGTACTATAAAAGCGTCCCAGGTTTGCAATAAAACTATTCTTGTCATAGACTATTGGAGTGATGGAGGAGAAAGAGAAGAACACAGGAAGCTCATGATGGGAAAGAGGAGACTGCAGAGAAAAGCTAAACATAGATATACTTAAGGGATCAAATGGAATCAGTGTAATTTAAAGCACACTTGAGCTGATTAACCTGCTGAACTGCTGCTTACAGACTGGTTTCCTTTCTGCTGATTCATTAAGGCACACTTTTTAAAGCAATGGAAAATGATTCCACAAATATTAATTGACTACCATCAATGTAGTCAATTTATATATAAATATATACCCTTGATTTTCAGGATTCATTTTTTAAATGTAAACTGGGATCAAACTTTTACATTATGTCAAGGCTCTTCTTCACACTCACAGATTTCATTGACAAAAACAGTTCTTTGGGGGCCTTATTTGCTTGCTTATGTGATTTCTGACATTGTATGACATACTGTTATATTTAAAAATAAAGAAATATATAGATACAATCTCTCAGATCCTTAAAAGTCATATATATAAATATCGTCTGGGTGGAGGTAGCTCAGTAGGTAGGATACTTGCGTTCGAACCAAGAGGTCATGGGTTCGAATCCTACTTTCAGCATACCACCACTGGGTCCCTGAGCAAGACCCTTAACCCCAAGTTGCTCCAGGGAGACTGTCCCCTGTAGATAGGGAATGAAAGTCGCTTTGGATAAAAGTGTCTGCTAAGTGCCATAAATGTAAAGTAGAAACAGAAGTAGCATCCACTTTGGAATACTAATTTTTTAACAATCGTCCATTTTACGAAATAACAATATGCCATGCTGTTTCTGGCCAAACCATCGGTTTATCAGAATCAGGCTTTATTGGTCAAGTTTGTAACCCATGCAAATGATCTGTCTTCGGAAACACAGTAACTGACAAGCAAAATTAAACTAAGCTAAAGTAAGTTAAACACAAAAACAGTGTGTCAAAGAACTCAACATGCTTGTGTGCAACACCTGTTCATGATTGTGATAGTGTAAGGATCTGTTCTGGAGTCTTCTGAGGTGTCTGAGGGGAGGAGCTGAAACCACTGATGACTCGGCTCCATGGGTCAGTGATGATCTTCTCTGGAAGTAGTTGTGTTTGGTACAGAACTGCTCCAGACTATGATAAGGTGGTTTTAACAGACCCCATAATGGCTGTGTAGAACTGAACCAACAGACAGTTTTACCATGAATGCATTTCTGACTGGTTGCGCTGTTCTTTTATGCTTTAGGCCAGGCAGTTATCCAGACAGCTGTTAACAGACACAAGGGCTGATTACAACATTTTTTGTTATCATACACAGGATGCAGTAATTCATATTAATGAGTTGTTGAGTTATTTATGTCTTTGTGAACATTAGAATCAGAAATGCCATGTCACCATTTTATTAAATTGTGAAAAATCTCTATTCTCTCTCTCTCTCTCTCTCTCTCTCTCTCTCTCTCTCTCTGTTATCTTTAAAAATATAGATACACTCTCTTAAAAATGAAGCCTTCTTAACAGTTATATATATATATATATATACAAATAGGTAAAAACAGAAGTAGTATCCACTTTGGAATACTCTTTTTTTTTCAGAAATAACAAACCATTAATTTATCAGAATCAGGCTTTATTACTCGTGTTTAACCATGCAAACAATCTGTCTCAGGAAACACAGTAACTGACAATAGACACACAGTAACACAGACACCTCGGCTCTACTTGTAGCATTTTAGTACTGCCACTGGAAATAGCTTAACTTACACATGAAAAGTGTTAAATAATAGAATTCCTATACAGTACTTGGTCCTCAAAATACTGTTTTATTGTTTTTTTTTCTCCCACCCCTAGTGGGCAGTGAGGGGTTAAAGTGCCGGCCGTGGACCAGAGGCCTCGAGCAGCTGCACTCGTGAGTGAAAAGAAAACAGGGCCGAGCGGGGGCCTGTCAGGCTCTGATGTACGATTTGTAATGGGATGTTTCCAGACCTCCTCTGTCCATATGGCTGCCGACACGTTCAGAAACACCCACCGCCTACAGAGCCAGCGAGAGCACAGAGCTACATCTGGCCCACAGGCACACGCGCGCACACACACACACACACACACACACACACACACACATTCACACACACATGTACAGATGCACACACACACACACACATGCCTGCACACACACTTCCTCTACTTTCTTTTTTGTCAATTTTGTGATATTTATCTTTGTACTTGAATAAGTTGTTCAGACAAACCAGTGAGAGAAAGGGGCTGAATTTTTTTACGTTTGTGGAATCAGTCTCTTCGAGTTGAATAGACGTGGAGGCACAACTTTAAGAATAAGTAAGACTGAAAACAGTTGCTGATTTTATAGTAGTCAAGTAAACAGTAAAAGTCCTGTTCTTTTAGAATTTCGCCCAGAGTCTTCATTGCTACAGTATTTGCTTTAAACTGAGTGATGCACCTGGGAACAGCACAAGCTGTGACTACAAATAAAACTGCAAATAAAAAAAAAGATTCTGTAACCAGAACTATGCCAAATAAGAAATTATGAGTCTATACAGGACTGTATTAAGCTCTCTGGGTATGATAAAAAGCAACTGTAACTAGGCACAGGAGCAGTAGCCTAATGGGCTGAGAAGGGGAATATTTCACTCAGAATCTCTGTACAATTTAAGCACAGTAGCTGGTGCAGCCCATGGTACTTATTTACACCCTTGCTTTGATTATAAATAAGAACTTCTGAACGAGGCCAGGCCATTTCACTGCATGCTCTACACTTTAAATCAAGCTCTTTGACGCACGCATCTGCATCCAACATGTCATCCCAGCAGCCGTGTTCCCCTGCTTGCTGTGCATGCCTGAGCCCCCTGCAGCAACTCCTCACGCTCCACAGCTGTTTGTCTCACCATCCTGACAACTTTCCAAACTTCTCTGGGAAATCACAACACTGCTGTTTCTGCTTGCCATATCCGGGATAGTCACTTCGGAAGAGCTACTCTGAGTAAATGTCAATTTGAATTTATCAGAAGAGGAACTGTTAAAAAAAATCCTTCCTGACCTGTCTTGAAGATTGACCCGAGGTTCATTCACAGCCTACGCACATGTGGGACGGGTTAGACACCTCAGACTCTGACCAACTCATCCAGGATCAGCTAAGCCCAGAGCACACCAATCCAACATTTACTAACAAACACCAGCAAACCCAAACACTGGCTCTTGTGTGTAGTTGGGATCACTATGTTACTCTCCACCAATTATGCTGTTGTCGAATGTTCTCCCATCATTTACACAGGCCTAGAATATTCGTCCACGTTTGACATTGCTCTTCAACTTTTGGCCCAATTCTTATTCTCTGTTCTCTTCCTTTCACACTGTTCTAAAATGTTCTCCCCATTTACACAGTTCTAGAGTATCTTCTCTCCCTAACAATTCTGGAATGTTGCCCCCATTCACCAATACTAAGAAGGTTCTCCCTCATTCACGTGGTTCCTGAATACTCTTTCCCAACGGCAATGTTCTAGAATGTTCTTCTCTACTCTTTAAGAATGTTCTCCCAATTCACACTGTCTTTGTAATGTACTAGAATGTTCTCCCCCTTTCACATTGTTCTAGAATGTGCCTCCCATTCATACGGTTCTATGATCATTTGCAATGTTAATGTAATCAGTTCTCTTTTGCTCTAGCCACATCCTTTACATTATATAGTCTGTCTCATGTTCTCTTGCACAGCGATTTCCATTCATTTTTGAGCCTAGTTTTACTTTATGGTGTATTGAAAATTTAGAAAATGGGTATATTGTCATTCCCTCTGTTCTATTTCACTTGACTTGGAACAGTGTAAGGATGACAGTTAGCATTAGTTGTTGTTTATTAGACAACAGGGTCGGTGTGCACTGACCTGTAGTCCATTCTTTAGTAACTGATAACTTTACACTGAGGAAAAAAACCCTTTAGCACTGAAGAGCAACTCATTCAACTGGCAGAGGAATCTCCCTCCATCAAGCACAGAAGGAAGTCCATTTCTCTCACCTTTGACTTTGTTCTAGTGCTTAAGGAGCTGCATACATCAACACCGACACAGTCGACTGTCCGTGACCACATCCTCTCCACTTAATGCCCCCTCACAGTCGGAGCCCACAGCAAGTCCTGGCCTATAAAGGTCTGTTACCTACTGGAGGGCAAAAAGGCCTGCTTCTGACCAGAGAAAAAACAAATACTTAAGCATCGAGGACAAAATTGACTGAGCAGTACTGTTAGAAGCAAGCAGTACTGTAAGAACTGCAAAGGCAAGTAAATACACTGTATGAACACTAAAGTGCAATGATCCTGCCTGCAAATTCACGCTATCTCAACAACACTCATACTGCAGAAAGGACTGAAGATTTGGAGTTGTCTGTGCTCTTCAATCTGGACAATCAAGCTAAAGTGAAGTGAAAGTGATCATATGGGAACACATCACTGCACACAGTGTGAACAGCACGAAATTCACCCTCTGTATTTAACCCATTCACCAAGTAAAGCAGGGGGCAGCCATGAACACGGTGCCCGGGGAGCAGTGTGTGGGACGGTACCTTGCTCAGGGTACCTCAGCGGTGCCTAGTGGTCTTGGGAATCGAACCCGAACTTTCTGATCGCAGGGCGAATGCCCTAACCACTAGGCTACCAGCTGCCCCATAGTTAACTAAACCCATAGTTAAACTCTCAACATAATTTCACAACTACAAAGTTATGTGAAGTTTGGAAATAATTTTCTGTAAAGACAAGATAATTTTCAACAGTTATTTATTCACATATATTTTTGGTGTATATTATCTCCTTTATAATGTTTGTGAATGTAGAAGCATAAATGTAGACTAAAACATAAATAAAACAGCTTTGGAAGACAAAATGAGACAGACTGCATAATGTAAAGAAATGTGGGTAGTGCAAAAGAGAATGGACCTACTTACATTAACATTACATCTGTGACCTATAACAGCAGCATAAAATAATAAGAACAGTTTGAAGACCATTAGATAAGAGCATAATAATCAAAAGTCTCCAAAGATCCTCATAAACCAGTTTCATGTTATTATGAATGGACATTAGTGGTGTTCTATTCATTTGATTGATAATTAAGAATATAATGAGGATTTTTGACATTTAATTTATCATGTTGCTTTTTTCCTGTTTAACCCTTTAGAGTCCACTCTTAGAAATTCCTGACAGTTTTCCGAGTTAGAGGCTTATTGAATGTTTTATCATAAAACTAGAGAGAAATGACAATTATGAATTGATGAGCCCCACCAGCAAAAGGAAGCGCTTTTAAATTATCACACAGTGTCTCATAGTTTTGTTTTTTTACACCTTGGCTTAGAGATTTAATTAATGAAAAATTGACTTAGGGGCTCTCCTGCGACAGCGAGATTTTTTTCTTTAAAAGAAAAAAAAACAAGAGAGCCAACATTTGGGGCCAATACTGGGTAGACAAGTTTTACACAAAATAAATACCAGGTTCATTTGTTGGCTCTGGTTTTCACTGCTGAAAGACTTTAAACATGAGGAAGCTGAGTTTATTCTCACTCACTCTTTTATTCTGTATAGAAGAACTGGTTTAGCTGATTCTTGCAGGCTTTGAAAATTCCCTGTAAACAGATCCAGATTTGTATCAGACAAACTGTGAACAGTGAACATCAAGTGAGACTGAATGGAACTTATGTTTGTGTACTACCACAACATATTTTACATTACCTTGGAACATTACATTGTGTTCAGTAAACCATCTAAAATAATGATGAGGATTAAACAAAGATTTTTAAAATATCTATACTTTTATCTTACTTCTGTTTCATTACTGAGCAGACATCTTGTGAGACACTTCTATCTCCATATCTGATAACATATTCTGAGCATTTTAAGTAAAAAACAACTTGAAGGTTACCTCCGCTTTTTAAGTATTCCGATGGCAGAGCACGGCTTTGTAATGATATTTAGATACCTTAGTAACAATTATAAATGTGAATCACTAAGAAATACAGTTTAATAGAATACATCTTAATCTACTAATGGGTTAGAATTAGAGTAATTGTAACTGCATTACCGGAAATCTAACTATTAAGACCTGAATCGGGGGAGGCAGGCAAGAGAAGTCGACAATCAGAATCAGTTTCCTTAGTAATGCGGAACAGCCTACAGTGTCACTATCCCAGTCAGTCTGCATGGACTGCCAGGCAGGTGGGTTTTTATTAGCCTTCCTCTGAAATGGCTTCAAATGACTTCACTGGTGGGTCAGGGCCAGCCTGCATCGGGCTTGGGGGAGAATGGGTAATTACGGAGGGAAATACCAAGAGCAGCCTTCAAAACCACCCAGCCAGGGCCAAGTGTTACATCATTAGAGAGCAATCACCACACACACACACACACACACACACACACACACACACACACACACACACACACACACTCATGTGAGGGCTTTGTGAATGCTGCCACTCACTGGGTGAAAGCAGAAAGCAGAGCAGATGTCTGTCACCCAGGTTTATGGTCCAGACCTGGTGGTATTTTACTGAGAAAACTCTACTGCCTAACAGTGGCGACACCACAGACATATATCATATAGGCCTGGCTTTAAGGTGCTGCCATAGCTATAGACTGTTTTACTTGCGCTCTTTTATAACGAATGCAATTAAATGCTGTCCCATTCTGCCCTTCCAAGTCCTTGGTCTTACCCACAGTTAATCGACTGGAGCAACTTCAAAACCCCCTCCTTGAAGCTAAAGCCATGGCCATTCACATCAAGAGACCAGATATTATATTGTTAACATATTTTTTCACTCTAAGTAATGGGTTCCCACATAATCTCCACGGCTGCTGGGTGAAAAATCATTACTGCCATAGGAGGTGCCTTTGAGAAAAGCCATTGACAAACTGGAGGCCTGCCTTCCAGACCAAGTTTGCCCAAACAAAACCTTTAGACATATAAATGATAGAAACGGCCTCCTCATAGACCAACCTACTAACTGTGGAGCACATCCCTATTGATCAAACATTTCTATGCAGTATACTCAGTAATATTTACAAGATCAAGAACTACAGAAGTATTATAATATAGAGGAACAATATCAGTGTGATGAGATTATCTGATCATCTGGGTTCGCAAAGGAAGAGAAACTGGACGTTTTCTTTGTCACTATTCTTTGTCAGCTATTTAGTTGACTTTGTTGTAAATGTATATTGACTAAATAGTGTTAAACATAAACTAATAAACTCTGTTTTAGTTGCCTCTCACTGAAATGAAAATGCTGATCAGCTAATTAGTAAATGTTTCTTTATGGACATTCAACTTCACAGTTTTGATCTAATCACATTGTTAACCTTCTTTAAATCAATGTAATGTAAAACAGTGGCTATAGTACTGTATAGTAGCTTGACAACTACTTGACAGCTAGCAAGAATACAGAGTTCTACATTTTGATTTGATTACATAAGTAATAAAAATAAAAAAAATAAAAGTACATTTTTGCAGGTAGTTGAGGTGGTCACAAAAAAACTCAAACTCTTGAACATAAATTCAGATTAATTAGTTTATAACTAGTTAAATGTCCTTGTTAATATAATAATGTATTGTTTCAAGTGTTACATTTATATACACAAGACAATAAACTGTTTGCTCCATCTGTTGTGGATATTTCCACCTGCTATCACAAGAGGATATGGAAATATATCCTGGAAATACGTTAGAACTTACCATTCAGCTCTTGATTTCAACTCTGTTGAAAACATAATTCACCCATTTGCATACGGGTCTTTCCCCTTGTTTAATTTTGCATCTCTGTGTGTGTTGTTCATCTCTCTTGGCTACCATCCCTTTGGTGTATCTATTTTGGTTTGTGTTTCTTTTTTTTAACATGCCTATTCTTTTGATATTTTCTATAGTTCAGTGTGTTTCAAAGTTATTAGAGTTACAAATTTTAAACCTTCTCAAATTCTAGGAAGATCAGTTAGACACATGATAGTAAATCAAGTAAAGATTCAAGCAGATTAAGTTGATCTTGGTAATTTAAGTTGGATTGACAAAAGTGGCATGCAGCTGTGTGGAAAATCTATAATTCAGTTGATTGCATTTAACTAATTTGACTGATTAAACTGAGATCTCAAAAGAGTGATTATAATGTAGCACAGAGGTCCCCAACCACAGGATCGCGGATTGGTATCTGTCCGTCAGTCATTTGGTACCAGGCAGTAAAAAACGACAGAATAAAAATATTGAATTTATTATCAGAGTCTGAAAAATGTTCGCCCCGGTTACATGATATGGTACATCAAAATTTAGCCTACAAGCTTGCAAAAATTGAGTAAAAAACAATGCACTTTGTTTTTAGTTGTATCTATATCGGTTTGTGAAAATATTGTTTTATATGAAACTGGTGCATGGCGCAAAAAAGGTTGGGGGCCGCTGATGCAGCACACATGTACATTCAAAAGGATTATTAACAAATGATCTGTTACGGCTCATGGGCGTTGGAGGCCACTGTTTTGGTTCCTATTGTTTTTTTCTGTTCTGGTGGTTTAGGGCTTTTATTTTGGAGTTTAGTGTTTTGCCACGTGCCTGTTTCATTTCATGTGTTTTTGGTTGTGTTAATGATTGTGCCCTGTATTTAACCTCCTGAGGCTTAGCGGTTACATGCGTGTACAGCACTTTTTAGTTATTATGGGCCTGCCCCATTGAAAT
>JBBPCW010000139.1:14373043-14388818 GCA_037974425.1 Phenacogrammus interruptus | reverse complement strand
TGTGTGTGTGTGTGTGTGTGTGTGTGTGTGTGTGTGTGTGTGTGTGTGTGTGTGTGTGTGTGTGTGTGTGTGTAATGTGTTTTATAGTTTTGTCAGTGCTTGGTAGAAGCTTTCTGAACTGGAAACAAAATTTCCAAACAAGGTTAATCTGTTCTTTAAGCCCGAACTCATCTCACAATTTTACTCTTAGATCCACTCACCTTCTTTAGGTCCGTGTCTTAAACCTCTGGCCCTCTTCATGTTACTATCAACTCAGTTGAAACCCATGAAAACTAAATTTTCTTTGTAGTTGTTCTTCTTTGTAGTGTATATTCATTCCTTGTTTATACACACTGTTAAATCATACAATTTAGGTTAAAAAGCTTCATCCTAACTCTTGAGAAAGGTAGTTTTTAGTGGCTTTTACCAGATTATGTTCTTTATCCATTTTTGACCAAGCGAGCAATTTTATACAACATTGTATATAATGGCCATATATTATATATAATTGTATGTATATTTTTGCTATAACTATATAATTTTTTAACTAACATCAGTTCTTGTCATAAGTATCAAATATTTATTTCTTTTATTTTTAAATCCTTCAAATACCAGTTTGTTTGCATAATGCACTTGTTAGTAAACAACAACAAAAAACACTTAAAACAACATTTCTCAAGTGTTGAGTTTAGAATAAAATCATTTGAACCTAAATTGTAAGATTTATCAGTGTAAATAACTAGGAATTATAAATGTAGTTTTCATGGATTTCAATTGGCCAAAAGTGACCACAAAGAAATCAAGGGTTACAATTGGATATATGCAGTATATTACTGATATATTTAAAGGATAAAGATGAAAGGATCTAAAAAAATAAAAAAAAACCCAGAACCTTGAGAAATTTCATTCCATTTGCATTAACACATAAAATGGTCAGAAAATGCAAGTGAGCTGGACACAAAAGGTCCACAGGAGGACCAGAGGGTTAAACACACTTCTGTATTGGAAATCTCCATTTCCTGTGTAGTGCACTGAGAAAAAACTCCACCTGTTATGTGAGGCCATGCCACTGTTCTGCTCCTCTTTTCTACTCTGCCCCTTGCTGGCAAAGCCCTTAGCCAGGGCCTATACACCACACATCAGGATGGCAGATTGGATGTGGGAGACCTACTTTCTTGCTTTCACAGTAAGTAGACAGGCTGACACTGGCCATGTTGAAGTGTTACTTCATGGCTGCAAACCAATCAGCAGCATTGATGAATAACATGACTGTGATCATGCACTCTGCACACCATGGTCAGGGGCCAAGAGGCGATAACAATGGAGGAACTGGTAGAGTTAGAGACTGTCCAACATGGCTTACAGGGCGTGGAGATCAGAAGTGACAGGGCAATGGCCGCTACTGTCATCGGAAAGCACGACCTGCGACTGAGCTCTTCTGGCCTAAAGCAACTGGAACAATATCCACTACTGGACACACTAGTATGCCATAAAGCCCTTTTCGGTACAGAAGCCCTGAAGCATGAGAAAGATGCTACTGCCCTCTGAGCACTCAGCGCCCACCAACCAGGCCGCCGTCTACCAGAGCAAGTCACCAGAGGAGAAGATCAGCCTGTGCTCCTGCCAAGTCATCAGAGCTAGCCTCATCCCTCTGCTTTTAATGGCCACTCAGCCAAAGGGCAGAGGGTGCAGGAGAGATACAGACATTTTAGAAAAGGTTACTAAGGGCATGGACAAAGCCAGTACTAAGAGTGTGGTTACGGGTTGCACACAGACCCCTCACAGCGTGGCACATGCTCCATCCTATGACGGAGATGTTGAGAAAGCTGAAGGCATGGTGCTTGGGCTTCGTGATTGTGACTGTGATTGAAGGGACCGTGGACTGAATAACTGCTTTCTTCTGCATCATTGCTATTGTCATCTGAAGAAGAACCAGTGAACATCAGAGTGTGGACTTAGCTAAGCATAAACTATAATTTGACACCATACCAAAGAGGCAGATTTCCTATCTCCTGCCAGATACTGCAAGAATGCTGTGAGTACATGGGCAGCACCAGATGGTCAGCTTTCGTTTTCTGTTACTGTATTTGGTGGTCCTGAAAAATCAGGAGGTCAGCTTGTGTCTGTAAGCGTTTTCTTTTTCCTCTGGCTTTTCTGTTATTGCTATCTTTAACACATCTTTGCACAAATCCTTCCTAGTGAGGTTGTTTAGTACAAAATTTCATAGTTTTTGAACATGTTCTTTGGCTATGTCCTACAAAATCCCACCACAATGTTGATGTTTCTTTACAGCATAGCGAAGAGTTGAATTTCACACACCAAAGGTTTTGCTCGTGTCATTGATTGATTTATTCTGTTTCAAGAAGGCCTCTGTCCACAGACAGAGAGACAACAGCTGCAGACTACAGATGCAAATGTCATATCTAGAGTCCTCTGCAGGCCTTTTGTATTCTCTTTTATATTAACCAGTAATATAGCAACAGAGCAACTGTCCAATTACTTATGTCAATTAAATACTAATGCCCAAAAGAGGAAATTCATTATAAATGCTTAGGCACTTTAAACCCACAGACATTATTTAATTGTGAATATTGTCATACCAACAAAAAATAATTTCATCAGTTCAATTACTGGATAACTATCTGGTGTATCAAGGCTTATGTTACTTGTTGTTTTAGAAAAAACAAGCCAATAACTACATTATATACAACATAAATGGCAAGAACTGATTTACCAGGATTGTACAAATGTCACTGGGAATTTTATGATCATGGAGAAAACCTAATAGCTCCTTCATTAAGTTTAGATAGGTATATGTTTATAAACATTTTAATTGAAACAAATGCAATTTGACTTGTGCTTAAATGACTACATTACTAGTAGGAATGCTACTGAATTGCATCACAAGATGGAGTGGGGGTTGGAGCTGTAAGTGAAGACCAATGTTTTGGATGAACAATAAAGAAGGTGTCTGGATTCATTTCTAATAAAATATAATGCACATGGGGTATATTTCAATAGTACCATTCAGATGTGGCTCGATTTTTGAGGCTGTTGGGTAAAAGCTGTTCCAGAAGTGATTTCTTTTTGTGTGTCTGTATCGCTTTCCTGAAGGGTTGGACAGTCAAGTTGTTACATAAAATATATTGCCTGATGCCTGTGAGTTTCGGTCTAAAATGTTTATTTTCTCAACCCAAATAAGAACAGTTTTGGATTCACTACATGTTTAACATCGGCCATATTATAAATAAACCAAAACATTTAGAAGGCATGGCCATATCCACCGTTAATTGTGGATAAAAAATAAAGTTGCCCGCTTTCTTTTTCCATTATTCAGTGCCATCTCCTGCTACAGCCTGGCAGAATGGTGATGCTTCTTAACACCATAGCAAAGAGTTGAATTTCACACCTAAATATAGGTTATTGAATGGTTTACACTGTTTCATGGTGGACTGAAAAACAACGGCACTCAGTACAACTGTTTTTGAGGGTTTGCTCCCAATCTCTATAAGTTCCTCATGAGTGGAAGGCCATATCAGACAGTGCTAAACAAAGTCAGAATGCTTTGGATGATTGCAAAATAGAAATGCTTCAGCTGTTGCAGAGGCATTTGTAGTTAAAGGTTGCCATTTACATCACTGCAATGGTGTTGAAAAAATGCTTGGCATTTGATGATGACATCACCTCTTGAAGAGGGCATCTAATTGGTTACCACGTATTGTAGGAAGGCCAAGCACTTCTGTAGTGCACAGCTGATGCAGTGAAATTCCATGGCATGTTCACTTGCTTCCTGTAGTGCTCACGCTGCAGATCAGTCACACATTAACACTTCTCCAGTGCATCCATTTATACAAGGAGTGGGGATTCCTTTACATGCAGAACCATACATTTCTACAAGTTTCAGAAATAGCTCCATCAACAGACACTTTTTGTTGAAATGTTCTTTAAAGAACAAAAAGTGGTTCTTCTGTGTAATCAGTCCAAAGATGCCTTCATGGCACCTTTCAGAGTGTATGGTACAGGTGTGAGAAAAGAAAGAGAGGGACAAAGAAAGACAGGTGATAGAAAAAAAGTCCACAGTAAACCAGAGTAGTGAAGGAGGATAGAACTTTCTTGACCCATCTAACAAGCTTCCAAGAACTGGCCACATATCACATTACACATTCCCTTGACTCAGCCAAAGACGAGACGAGAACTGAGGAGGAGTTGAAAGTCACTGTGAGAAGCTTATCCATCAGAAAGTAGTGAGTGAGACATCTGAGATATCTCACATGCCATGTTACAACTTCAGAGGCACATTCTGTGGCTACCCGAGCTGCTCTGCTAATCAAATTACACCACACTTCCTCAAACCCTTACTTTGTGTTTATAGCTTGTTCTCTATGGGTCTATGGGTCAAGTTTTTGATTTATGCTCAGTGATGCAGAACATTGTTTTAAGACTGGAGAGTGCACTTCAATTATTGAACAATTCAACAGGTAATGTTTAAAATTTAGACAAGGTTTAACATTAATAAATCAATAGGACAATCCAATCTCTTAGGTAGCACCATTACATAGAAACAGTTGTAATTCAAAGTGTATCACAGACTGACAGGGACCAGGTAAAGAGAATAAGAGGAACAGAAATCTTTGGCATAAAAAAAAGAAATGGATAAAAGAAACCCCTTTTAGTAAATAGTGACAATCTGTTCCAGAGTCAAGGTCCAGGGTCACAGACACTTTGTAAGTTTCATGAATTCATATATCTTATTGATTTTTTTCATTTGTACATTTAAATCCTTACATTTCTATCTGTGTCTTTTACTTCCTTGTATTTTATTCATATCTTTTTGTCTTTTTTTTGTTGTAGCTATTTTATGTTCTGTAAAGCTGCACTTAATAAAACTGAGTTAACTGAATTTATTCTATACCTAGAAATGTCCATTGTTGATTTAACACAGTGATACATTCTGTGAAGACAGTCTGGGTAGGGGACATACCACCATTTTGTCCTATTATGTAAATTTAGTCAAAAATTAATATAGAATGGGTACTGGCTGCTGCAAACCAATTCCACAGTGTGGTCATGTGCCCACTGCAATTTCTAGGGATCAGTGTAATAAAAGCTCAGATCACTGGCTGCTTTCATACATAACAATGTCCTATTATATTCCAAGATAGTCTACAGCTGTTTCATAGTTACCAGGAAGTCATAGCTGGATCAAAGCAGTCCACGTATAGCTCCATATTCATTGGCAAGCCTTACTCACTCACTTTCCAGACAGAACACACAGAAACTGGACCATTTATGTAAAACAAACAATATGAACAGTATGGCTGACCCTTGCTGTTGCCTGACTTCTCAATGGTGTCACTCTAAAATCTGAAAAAGACTTCATGGGACAGCATACACTTGTGAATCCTCCTCTAAAAGCCAAGCAGTAGAAGTTTGAAGCAGTTTTTTTGCCGCTTTGAATATTTGAACATCTGTTTCAGTGATAAGGCAAGATTTCTAATATTACATTGACCTAATATTGTAATGGCTTTGGATAATAGTTTCTGCAGAAGTATATTAAGGACTGGCAAACATGGGAGCCCTACAGCTATACTCATGCTCATTTCAGTTGGAATCAGCATTATTGTGTGCAGCAGGTATGAGAGCAGGTAAGCTCAATGACAAGCAGGTCAACATTACAGATTCGTGCTTGAGGGCATTTCAAAACACACAAAAGGGAGAGTTTGCTTGAAACAGCACCTTTTGATTGTTTATTGTATTTGATTATTCTGTATAACAGCAGGTATTGATGGAAAAACCTCTGTCTGTAGCCGGGGTATTTCCATACAACAAACATCATTACTTTCACACATCAGCTGTGTGACTCATAATCTGAGCTGCTTCTTGGCCTGAGCTGACTGACTGCGTTGGTGGCATAGAGTGCAAGGAGCACATCTGATTCTGACAGGCAGGGGGGCTCTTGTGATATGCTGTTTTTAACCATTCTGCATTCTAGTAAAAAAAAAAAGACTCAGAAGAAGCCTGTCTTGTAGGCTATAATTAGCACCTCTGCTTTACTGAAACCCTTTTGAGCTCATCTCTCAGGAATCTCTGCCATATGCCTATTTAATAGTTTTTGTTTTGTATTTGTTTGGCATTTGTTTTCTGTATTACCTGGTTTACACCAGTCTCTCTAGAACAAAATGTACTCCTGCAAGTGAACATGCTCGTGAGGAGAATCTGATTCAAACAGAACTCTGAGCCACACAAGGTATTTAAAGATGCTATCATTAATTTGGCACAATGTCCTTGGCACAGTATAGAGTATGCTGTTTATAATGTAATATAAATACATCATGAGTAGAACAATGAATACTAAAAATAACAGTTTTCCACTCATACAACACATGAACAAACTTTATGTCCGTTTCAGCAGCTGTTATAGCCTAGGATGGGATTAGATCTTGTTTTTGAACTGCAAATAACAATGTTTTGCCTTTTCCCTTCCCTCCTTTCAAACATGCTGATTTGTTTGGTAGGACAAACTAATTAGGAAAGAACTATAGGGCCCCCGAGTTTATAATAGCCATGGTAGAAAAGCCAGCCAGTGGGTCATACCATCTCAGCACACCGGAGGGGGAAATGGGGGTGAAAATAAAAACGCTGACTATTAAAACGTTTATATTTCCCTTGTTTGTCAGGTGTTATTTTCATTAGATTTCATTTTAAATGTTTAAAATATCTTCTCTGAAGTATCATTGAAGTATACGAAGGTTTTTTTCCCCCCAATGTGAACTCCTGCTGTCAAAATTGGACCAGGCTGTTTGCATGTCACTTGCCTCCTCAGGTTGAAGGGAATGAGTGTGTGATCATCACCAGAGCACGACGCTAAAGACTCATCACAAGGAAATCCCACTGCCAGGTAAATTAACTGCTCCGCAATCTGCCTTTTCACTTCTAAAATGTTCATTTTGTTCTTTGCATCGTAGTTTTTACCACTTTGTTGTGTCAGCCTGCAGTTATGCCGCTGTAAATGAGTGTAGTTGAGTTGTATCTTGTTGCTCGTTTAGTTTTTATACTGGTACTCCTAAAGAGAAACCTTGTGGACCCTCGAATCGCAGATCTGCTTGCTTTTTTGCCGGCACCTCAAGTGGTACTTGGATCTGTAGTATACTTAGCAGTTGTAGAACCTGTGTGATCATGCCCTTAAAATCCATTATTGGCATAAGGAGCATGTTATGTGTGCAGCAGTGTGCACACATCATTTGTGAACTTAGGTACTTTGACATTAATGTTAACCCAGTGATGATGCTCCTGGCATGATCAGTCTTTTAAAAGCTCGTGAGCGGTCCTGCTCCTCAGAGCACGTGCGTTTCTGGCGCTTGATCTCGTGCAACAGAGTGTTCACTCCAGGCATGCTCTCAAGGAGTTGGACCTAATTCAGCCCCTGTCATCCATGTAGTTTACCTGTTGGACTGAAATCAGATATTTGTCTCCACGTGCACTAGAATCCAGCCACCTCACGTGTCTTTTGGATCCTTTAGTTTTTAACTTGGGAGATGGGATAGAAAATGTGACAGAAATGACTGTGGCTGTCAGAGGTGGGTAGATGTCATGTGGCTACGAAAAACCCAACTTGGGTTGGAGAAAAAGTCAAAAATCTTTTATAGATTTTATGCAACATATACCCATAGAACTCCAGTATCGATCAGCACAGGAACTGAAGATTTTAGATCTTTTTAGTGCTAAAATATAATGGGTCAGGTGCTGACATCAAAGCAGTCCAGCTGCTGTCACCAACGGAGCAGAAGGAAATCTGAACACCCTCTGAGTTTCAGGTGCATCATCATGCACCAGCAAGTTATACTAACCAATTAACCAAATTTCCTCCCTTCCTATCAGCCTCACTTGTCCCTGAACAAAGCACTCGTTTAGTGCAGAGACTAAGTTTCATGCCAGAGAAAAATGTTAGAACTTTCCGTTTGCATTCACTTGTAACTAAGTGTGACAACCACCTGGGTTTGGAAATGGCAATACAAACCAAAATGAGGAACCGACCTGAAGAACTGTTTGTTAAAGTGGGTACATGATAATGGAGCCCACTAAAGCTATTTCTCTATGTGTAACCCCAGCTGGAGGAAAAAACTGATGGCTTAAAAGACACGATCTGAAGTTTAATTCAGCTGAAAATGTGTTCCCCACTACTATATAATAATGAAAGAGGACCTCCGAAAGACTGTGATTTCCTTTCTCTGCAGCTTGGGACTCCTATCTGGTGTAATTTGAGGGTGAGGCACGACTCTGACTCCTCTTCCATTTGGGAGGTGTAATCTATCTCTCTGGGTGATTCAGCTTCACAGCTAATTCTCAGTGTGTAAATCATCCCATAGGGAAGCTGCGGCCAAAACAAATCACAGCATCCTCTGGAATAAGCATTTACCCCTCTTTATGGATACTGTCAATCCTTCTCTGCATACCTGACACATTTCTTAAAACCCAGATGTTTTAACATCTTACGTGAATTTTCCAGTAACTATGCATGAACAACAAAAATCTGTTCCTGCTCATTTAAAGAGTTAAATGGGAGGCTATAAAAGATGGAGTGGTTCAAGTTGATGTGAAAGCATCCCATTCGGGAGGTGCATCCCTTGTGCTTCATTACAGGTAAAGGAGGTGGGAAGCCATCACATTAGACTGTAATGGTAGACTGTATGCATTGAGACATTTAGGAAATGGCTTTATTAAAGTATACATTATTTGTCTTCAGAAACTAGTATTTTACTCTTTTTTTTTTTGGCTGTGTCATTATGATTTTCCTGTCGTTTGTCCTGCTCAGTTACCATTATAGTTCTTTTTGTGCCCCCACAAATTTCAGAGTAGTTCAGTGCTGTGTGGGAAGTAGTCATTGCAAAAGGAGCAATACAAGATTGATGGTGGGGGTGGTAATGATGTGAAATGAGGCCAAAGTGCAGTGATAAGTGAGAAAGGTACCTTCCCTGGAAAAAAAAACAACATTATAGCACTGTGTGTAAAGTATTAGATCAGCATATTATGGCTTACACTCACAATCAGCATTCAGGACGTTTTTAATTCATTTTGATACATACAGTAACCCCCTGCTTTTTGCACGGGTTATGTTCCAAGAGCACCGTATTGTTGTGATGTGGTTAAAAATGCCTTTTTTTATAATGTTAACTTTAAATTTGCCCCCAAATCCATCCATCCATCCATTATCTACCCCCTTTTTTCCCCACACTCGGGGTCAGGGGGGACTGGAGCCTATACAGAATATGTATATAAAATGTTAAATTTTCTGTACTTTAAATAAGAAAAGGGTCCCTCATGCAGCGATTGAATGTGAATCATAGTGCACTGAAAGATGTTTGATTGCCGATTGGGTAGAAGATTTGAGTCTTCAGTAGTTGCTATTTAATAAAACATTACAGAACGTTGTTAGTTGTCTGAGCCATCTGTTAGAAAGTGTGTCTATGTGGGTGATCAGACATGTCCTTGCTGTACTACGACACGTGTCCCAGGCCTGGGTGACTGAAGTTTACACTGTCGGGGATGAGCCCCTCTATATTTAGCTCAGAGCACCGTGAGCCTGGCCAGAGCAGTCACTTTCTGCTGGAGCACTGACTGAGACACACAGAGCTCACACTCTCTATAGTAAAGCGGACCTCACAGCTGGTAAGCTTTTCAAACAGCAGGCTTTTGCTTCTCTCGGCCTCTTTCAGTTGTGCTGATGTTCAGGGAAGTGGTGATAATGTGTGGCAAACACCTTGCCTACTGGGTCAGGGGTAATTTATCTGCTGCTGCTCTTTCTGACTCTTAATGTTGAATTATGGCCTGATGTTGAATGCTTTTTGCTTATTAATTTAGCAGTGGGATGTTAATAGAAACCTTTAAAACTATTTATTCTCTTTTTTTAGGAGTTTTATGAATACCGGCAAGCAGCAGAAGCCAGTGCTCACAGGCCAACGGTTTAAGACCAGGAAAAGGGGTGAGTTTGTGTTTACTGGCTTGCGCTTAATCTCCAAAGCAAAACAAGACTGCAGCATTTGATGAAAGCATAATTAAAAGAAACCAGTAATTTTCTCTGAAGATTTGAAGATTTTTTCAATAGAGCAGAAGCCATTCTGCATACTATGCCATATGTCTGATATCACCTTTTTTATAGTATAATGCCTGTTGTGTAGCAGTCCCCATATTGAGGGGAAATCAATATAAATATGATATTGTTACATTCCTACTACCCATCCTTCAGTGTGTTTTTATTTTTCAACAAATTGATTGTTCATCTGGGGATCTTTTCACACGGGCTCAAACTTTTCAGGCATGCACCAACACACATGTGCTGCAGTCTCTCACTCACCGTCGCAATGGCAAGGGTCCCTGTGGCAGCTCTCTACTTTCCATTAATAGCCTGCTTGTGTCCAGCAGTGTAGTTCAGAAAAATGTCGTACACTTGCTCTTACACAACAGCAGGCCCTGTGTGGGCCCCTGCCACCTCACTATCGCTGCTGTTCCCCCTCCCCACATCGTGTAAGGTGGATGCTCATGAAGAAAACTGGTTCACTGAGAATAGCTTAGCCTACAAAATGTTCTTTAGTAGCCTGTGACTGCCAAATGTGAGGGTGTTTTTCATAACAGGACATTTGCGTCACACTAAGGGTTTACTCTGTAGGCGTGATTGACAGTTCAAATGTGAGGTTTTGCAGCAAGATGGTGCCGCTTTTTATTATTTCATTTTCTGCTAAATGTTTCTGAACTTCACCATCTACAGCACTGTTTGATTTAATCATTTATAGTAATGTTTGACTTTGGCTGCTGACTGTCTCGGGAAAGTGCCGTCTCACTCACACAGGAATGCACACCATGCGTCTATGCAAGGTTTTAATGCAGGTTTTTACGATGCAGTCTAAGGAAGACTACTTACCTGTGTTTGCAGATATTTCCTGGTCAAATTACACTTTGTGGAGGTTTTATTGTTTTCATTGGTTTTCTCAGGTACCCTCATACTCTATAGGGAACAAACTAAAACAATTTTTTTACAAAGTTAAATGGACAATCTATTTATTGTCTGAGTTTAAACATGCTGGAGAAACATAACAGTAATTGTGCATTAAAATCTCCTTTATTCTAGAGGATGTGCAATTGTTTAGAAATCAACAAAATGTGTCCATATTTTGCACATGACAATATAATTAGCTTTGTCTCTTTCTCAGTTTTCTTGATATTTTTACAGTATCCTGTGTTCTGGTTAGAGTAACAGTGTTCTTTTCCATTCTGGCTCTAAACTAATGGAGGGCGATATGAGATCGTGAAGACGGTCTGTGTACTGACGATCTGCCAAAGCAGAGAAATTGTAGTATCATCTAAATAATTACATTCTATCTATTGCGATTCTATGCTTTTCCTAAAATGTTCAGAAATGTTATTTGTCCTAAATGCTGTTTAGTTCTTTAGGACTATATTTTTACAAAGGAAAATAGTTTGGTTGTACTGTTCAGTAACATCACCCACCCCTACTCTAAACCATGTTTGCTGTGTGGTTTATTAATCTGTTTAAAGTTAGGCTTTTTCAACACATGGCAGACTGTGGTTTTATACTTGGCTCAGACATGATTTGAGCTATACTGGACTTGTAAATGTTGTTTATACCATGTGCAACTGATGTGATGGTATTGTCTGTGAATGTAAATAACCTTCATGATGCTTTTCTGCAGATGAAAAGGAGAAGTTTGAGCCCACAGTTTTCCGAGACACAATTGTTCAGGGGCTCAACGAGGCGGGGGGTGATCTCGATGCTGTAGCTAAATTTCTGGATGTTACCGGGTCGAGACTTGACTACCGTCGCTATGCAGACACCCTGTTTGACATTCTCATCGCTGGGAGTATGCTTGGTAAGAAGGAGGGTTGTTTACAATGTTAGTGCCTTAATATGGAGAAACTGTTTAATGTGGGGTTTTTTTTTACCTGGCAAAACTGACATGAGAAGACCATTAATGTCCAGATAATTCTTATGTGCCCCGTCGTAGTAAAAAGGGTAATAGATACCGAGGGGCCTTCAGATTTGTTTTTTTTTAAACGCAATCTGTTGGCAATACCTGCTGAGGAAGAAGACATGTGTATGCAGGTATATGCAACATTTTGTTCATGGGTTTAGTTCAGTGTGTTACATGAATCTACTCCTAATATAGTGCATTTAAACTGTTACAGAACTATCAGTGCTGACTGCCTGTGTAAATCACTTTGGGCAAAAGTATCAGCTGGGAATATGGTTGTGCTGCTTGGAGATTATTGAATGCCTGACCTCAAATGACTAGTACTCATTAGATGCTAAGTTATCCCTATCAAGTGAACATTGTCAATGTTGTTGTTCAGTTGATCTGCCCTACACACATCACACACGTGCTTGCACTCCGTGCACCCTCCTCTTTAATCTCGGTAAATTAATTCACATTGAGGCCCTGCCCAGGCTGTCTCTGTCAACCCAATAGCAGCTAAACGGTTTACTGCGGGTCTATATAAAGCCTCCGGAGCTTCTCGCTAATCAAAGGCAGCGCATGAGACAGAGAGGGCAGCTCAGCCAAGTTGTCAGTCAACAATCAAAACACTATCTATAGTAACAGAGTACACAGACCAGGATATCTTTTAGCAGCAAAAAGTATAAATGTATCCTTTTTCTTCCAAAGTACCTTCTTTGTTTTAATACACTCCTACTAAAGTACAGTATAATTAAACATAGTATTTGGTATTTGGACTACACTTTCCTTTCAAACTACATTGACTGTCTTTCATCTCAGTCACTTGTTTAGCTTGCATTGTCTGAATAGAGGTGGAATGGTTACTAATTTTAAAGATAAACAGCCTCACATAAGCCTTGCGACAGTATTTCATCCCCTTAAAAGTAACCAGATGTCATGTGGATCACAATATGTACAAACCAAAAAGTTAAATCAGTTTTCAAAAGTCAGTATTTGCTCATCTTAAAAAAAAAAAGAAGACACAATTCTGCTGACAAATGTATCTAACTCCTTCAGATTGTTACTTGGTAGTACCACCTTTTGTTGTAACAAGAGTTGGGGTATGTTTCTCTCAGCTTTGTGCACTGTCTAGGAATGATTTTCACTTTCTTTCTGGTAGATTTGCTCCAGGTTGACTTCACCATTGCAGAACATTTACCTTTGTCTTTACCTTTTTGGCAGTGCTTTGGATCCTTGTGCTGCTGAAAGGCAAAGTGTCTTTCAGACTTTAGTTTTTTAACGCTGACTGAAGCAAGTTTTCCATGTTATCCATCTGTCAATTTTAACAAGAGCCCATGTTCCGGCTAAGGAAAAGCATCTCTACAACATGTTGCCATGTTGAAAAACAGGCTGTTTTAAGTTTGTGCCACACATAGTGTGTTCAGTTTTTATTACTAAGTCTAATCCAGTGATTATAGCTGGATCCTTTTGGTGCTTTATGGCAAATCCCAGATGTTTTTCTTCAATAATGGCTTCTTTCTAGCCATCTTCAGTTCTAGCTCTAGTACTCTGGAGTGAAATGAACAGCTTTGCATACTCAGTCACTTTTCAGCCACTGAACTCTAGTGCACATTCAAAGTGATTGTTGGCTCCTATGTGACCTCACTCACAAGTCTCACAAGATTGATCCAATAGTGCACACCGGAATATCCAAATGCTTGGGTATTGTTTTGTAGCCTTTTCTTTTCTTGTCACTATGAAGATGGTCAGCTTCTGTTTTAATGTTTACCAGTAGAGGCCAATTGTAAGCCAGTTGTCTTCTCTTCAGGGAAATCTCTGTAAACACAGAGCTTCCACAGCTCCTGAGATGTTTCTGTAATAAGCTATAACACAAAAGGATTGATTTTCGATCATTGTTTAGTGCAGAATCTCCAGATATTACTGGAATCCAGGGATTTACCCTCTTCCTAAGCTCAACCCAAGAGCTTGATGTTTTATTTATTTATTTTTTTTGTACCTTTTTGAATGGGTTTTAATGTGTGATTTGAAACATTTTCCTGGTGGGAGATCCATTCCTGACCAAGTTTTAGCTTCTTGGCAGAAGCAGCAAGGTTTTGATTTAAAATCATATTGTACTTTCCAGAATCAATAATGCTAGGTCAGGGTTGTTAAACTCCAGTCCTGGAGGGCTGTGGTTCAGCACGTTTTGGTGATTTCCCTGCTCAGAAACACCTGGTTCCCTTGTCAGTTAATTGCCAGCTTTAACGAATGCGGTTGAGGTGGAGATAGATCAGACTGCTGTAGCCAAAATCTGTAGTTTTGAAACTTCTCCAGGTTGGATCATGGGAAATTCTACGCATAGTTTAAATGGTGCTGATTTGTTTGGAATAACAAAATGAACATTTTTATTATTATTTTAAATGTGATAATCTCAAAGGAAAATACTCATTTTAACCACTGATATCATCATAGGACGTTATATACTGTCCTGAATCAACTGAATTTCAACTGAAGCATCAGCAGTAGTGTCAGTGTTCTGTAATCTGAAATGAAGGTGCTTGTGGCCTTTGCTAGTGCACCAGTGGCTTCAGTCCTGGCACTGTTGTGTATTCGTGAGAAGAACCGATTGTGTCTGTTGTGTCAGCCTGGCTGATCCCTCTGATCTATGTGTAGGGCACAGGGGATGTGGTAATGTTGTATAATCCTGTTAGGGGCTAATGACTGTCACCAGGCATTGACAGGCTATTGAACCATGCCTATGTACAATAGCAAATACTTAACCTCTCTGACAGACCAAGCCTGTGACTCAGTAGCATGATTTACTGGAAGACCAGAACGGCTCTCAAATGGCCTCTTTTGCAGTTTAACTTAACAAAAACAATCAACTGGTTAAGAATGTTTATTAACCGTAGATTAGAAATGATGACTACAAAACATTTTAAAGAAGGATAGTATAAAAGTTTCGCTTGAAAGTGTTTTTGTAAAAAGTCAGAAGAGTAAGTTGTATCTAAAGATCATACCTGAATTTCAGAGCTGTGACAGCCATTGTGTCAGGGGGTGTTAAGGTAGGTATATATGGGTCTTTAGTACAGGAGCAAGTAGTACAGAATACAGATAAAGCTGACAAACTTCTGTGAGTTTTAAAGGTTATTTTCTATACACAATTTAAATCTGTGAAAGGGATACAATGGGGATTTCAGAGAGTAAATTTTAATGGTTCCTTCAGATTATGTTCATGAGGGATGGATCATTTTGTATTTATAGATAACCATTATTTTGTCGCTTTTGCTTAAAATGGCACCTGTTAAATCATCGGCAGAATCTTAATACCCAAATATTCACATCCAAAAAAGGTGCTATTAAAAGAACCATTTTTGGCTTTCTAAAGATCCTTTGTGTACATTTAATGTGTGTCAATAATATTTTTCAATTTTTAAAGAACTTCCACATTACAGTAGATTTTGGAAGACAAAATCACTATGTGGAGGGTTTTTTTTCTTTTAAAGGTTATTTACACCCATTTTTCATTTTAATAAAGGATTCTTTAAGAAATAAAACAGTTCTTCTGTGGCATCAAAAAGTATCATTTTTAAGACTGTAGGACTGACATATTTATAAACTTATACAGTTGTTTTAAATGTAACTGATCGCCACCCACTCTATTTCTAGGCAAAAGCACCTTAGCATCGTATTAATATAATTATTTTTAGAGACATGTATCCTACACTTTTCCCTTTTTGTCTTTGTCTCTTTAGGGGTAAATATACTTTCTTTTGTCCACGCGATGTTGCAGATGCGTGTCAACCAAGACAGCCCCACAACATCCAGAGCCTTAAGGAACTCTGGACGAA
>JBBPCW010000139.1:14358554-14372943 GCA_037974425.1 Phenacogrammus interruptus | reverse complement strand
TGGGTTTCCCTGCTTAGGCTGTTGCCCCCGCGACCCGACTCCGGATAAGCGGAAGAAAATGGATGGATGGATGGATATACTTTCTTTTTTGTCTTGGCTCTATTTAATAGCAATAGCAAAAATGTGCATGCAGTGAAATGAAGCACAACACTAACCCCTCTTTTCCTCTTGCAGCTCCTGGGGGGACACGCATCGATGATGGGGACAAGACCAAGGTGACGCAGCACTGTGTTTTCACTGCAGAGGAGAATCAAACTGCCATTCGCAGCTATGCTCAGGTAAAGGCCTCACCTTACCTCCCCCGACCACTGCCATCTTATCTCGGAAATGGATCTGCTTATGCACAAAATCCCTCCGGTAGAGCCAGAGTGCCTGCTATGCTGGAATTTTAAAATAACCCCGAGGGTAGTGTTTCACCACCATGTAGTGTTGAATGATCACCATGTGCATGTGTCTGGCAGGCAGTGCCCACATTTTCAAAACCTGGAGTCAATCACAGACCTATAACTCTTCGATAGTCTGATATATTTCTGATTCAATATATTCCTGATATTTTATCTGCAGGTATTCAATAAACTCATCAGGAGATACAAATATCTAGAGAAGGCTTTTGAGGATGAAATCAAAAAGGTTTGTGTTTTACTGCTGTCATGTTTATAGCAGATGGTCTTAGACAGTGAAAAACTGTTCGCTCTGCATCTTTCATTACTCATGAAGCATCAGTTTAAATACTGCTGCGGCGACAGAACCAGACACATTCTTCACATAATGACTCACAATGCTGTCTGCGTACTCATCGTTTTTAATTATATTGGCCTCGCCCTTTATAATGAGAACCTGGCCTCATAATTTAAATTTGCTCACTGTAGTCTAAAGAGTGATGGACAACAGATCAATGGACAAGAGCAGCCAGCCTTACTTACTAAGCTTTGTAATTATATAAGTATTTTTTTTTCTTAATTTTAGGGCTGTTTTAGGTTTAAAGTGCAGTAGATCTGTGGGCCTCAATTACTGGGGTGTGTGTTTGTAAGACAGCTAACCCCCCACAGTTCTGACTAACAATGGTGTTCAATAGTTATACCTAGCAATATGCAAGCTTAGCTTTTCAAAATGAGGTGTTTCATGGCCACATAATTGTGTGCTGGTGATGTGCATTGATGCCAGTAGGTGCTTGTTATGTTCTTGATGTTTTATGTAGCTGGTTGCTATATAATTAAGAAGTGAACCTTTTGAGAGTATGGAGTAGTCTGTGTATGCCTTAGATAGAAAAGGACATTTTGAAATGTCTCTTTGAGGCCACAAACCTTTTACCTTTGTATTTTACAACATGCACATTTTCTTATGCATTTTGTATGTTTGTTTGTTCTGCATAGCTGCTCCTCTTCCTGAAGGCCTTCACTGAGTCTGAGCAGACCAAGCTGGCCATGCTGACGGGCATCCTATTGTCAAACAGCTCCCTGCCACCTCAAATCCTTACCAGCCTCTTTAGTGATAATATAGTAAAAGAAGGTCTGTGGAGCACAAATGTTTTACATCTTGCTGAATAAACATCACTTACTTTCAGTTACTTTGCTGTTGATTTTATATTTATGATGTGCTTGGTTTTGATGCAACAACAAATTGTATTAGAACGAGAGCAAAAGGAATTTAAGTGCACTGCTTTTCATCCCACAACTGGATGGAGGCTTGAATTAGTGTGTTCTGATCACACCAATAAACAATTTTGTCACATTGTCTCCCATACTAGACTAGACTGACAGCTGACAGCCCCTCTATGCTCTATTTTATGAACATGTTGCAGTGACTAGAAAATCTGCAGGTGTGTTTATGTTGAGGATCTGTTCTAGGTTTCAGACCCAGATCTTATTCTCTATCTTTTTTCATTATTCAGGCATTGCTGCATCCTTTGCAGTGAAGCTGTTTAAGTCATGGATGGCTGAGAAAGATGCCAATGCAGTGACTTCGGCTCTGCGGAAGGCCAACCTGGATAAGAAACTCCTGGTATGCTGCATGCATGTGTGTGAGAGCCTGCTGTTTCTGCGAGGAGGATGCATGATATTTGATATTGTAAATGTGTGAAATTCATGGGATTATGATGCAGAACGTGGCAATGTTTCCATGGAAACCTTCAGCACCTGACTGTCGTGATTTAGCACCTCCAAACATTTTTGACCCTGAGGCATATTCTACAGAGATGTTTTTTTTTTTTTTTTTAGTGAGGTCTAATCTGTTTGACTGATTATATGCACCAAGCACATTTAACATGTACATTTTCACATGACCACTTTACAGCCTCTCTTTATCTCATAGGATAAAACAGGCTGTTACTTTGCTTTTAAGACCAATATATGTAAATGAATTCTTCTGATTGGCTGCCTTATGTTGTGTCTTTTTTGACAAGCTGTTGTGAAATGGCAGTGCTAAATTGATGTAGGCTGATTAGGCAGATAAGCGGAAGATAATGGATGGATGGATGTTTTTTGTTTTCTGATCTGTTTCTTTCATTATGCATTTGTCTCAATGTTGGTAGTAAAATAAAACTAGACCATGCACCATGGAAAAAAGTAACTGTTACTCTACAAATGCATTTGAATAATCACATATGGTTGCTATTATTAAAATGCAATCAGAAATTTAAGCCAAATGGAACTTTCTGTTTTAAAACCAGCTGCATGTTCCATGGTTTTCTGTTCGTAATGAATTTGTTATTGTCCTCTACTCAGGAACTTTTCCCCGTCAACAAGCAGAATGTGGAGCACTTTTCTAAGTACTTTAATGAGGCAGGCCTGAAGGAGTTGTCAGACTTCTTACGTGTGCAGCAGTCGTTAGGCACCCGTAAGGAATTGCAGAAAGAACTGCAAGAGCGTCTATCTCAGGAATGCCCCATCAGAGAGGTAAACACCTTCATATTCATATTGTAGTACTGTATGTATGAATACTGTACTGTATTCATACAATACACTTTCTAAACATGTCCTCTGTTTCCAGGACTATGTTTGATTTTAACATTTGTTTGGTAACAAGTCACAGTGACAAATTAAATACATATAAACGTTGCTGTGCATAATCGACTTCTGTCATTTTCAAAATGTTGATATTCTAAATGGAAGGAAGGAAAAGCAAGAGGCCTTCTGTATGTCGTAGGCATTAACCAGATGTCACCGATGTGTGCCAGATTGCGGTGTATGTGAAGGAGGAGATGAAGAAGAATGATCTGCAGGAGCAGGCTGTGATTGGCTTACTGTGGTCCTGCCTTATGAATGCTGTAGAGTGGAATAAGAAGGAAGAGCTGGTCACTGAGCAGGCCCTCAAACACCTAAAGGTACATCCACAGTCCTGATGAAGAAACAGTTGTTTCTAAATGTTTCTAAAGAACCGCTTTAGGGTAAAAGTGAAAATAAATAGAAAATAAAAGGGAGATTATCTGTCATAATATTGTGGTAACTAATGCAATTTGATTTTAATGTGAAGTACAAATAGCGCTTGTCTAAAATTGTTTATAGTCTATAAATGGTCTCTAAACAGTGTGTACTGCAAGTTCTCCTAAATAGTTTTTTATGAATTTGACGAGAAACCTTTAAAAATATAAAGAACTGAACATAAATATCACTAGTACCTTCGAATTACACTGTTTACATTACACTACATTACTCTGGTCACCCTGTTTACATTACACTACATAATTCTGGTCACTGTTAAATTTCTCTGTTTACATCACTCTGGTCACTTTGTTCACTCTGTTTTATATTGCTGTGCTATTATGGCACAATGCACTTTAAAATTCCATTTGCAGAATGTACATATTGCTGCTACATTTATATAAATATATACAAACAATTTTTCAGCTTACATATTTTATCTTGTGGTGCTCCTAGTTTAAGTTTAAGTTACTTACTTTAGATTTGTGTTTTAGACAATATCAGATCTATATTTTAAAAAAATTTTAATTTTACTTACATTTATACTTATATTTACTTGTACTCATATTTATATTTACTTGTACTCATTTCTTAATTCACCTATTGTTTATAATGTTGCACAGTCAGAAAGGAGCGGTTCAGGATACATTTCACTGTGTGTTCTACTTGTATGACTATGCATGTGACAAATAAAGAATCTTGAATCTTGAATGGTAACAAATGACAATTCATTTTATTGGATGTTCTGTTTACTCGTTTCTCTGTAGCACTACGCTCCTCTGCTGGCCATGTTTAGCACTCAGGGCCAATCTGAGCTGGTCTTGCTCCTGAAGATTCAGGAGTACTGTTACGACAACATCCACTTCATGAAATCATTCTCCAAGATAGTGGTGCTGTTCTACAAAGGTGTATATTAATGGCAGTACTTCACTGAAGCTCAGGATCTTCGGTTGTAATAATATTTGAGATATTGTAGCATTATAATTACAGTTTTAATACTGCACTGTATCAACTTGTGCCGTTTCTTAGCTGACGTCCTTAGTGAAGAAGCCATTTTGAAATGGTATAAAGATGCCCATGCTGCCAAAGGGAAAAGTGTTTTTCTGGAGCAGATGAAGAAGTTTGTGGAGTGGCTCCAGAATGCAGAGGAAGGTATGGCTATTTGAGCTTTGACAGATCTGAAATAGGCCAGTGACCACCATTATTCAGAGATGTGATTAATGGTTCTCAACTCTTTGATTGCACTTATACCAACCCCTGTTGAAAAAAGAATCAGGAAGTATGTGTGTGACATTTTCTCTTCTGACAGAGTCCGAGTCGGAGAAGGAGGAGGATTAGCAGTTGGAGACCTGAACGTCTCTCTGCAGCCTACATTTTGTGGCCAGCCTGTTAGTGCACTGTAGTCTCCCTGTCATTGTGTATTGCCTAGTCCTAAATACCATAGCACAACCCAAGAAAAAGCCGTGGATGCTGGGCTCTACGTCAAGAATACAGGAGACGTCACATAGACAGCCTTTTAATAACACACAGCACACAGACACAAACTCTTTACCATTACAGTTCAGGTACTATGTGAGAGACATAAGCTTCTGCAGTAGATTTCAATTTTATTAGATTTACTTGTCTATGTATGCTATTGCTTTTTATTAATAAAAAGTGTTTTTATATGTATCTTATTTAACAGTCTCATTTTTTTTCTATTGATGTATTTAAAAAATAGTATCCAGCTTTACTGAAGGTGGTGAATACCACAGAGTTTTAAAAATTTGCACTGTGACTAACTTTGGTGTGTTAACTAGCCACAAAGTACACACTTGGTGTATTTTTTAACAAAAGTGGAAAATATGGAAAGAATGTAGAATTATTTCTGTTATCCCATTATTGAATATTAAACTTAATAATGTAATAATGGTAACAGTAATAATGGCCTACTGCTAGTGTCTAACCTAGTTACAAAATCCTCTAGCATTGTTATGTTGAAGCTCATTCTATTGATGTGAAAAACTGTTCTGTACTCCCTATGTAACAATTTCACAGGCAGTTAAACTGTGACTGCCACCTGCCAAATCAGAAAACTTTATTAATGCTTGCGGAAACTTGCTTATGTTGAGACTGAACCATAAGACAAAACAGTATAAAATAGAATAATACTGATATGGCTAACATAGATGCAGAAAAATTATCTGGTCAGTAAGAGAGGTGGATATACTATAGAAATTTTAAAAATGAATAATTTTTACTGCTTAGTTTACTAGTTAACACAAATAGTGGTTTAGACTTTACATTAATTTGTTATTGCATGTAATAGTGACTTAAGTGGTCATTTTACTGATGCTAAAACTACTGTATTAGCATCAGAAGCTGTTAAAGCTGCACTGGAGGGACCAACTCCATAGTCAAGTCTTATGTATTTGAAAGCATTGTTATTAAAGTTCATGTTTGGTGTAATGGTCACACGTCCCAATACTTTGTCCATATAGTGTCTGTATGCTGTGAATGGTGGGTTTCATGAAATATAAAACTAAATGGCTGTATTGCGTCATTTGTGCTGTCAAGTACATGTTAAAGTCCCTCCACACAAGTGGAGTAAAAGCGCTTAGTAAGAAGCTGATGTCGTCGATCACGTGGTACCTGATCTGTCCAATCAGTGGCCAAGGAAAGGGCGCCCTCTTTGTCGTTCCTTATGGCAACACCGTATTTTCTATTCCTACCCGCTACCAGGCAAGCCCCGCCTTTTTTAACGGGATTGGTTGGTTCTGGGTCTCCTCCCCAGCATGAACGGCTAAAGGTGCCGCTCTCCAAGCTGGGATTGGCTAATAGTGTTATTGAGGCGTGTGTCTGCGCTTACGTAGCTAGTAAATTGGGCGGAGTTTGTCAGAATACGGGTGGAAAACAAAGCGCCCCTCCCACTTCAAGCAGTCCGGTCTCTGCTGGGGAGAGTTTGGCGCGAACGTGCACGCCGGCGCGCGGAACAAAGAAGGACGACTGAAACCTGCCTGCGTTTCTCAGAGTTTTCTGGTTTGTGGCTGTTAAAGACACGCCATGGCTGATAAAGATGGTAAGCGGCTGCCCCTGTGTTGCATAAAACTCGCTCCTACGTCTATTCGTCCTTGTTAAATTCAGCTATTTGTTTATTTAGCCACTTGGCTAGCGTTGCTAACCTGTTAGCTAGCCTGTTAGCCACTGACAAATGAACGCAGGCCGGGTCCCGCCATATTCTAATCAACACTGTAAACAGTGCTTTAGCCTTCAGGATTGAGTATGAGCATTTAATAGAGTTAGCTGTTCTCAAACTGTATTGTCGAGCTAAGTTGTGTTTTCAAGTGAGCATTTTTAAAGGCCGTAAAGTTACAGCCTTGTTCATATGATAAATTGGCGTTGGTTGAATGAATTAACGTTAGGCAGTTAGCTGAAGCCTAGTAAAGCAGTTTATGCCAACCAAGAAAAGTGAGTTCTGTTCACTTCTTCTAAAATGTTGCATAGTACGTTTTTGTTGCTTTAGAGCAGTGTTGAATGTTGTGTTGTGCATTTCCTGAACTCCTGGCGAGTGCTTCTGCTTTGCAGTTGGATGAAAGATTCAGTAGTTCTAATGAAATGATAAGTTGGCAAGCTCATACAGTGCAATATAACGTACGAATTAAATGTAAACAAATAAAGTGTTAATGAACAGCAAACAAGTATTTAATATTGTGATGCAATTACTGTCCAAATAATGTATAAAGATTGAAGAGCTTTGTCACATACCAAATTATCCAGAACAACATATAGTGAGATGAGAATCTGGCCAGTTCTTAGATTGTGCAAGGTAAAATAAGAATAAAATGTAAATAAGTAGTAGTACGTAACAATAAAGAACTATAGCGCAAATAATGTAGTATAGTGTACCAAATGATGTTCAAGTAATGTATAACGTGACTTTGTGGTGCAACATAGTGCTGTTGATTGAAAAGGTGAAAGTGACCGTTCTGTCATAGGTGAACACACCACAGCACACAGTGTGAACAGCACGAAATTCAACCTCTGTATTTAACCCATTCACCAAGTGAAGCAGTGGGCAGCCAGGAACACAGCGACTGGGAAGCAGTGGATAGGTAGTAGATGAGCAAAAGAGAAATGTGCTGGTTACTGATCATGATCATCACTATAAAGTGAAATAGGAATCTCCATATTTAAAAACCCAATAGCCTGGGAGAAGAACCTTTTTTGAGTCTTTCTGTCCTGGCCACCAGGCAACGATAAAAGCTTCCTTGATTTCAACAGGCTCTGCAGTCTATTATTGGGATTATTGTTATTGGGATTAAGTAGCTTTCATGCAGGGATGGTAGGATTGATCTGGAGCTGCGTTCAGCTGAATGTACCACTCTCTGCAGGGCTGTTTTTGCTTGTATTAAGTAATAATGGTTAGTAACTAGCAACTGTAACATGAGTTTTTAAGAATGAGTTTGATAGAGGTTTTCCTTTCCTACCGTTTTGCAGCTGCCTTCGATGATGCTGTTGAAGAGAGGGTGATAAATGAGGAGTACAAGATATGGAAGAAAAACACACCTTTTCTTTACGACCTGGTGATGACCCATGCGCTAGAGTGGCCCAGCCTCACTGCTCAGTGGTTACCAGATGTCACCAGGTAACGTAAAATGTTCATGTGAGAAGCTTGATTGCATACTTGATTATCTTCAGTTAGTACTCATGGTCAAGGGACTTGATGGCTGGATAACCACCCCTATTGTGTTGTCCTGTCTGTGAGTTGCATCACTGGACAGTCTAAAGATTTTTTTTTATAAAAAACTTACCACTGTCTCTTGTGCAGGCCCGAGGGTAAAGACTACAGTGTCCACCGTCTGGTTCTTGGTACCCACACTTCTGATGAGCAAAACCACCTGGTCATTGCCAGTGTTCAGCTCCCTAATGATGATGCCCAATTTGATGCCTCACATTATGATAGTGAGAAAGGAGGTAATGTCATATTACAAATCAGCTACTGGCAAAAAAATAGAGGCTTTGAACTAGGCTTAAAGTACATGTATATATACTTTGGTTTTGGTTGTTTGTTTTTTCCCAGAATTTGGAGGCTTTGGCTCAGTAAGTGGCAAGATTGAGATTGAGATTAAGATTAACCATGAAGGAGAGGTGAACAGGGCTCGCTACATGCCCCAGAACCCCTGCATAATTGCTACCAAGACTCCCACCAGTGATGTGCTAGTCTTTGATTACACAAAGCACCCATCCAAACCTGGTATGAACCTTTTTAACAATGTCTTGTATGTGTGTCTCATTCCATAACCTACTTGATTGCTAATCTTGTTAAATGTCTAACTACTTTATTATGGTTTATTCCTTAATACGTATAGAGTTTCCACTCAGTTTTTGGTACTGGATGTTAATAATAGAGATTCATCATTGCCTGTGTGTACTCTGTTGCTTGTTTTCTACAGATCCCTCAGGTGAGTGTACTCCTGATTTGCGACTGAGGGGACACCAGAAAGAAGGATATGGCTTGTCTTGGAACCCCAACCTGAGTGGCTGCCTGCTGAGTGCATCTGATGACCATGTATGACACATCCTGACATTTGTCACTTTATTGAACTGACAGTCATTATTTTCATGAGGGCCTGAAAATAGGAATTTATATATTGCTGCTAACCTTGGATATTCACCTTGATTTCTAAAAAGCTGCTTTGTGACTATACCAGGGTTTTACTCATTTTGTAGTTGTTCATTCAAAAGCACCAATTAAACCTGCAATTCAAAAATAAGTTAAATCAGGTATATTTGAGCAGGAAAATCTGTGCTGGACTCTGTGCTGTGTTGGCTTTATGAGTACCTCTGCTCCCCCCACAGACAATCTGCCTCTGGGACATCAGCACAGTACCAAAGGAGGGTAAGATTGTTGATGCCAAGACCATTTTCACGGGACACACAGCTGTGGTCGAGGATGTTTCATGGCACTTACTTCATGAGTCTCTTTTTGGATCAGTGGCTGATGACCAGAAGCTTATGATGTAAGTTAGCATTTGTGTCTGGTTTTGTTTTTATTTTTTTTTTATTTAAAATGTAGTGGATGTTATTTAATGGAGTAAAGAAATTGGCGTCAGGCAGACTAAAGTAAATGTCAACATATCTGATTTTATCGTGTTTTAGTTGGGATACACGCTCCAACAACACATCCAAGCCCAGTCATGCAGTTGATGCCCACACTGCAGAGGTGAATTGCCTGTCCTTTAACCCATATAGTGAGTTCATCCTGGCTACTGGCTCTGCTGACAAGGTGAGAACTAGTCAAAATGTTTTTATTTTCCCAGTTAAAGCAGATTTTATTTATGAAGGGATGAAGTTTTTGCATAGTTTCTATCTTTATTCTCATCATGTACCTGTCTCACTACTTCAGACTGTAGCATTGTGGGATCTTAGGAACCTCAAGCTTAAGCTGCACTCATTTGAATCGCACAAAGATGAAATCTTCCAGGTATGAGTAGCATTATGTATACGTATTCATGTTTTTAAAACTCTTGAATATTTGAGCGCCTAACTTTCATTGTGCTTTTAATAGGTTCAGTGGTCACCACATAATGAGACCATCCTGGCCTCCAGTGGAACAGACAGGCGACTCAATGTCTGGGATCTCAGGTCAGTAAGTTTATTTGACTCTGCTCATTTATTTACTAAAGAAACAGGTTTGGACTGTTGTTGGTTATTATGGGAGTTTATTCATTCTTTTTGTATCTGGCTGTAGTAAAATTGGTGAGGAACAGTCACCGGAAGATGCAGAGGATGGTCCTCCTGAATTATTGGTAAAAATTCCACAAGAATTTGATGGGCACAATTTAGAAAGTTCTCAATTCCAAAGTTCAAGTCATTTTTGTTAATGTTTTGTATTGTTTTTTTGTTAGTTCATCCATGGCGGTCACACAGCAAAGATTTCTGACTTCTCCTGGAATCCCAATGAGCCATGGGTTATCTGTTCTGTGTCTGAGGATAACATCATGCAAGTCTGGCAGATGGTGAGTAAATATGCTTTGCACATAACTAACAAAGTAATCTTTGTATAAACTATTCAGCTGCTAAAACCATCACAATTCGACGGTCTATGAAGTTCTGACAGAATAAATTTGCACACGAGAATGTATATACCATAAAGCCCAGGACATTAGTATTTAGTACTGGTGAGTGTTTGTGTTTTCAGTCCATATGACTCATTTTTATAACTCAAGAGCAAACTCTTTCAGATTTACACAGTGGTACCCTTTTTATTTTCTTCAGGCAGAGAACATTTACAATGATGAAGACCCTGAGGGCGCTGCAGACACCGAGGTCCAAGGATAAAGAACAATAGATCTTTCAGTCTCTACCATGTTGCCGTCTCCGTTTGACCATGTTTTTCCCCCCCATACCCTGAAACTGTGAACTGCATCAGTCATATCCGCATCCACCTACACATTCTCAGAGTGAAAAATAGTTCTTTCCCTAAGAAATGGAGGGGAAATTGACAGGAAATATTTTTCCTTTTTGTTTTTTTATTTTCTGAAAAGTGTATTTTTCTAAGAAACATCGGTGGTTGTTTGGTTTTGATTGAAAAATGAATTATAACCCTCCACCCCCCCCAACCCCCACTTTTTGAACTGCATTGGTCCAGAGCCATTTATATACTGAGTTTTCATTTTAATCTTTCAAAAGCAGCTTTTATCCGAGCACTTGCTTGTCATGGTCAAATGATGGTGACTGTCAGTGGAGAATATGGTAATACATTTATTTTTACCTGTCTACAGAATGCATCAGTCACTTGCTGGGAGTCCACAGGGTGACTTGTGTACTCTTCATTTTGTATTTTTCCCTCAGTAATGGTCTGGTGATGTCATCTGTTTTATGTCTAATATTGTTAAATCATTATGTGGGTTTTTTCCGTGTCCATTATGTCCATGTTATTGTACAGAACATACAGAATAAACTGTTTTTCACTGAACAGATTCAGGCATTGATTGTATTATGTGACTATTGTGTTTACATCTGATTTAATTTGTTTAAATGAGTATTAAAAAAAAGTGCTTCATCTGTCTTTCTTTAACTGCTTATCTAAACCTGCCCAGCATCACTGTCAGCATGTTCTGAGCATGCCCTAATATGTACTTGCTTTCTCTCATCTCTTGTCCTCCTGCTTTGTAATAATGACAAATCACTAGCACTGACTGTATATAAAAGCTTTATTTCCTTCACTCTGACTCACTTCCCCATTAACGTTGCAGGTACGTATAGTGCCTTCTGAGCAGATAAAGATCTGGGCAGACTCTGTCACACATACCTTGGTGTTGTGACATTTACAAAGGCTGAGTGCTGGTTTATTTCATGTTGCCTACTTGAACCCACATGCATACTTATGCAGTTAACTTAGCAGCTAATGCGGAATTACATTCCTTAAATGGTTGTGCATACTACAGAAATAACATTCGAATTAAAAGTGATTTTATATCACTAAACAGTGCAAATTTTGTCAAATTCAGATTCACTGATCAGGTTTTCTCTTCCACTGTTAAGATCTCCTCTGGGCCATGTCCTTCCAGCCATTCTCTATAAAACATAATATTAGAGTTCTTACATCTCACAATTCACTGTATGATAGTCTGTACATTCAGATAAAGGCAAAAGATACTTTATAGGGTTGGAAACACTTGCCTATAGAAGTACAGCTGCTTGACCAGGCTGTTCTTCAATGTCTCCATCTCTTTGATCTTGTTGATCTGAACCTGCAGTTCAGTCTTCAGCTCTCGACTATTTTCCTCGAGGAGATCGATTATCTCCTGGACACAAATTCATTCAGGCACATAAAATTAACAATGCAAAAAACTGAGCTCGTCAACTACATTTGTGCTCATGAACTCATATTTACAGTATACTTGTATGCTACATTTGTGTCAGTACCTACCAATGAGTATTGGTCAAAATGTTATACACAGGCTCTAGAACGTACCCGGTATTGCTCCACATTTTCTTTCCTCTGCCTCTCCATCAGATGGATGCGCTCTTCCAAACGAGCCCTCTCGAGCCCCAGTCTCTGCTCTTTGTCCTTCAGGGGCCCTAGCTGGGCCTTTAGCTCCTGACATTGCTCCCTTGACTTGCTTAAAGCATCAGCACTACCTTCTCGTCTCTTCAGCAAGGCCACCAGTCGAGGCTCATACCACTCTTCCAGCGCTTTGATTCCACCCTGAAGGTACTGCTGCAGGTCACTTGAGGCCCGCCGGCCTTGGGAAAGGTATGAGCGTGTCTTATCTTTGCTGGACTCCTGGGTAATGTTGTCTCTCTGATTTTGAAGGGCCTGTAAATGGTCCTGGTGTTGAGAATGAAGCTGGGCAATCTCTTCATTCAGCTTCACAATGCACTCCTTCATCTCTTCCTGTTGTTGAGAGGACAATGCTACCTTAGACACACTTTATATTGCCAAAAATACTGATCCCATTTATAAGCTTTACTGTTCTACATTCTAAATGAAAGGTACCCAAGTGGTTCTTGGTTTGAATGTATGGTTCATAGCAAGGTTTACATTATGTATAAGGTTCTTCACACTCACACAGCATATACAAAAAGTGTCTTTATAAGGTGCCATCTATTACATCCCAGTACCTGTGTTTGGTTAAACTGCTCCACTTCTTTGCTCTGTGTTGCCAAGGTCACCTGGCTCTGTGCACAGTCCCTGGCTGCAAAAAACAAGCGTCTCTTGACCACTCGCATCTCCTCCTGCAAACTCTGTCTTTCCATTCTGGCCTTGGAGAGGAGGTTCTTAGCGTCCCCAAGCTCAGCCCTCAAAGCCTGCACTTCCTCTGCCATTGGTTTCTCCAGCTCCAGAAGTTCCTGCACCAGCTCTTCCTTCCGGCGCTCTAACTTGCCGACCTCTTCAATGCAATTTTCAAAGGCTGTCCCAAGTTCCTTTATCTCCATGTTTGCAGACAGCTCTGGCCCAGTTTCAGCAGTGCAGCCTACAAACTCATCTACTGCCATGGATACTTCTGAGTCTGGAACAAAGTCTTCATGCTTGCTGGTGTCACCGAAGCCATTGCTTATTAACATGTGCTCACTTTCCGCAAAGAAAGCTGGTGGAGTAGACTTGGTCTCATGGGTGGCATCAAAGTCATCCAGCTGTGCCAACATCTGCCTCATAAGTCCATTAAATTCAGCCTGCAATGCTTCCCGACATTTTTGAGAATAGGCTGTGGATTCCTCGGGAAGGGAAAAGGCAGCCTGGATTTCCTCCAGGCAATCTTCAAAGTAGTCTTCATCTTCTTCTTCAATGAATAAGGGATCCAGTTTCCCCTCCGGCTCTGTTAGGGGGCCGTAGGCTTGCTCAAACTTAGTATCTTCTTCTTCCATCTTTTATTAGTCAACCAACTGTGAAAAAGATTTCAAAAAGGGCAGACTATCACTTTCTATTCTGTCACTGCTTCGGTCAACTGAGTGAACTCAGTCGGGTACATTGTGCTCATTTGCTTGCTTCTTAATACGCTCCAGTGGTGAGAGACTCCTTGCAAAGCTACTTTACTGTTTGTGTGTATGTGTAGAACATTGCGGGTGTGAGATGTTTGTGTGATGAGTAGTGCATAGAGAAGGTGATAAGGGGGATCTCAGGGGCAGGCATGTCATTCAGCAGCAGCTGCCCAAGTTTAATGAAGTGATGAGAAGCATCGACTAAAATATAGCATGGAAAAAATAATAATGAAAAGAAATGATAGTTAAACTATATTTCCTAAAGTGTATATGTTATTGTTTTATTTTCTGTAACATATTTTACTTTGGTGTAATGTGGGCTTAAATTTTTCCCCCCAATATATACAGCTTATACTGATAACTGACAATTAGGACCACTTGACTTCTATCATTTCTACCTAATTACAGGGTATTAGTGGAGAGTACACTACTGGTCAAAAGTTTTAGAACACCCCAATGTTTCAAGCTTTATTTAAATGAATTTCAAACAGTTCAGGTCCAAT
>JBBPCW010000139.1:14326420-14340677 GCA_037974425.1 Phenacogrammus interruptus | reverse complement strand
AAAACAAGAACAATAAGAATATTAGGCTAGAAATAAGATTGTAAATCTTAGTTAGATCAGGAGTTTTTGCAGTGCATCAATATTTTTTACATTTGTACTAAAAACTACTTTTACTTCTAATGATAGTTTGCATTATTCCCATTTACTGACTCTGGACAAATCTAATGTTTAGATGTTAATCACTCAGATTACTGCTGAATGAGAAGAAAGGAGATACAAAGGGTAATCTGGTATTGGACAGCATTAAAGGTCAAGGCAGCTAGAGAGATTATTTGGTGTAAGTGTTGAACCTCTAACATACTGCTGCTGAGATCCTATCTGCAATCTGTCGAGTGTCTGTCGGACTGCCAGCGTAAGCAGGTGCTTCTCTTGAAAATACAAGAAAAATTGATCTTTTGGCAACCAGAGAACAGTGCGCTTCACAAACCAGCAAACATTTATATTTTTCATGTTAAAAAAATATGGTCACCATGGATGATATTGCAGCTTTTGCTTAGGCCATCAACATCACATGCCCTCACATTACAAATCATTTTGATCTGATTTGGAAGGAATGGTCAAACAAGAAACAAGAGATCTTGTCATAGATTAGATTAAAGCTTCCAGTTGAGTCTGAAGCCAGAGTCTTTTCCACTGCACGTGTCCTAATACTTTAATGACCTTATACTGCCTGCTAGAAAGGTAAACAAGCAGTAAGCGCATCAGGAAACATTGTCAATCTGAAGTATTTCACAGAATGAACAATTCGTATGTTTTTGGTAACCAAACATGTCAGTGTTATCATATTCTGTTCATTAGAATGTGAATAATTCTACCGTTCTCTAATAAAAGTGACTCTCCCTCCAGCTGGGCAAAAACAAGATGAGCAAAGGAAGTTGACAGTGCATTACAGAGCCTCCCAACATTACCAGGAGAATGTGTTCATCGAGGGCAGCAGGCCAAAGTACCTGGAAGACCTGCACACTGAAGCCCAAGAGGGACTTAAGATACTACAACAGGAGGGTGAGCAGACTATATAATATAATACACATAATCTACTTCTTTTCTTACATTCTACCCATTTTAATGCAACTCAGAGTTGACATGTATCTTATTCCATGTTTCTAACAGTCCACAACAACGGTGTGGAGTTTCCTGACAATCAGTCTATTGTAAGTTCCTCTTCCACAGAAACACAGAAGAAAACCATTTATTTGACATAAGTAGGTGACTTCATAGTTCTTACCTGGATCGCTTCCTGTGCAGTCCACAGTTTCTCCACAAGAAAAAGATGTCAGTTGCCAAGAAAGAGATGGACATTTGGATTTTGACAGCGCTGCTGAGCACTCCACCACATCAGTATCCAGTAGATCTGCAGCGTTCTCACGCCCCGTGCTAACACGCCAAGGTAAGGCATATTATTGTGCTGAGGTTGCAAACTGTATAAAGTGAAGGAGGACGGGGCACACTGTTCGTTTAGATGATCTGAAACTTTCTTTTAAACATTCCACTATAAGGAAATGTAAACACAGGCATATCTAGTTACTGTTTTTCTCTATGTAGTTTAGAATCATGTGTTTTAACCCTTATCTCTGCCTGTTCTTGGAGGAAGTTAATTCTGGGTTTATGATCTAGAAGTGTTTTTTAATTTAAGTACCCCAATGTCTAACACAGTAGCAAAATTCTCTGCCCTTGCGCACCTGATCCAGCTCGAGAAGGCCCTGATAATCAGTTGATGAACAGCATCAAGTTTGGTGGGAGAGAGAAAGGAACGCCAGTACTTTATTAGGGGGTGATGACATTTGCCGCTCTTCATAAAGTACCACCATAGGCATCTGCCTAGTTTACCTATATGGGCACCTCAGTCCTTACCATGATACAACTTATGCTTATGCAGGGACTGAATGATGTGGGGGCCAGCTCCCATAGCTTTTCTTACATTATTAGGTTCATATTCTTAGGTTCAACATTTAAGCCATTAAACACTGTGAAGAGGCTGGACAAGACCAAAAAGAGAACCAGAAGAACAACAATTATGGGGATCCCACAGCAGGTTCAGAAAGAAATATGTAAGTCATTTTCCATATTATATATTCCGCATTTTTTCATTGAACATTAATTTAAATTATACGTGTGATATTTATTAAATATAAATAATGCTTTTGATACAGGTATGGGGAGGGGTGTTTTACTGCAACACCTCTCAAATGGTGAAGAGGACAATTCCCCTGGCACAATTGTAATCCCAACAATCGATGGAGGGGCACCACTGACACATCATGAAGGGGCACGTGTACACCTACATGACATTGAAGCCCTTCAGGAATCCAGACATGAGCAACTTCTCAGGCACCACATACAGGCCATTTATAAAGATGACTTGCTCCTAAACTGCAAACTTGGGCCACGAGCATCACCTCTGCAAAGGCCTAAGTCTCTTGCTGTACCAGGAATAACTACATCCTCCTTCTTGCAGGAACTACAAGGTCCAGTGATGTCTATCTCTCCACAGGCCACCTATATGTCCACAATCATTCCTAATGCAGTCCTACCTGCTGAAATAGATGTGATAGAAATCAATAGAAGCCGCAGCCAGCGCAGTGTACGTACAGTTAGCAAGAACAGCTTGTCGTCTGCAAGTCCAGGTTCTTCACGTTCAGGACGAGGTGCCTGTGATGCACCACCTTCTAACGGTTCCAAATGGAGCCATTCTCAATCGTCTGAGACTATTATCTCCAACTCCTCAACAATTTCTTTAAGAGGAAATGCTCAACCTGCCCATGTCACATTTGGAGTGAAGGAAGTCACACATTTAAACCATGAGGAACGGATGAGTGTTAAAAGCTCATCAAGCTGGGTAAGTTCAAGCACCAAAGAAGCTGGTCATAAACCAGAGCAAGAGGATCTGAGTGATGCTGCAGAAGATGTCAGAAACAGTCGGCTGTTCTCTCGTAGCCTCTCTATAATGAAGGCTAAACTGCCACCAGCACCGCCAAGAAGAACATACTCTTTGCACCAGGACATGCTGCAGCAAAAGTCATGGGAACAGATGAACACAAAAGATCTGAATAGTTTGGAATTTAATTGTGGGCGAATGAATGGTGATATCAATGCAAAAGAAGAACATACATCATCCAGCAATGGACAGACCTCTAGCAATTCTCCAGTAACAGCATACTTGGATGACTCTCACTCCTCTCTGACGCTGAGTCCACACAGTCCTGATCAAGATATCACTGACGCTCTGGCATCAGGTAATTCATCCCCACAGAATAAATTTGAAAGGACAATGTCACCTTCGAGTGGTTACTCAAGTCAAAGCGGCACACCAACTCATTCTTCTAAAGATATTTGCCCTACCTCTCCAGGAAAACACAAGGTAAAGCCTCCAAAACCAGAGAGGTTGGGGACACGAATCTCTCCTGTAGTGTCAGTCTCATCATCAATGAATTCCCTTTCATCAGTTTCAACAGATACAGCCCATCTATCTACTGAAACACATACCACCGAATCACAGCCTCCAAAGGTTTCTCCTACTGTTACAACAGTGAATAACAAAATTACTCCTGCACCCACAGGGTCAACCCTCAGGGAGCTGTTTAACATTCCACCTCCTCCTAAAGTAAAAGCCCCTTGTGCCCCACCCCCTGAAACCTGGGTTCACAGTAAACGTACAGTCGAACTGTTATGTGGTCCATGTCCATGCCCCAACAGGTTATATGGACTTCAAAAACAACAACAAAAAGACTCTTTAGTAGTGAGAACTCAGGACACGACAGATCACACTGAAAAAGAAAGACAGATATCAGTAGAAATTAACAAAACTGAACCCTGTTCAGAGGACAAGGAAGTGAACACTGGCACAAAGAAGGGGTTCGTTCTTCTACAAAAACAAGCGACTCTGGATAAGAACATAGCTCTGGGGCATACAGAAAGTCCACCAATTCATGAAAATGGAAAAGAAAGTCATCCTGAGAAGGAAACTGCAAGTTGTAAGATTGAGAAACAAGAGCAGAAAAAAACTGAAGACCTAAAGATGGAGCAAGAAAGTCCTTTAGAGAAAGTGCCAGACAGTGTTGATAATGCTTGTGCTTTGCTAGAGAATGACAGTTATAAAGACAGTTATTGCACTGACAGTGAGATTTCAGATCATAAACCCACAGAGAATCTAGAGGCAGACACTTCTAGAGTTACAGTCAACTCTCCTCCTCCCTCACCACCTCCAGCACATCACCCTCCTCCACCCCCCTCTAAAAAAGCTGCTCCCTCCTCAGTGTCCATGCCTTCAACTGAAGAAGAACTTCAGTCCGAAACAGAAAAACAGTACACAAGTCTGGAGTGCTCCTGGCCCCCACCCCCTCCACCAATGGAAGAGACACCTGACTTTGAGGGGCAGGATGAGATAGACTTTCCCCCACCTCCTCCACCCTCTATGCATGAATCACTTTCCAACATTTTAGAGCACTCCAGTGTAGAACAGGGAGACAGTATTGGTCCAAAAGACTCTTACATAGCAGATACAGCCAATCAGGCAGAGGTCAACCCAGAGCTACAAACAAATAAAGAACAGTCACCTGCTGATGCTACCTTAAATGTTCCGGAGGTGTCCGATAACAAATCATTTGATAAGTCAAGTGTCAATTCACAGTCCTGTGAAGTGAGCCCTGATACTTCAAAATATCCAGATGTCTCTGAAACTTCTTCTCAATCACAAGATGTATGTCTTCAGCTAATGTCTGAGAAAATTCCTCAAGAGGATCCTCCTAATCTTCTAACCGTGTCTGCTCAAGATTTATCAAACTCTGAGACTCCTACACTCACTGCTGATGTGGTTGTTCCAAATGAAGACCAGGCCACTGTCAATTTCAGAAGACAACCAAGTCTCATAAGCAAAGATAACAAAAGCAAAGAAATTGTGTCTAGGCATAAAAGTGCACCCATTTCAAAGGAAGATGCAAACATTCCCCTTGTAACACCCTCTCTACTTCAGATGGTGCGCTTACGGTCCGTAAATGCTGAAGACCAAGTAAACGTACTCTCACAGGAAGGCAAATCTGATCTGGAGGCCACCCCAGGTCAGGATCAGGGAACATCTAGTCAGATAATTCCACAAAAACCTATCCGTAAGTCCTGCTTAAAATCCGCGCAGCCATCAGTGAGATCATCCTCTGCTACAGTCCTGGGTCCTTCCATGCGCCTTCAGGAGGCAATTCGCATGAAGACAGCAGCCATGTCTTCCAGGGGAGTTCCAGCAAGGCTCAGTCTGCGCTTGCCCACCACAAACAGCAATGATATTCCTGCACAATGCCATAAAACATCAGAAAGTTGTGACATGCACAAGTCCCCTGCTTCCACGGCCAGTTTCATTTTCTCCAAGAGCACTAAGAAAGTTGTCATTGAGACACCCACATCTCCAGAGGTCCAGGCTGTCCTTAAGCAGAACCTCGCAGCTGAGCTCATGCAGATTTCTGATCAGGCTAAGTCCATGGTTACAAATGAGACAAAAAGGCCAGCTAAGGTGCCACCACCGGTTGCTAAGAAACCAGTACATGCAACAAACTCATTAGATAAGCCTGGGGCTGCCACACAACTTACAAACGAAAGCTCTTCAAGTAAGCAAACAGTTGGGGCAGAGAATGGACAGACTGAAACAGTGCAACCTGCTGGCCAGCAAGCACAATCCCCAGGGACCATAATGCCAGCAAGTAAGATATAAAATCCCATTTTTATTATATTGCACTTACCAAAACATATTTAGAAACATTTATTTTGCATTATTGAATACTTATTCAGGGTTCAGAATAACAACAATAAACGTCTCTTTTTCAGGTTCAACAGAGACTACAAGTAACTCTCAAGGTGTTTTAAAGCTTGGGGAAAGCTGTTAAATCATTGTTTTCAGTATCACAGTTAGCAGCAGCAGAGCCTAGCCACCATGGACAATGTAGCTGTTTTATCTTAAAAGCCTTAGCCTGAAAATGGCCTTCATATTTATGCAAAAACGATCCCTTGAATATAATGGCTTTACTGCAATTTACTGTAGCGTTGGGGTACTTTTGTATACAGTATAGTTTTTGTCTGTAATGGCAAAACATAAAAAGTCACCTTAAGTGTGGCTGTTAAAGTGGATTTTGTAAATTCTCAAGTTTATTATTTGACTGCAAATGTTAAGCTGTCATCTAGTGGTCATAAAGGGTAGTAGTTACTGCTGATCAGAAATGAGACTAAATGGAGCTGCTTTGATACACTTGTATCAAACCTTACTATTACTAAACGTCTCTCCGAACACAATTACACATTTTCATTGCTTATTAGTACAGTTTATCCAGCAGTTAGTGGGGATAGTAACTCATACTAACACATTGAGTGTATGTACATACATATTTAAACATCAATTTTATTTTACAATATTATAGAGCTTTCTCAAAGTGTCTGTATAATTAGAAAACAAGTACTTAACAAATCACAGGATATCTTGGCTGTGTTTGAGAGATGGGAAAAATATATATTCATAACTTTAAATTGCATTTGAGTAGAAAAGGCACTTTGCAAGCTACACATGCTGCACCACCCACTTCTGAGCAAATCAAGGCAGTATAAAAATATGTTCCCTCTGAAGTTATACAGAAATTAAGTTCCTGATCAATGTCAAAGAAAATTGCATCGACATTTTGAAAAGAAATATGTACTGAGATATTTGGCTATTTATTGATTCAGAAGGTATAATCTACAGAAACCAGTTTTGGCATTAAGCCTGATATACAGCCTGCCTGTTTTATTTACTTCATCATCAAATTATGTCACTTCCTAACCACATCTCCACAAGTCACTGAAAAAATTCCAATATGTTCAGTTGTATGTAATGTATTTTCTCTATTAAAGTAAAAAAAAAAATCATATATAAAATGTGTGTATGATCATCTGTTTTGACAATGTTTTATGCTAAAATTAATGAATATCTTTTGGAAAGGACATTTAGCATAATAATATAAAAAAGGAAAAAAGACAAAAGCATTTTTTATTTCCCATATTTATTGTTCGAGTTAAGTATAATCCCTTACGCTCATTAAGTTCAGTATGTAATAGTACAGTTTCCCAGTAATTGAAAAATCTCATTTCTGTCAACTAACGGTAACCGTTGAAGAGGAGTCACCATAAGAGGACCTTGTTGAAAAGAAACAGTACACTTTTAACGTAGTCCATTATCCACTTAAGAACATTATGCTGAAGACATTTTATTTGCAATATGCTGTATATAGTTCTGAGATAATACCCACATGAAGGACACATGTAATTATGTGCTGTTTTGTTTCAGACAAGAAAAGAGGTAAGGAATGAATGAAGCCCTGTAAAAACATTGGCAGAGTCCTCAACCTTCGATAGCAGTTACAATGAATAAATATATCTGGCACTGTGCATTTGTAGTTGGGGTGTTGGGTCTATATTTGAATACCAGAGAGGTAAAGAAGAAAAACCATTTAGCTGATGTTGCCACCTTTCAGTGTTTTACAGGTGATTTTTCCTAGTTTGGTCATTATATTTTTTTCTTTCCACTGGGCTACACACTCATCTGAGATCTTCAGGTCCACCTGAGGAGGTGCAAACACATGCAAACATACACCATTATCACACAGAGTAAGCTGCAGACAATCTGAATGCAAAACTATGAACAGTAGCTGACAGCTCAATTAATTTTTCTCAGTCACATACCTGCAATTTCTCAAACACCTTCTTCTTTGGCTTCAGTTCATCGTCTGGTTTGCCTGACTCAAACCCCTCTATGTAAACACAGTCTCCAGGTGCTGATCCCTCAGGTGGATCCAAAGGCTCTACTCTCCTGGGTTCGCCCTCACTGTGACACATGGCATATACATAAATAAAAAGTCTATAAACTGCCCAAAGCAAATCGATTCAGGCTCCTTTAAGATACCAGCAGTACTCACACTGAGGCACAGAGCAGCATGGCCTGAGACTCAATTCCGCGCATCTTCTGGGGCTTTAAATTGCATAACAGTACCACAAGGCGGTCCTGAAGCTGCTCCTGGGAAACGTATGCCACCAGTCCACTCACGACAGTCCGAGGCTGCTCCTCCCCAATGTCAATCTTCTCTAAATACAGAGAGTCTGCATCTGGATGCTGTAAAGTTTCACCAAAAAGAGTGCAATCAAACATCATGAAGCCTTTCTCTCATCACTGAGTTAGAATGCCTTATGAACGCCATTAATGCAAGTGTTGTAAGGATGAATGATTATGCCTGTCTGGTTAATTCTGAATATGGTACATTTACTGTTATTGCCTTATTTATGTCAGTCATTATATTAGGACTGCTGACCCACCTTCTCTACACTGATGATTTTGCCCACTCTGAGATCCAGTCTGGATGGGATGATATCCTCTTCCTCTGCTGCATTTTTTGGGTTCCCTTTTGCTGTGTACTCTGGCAAACAAACACAAGTAATTTCCCAGGGTTAGTGAAAAAAAAAACAACTTAAAGGAATGGTTCAGCAAAGAATAATTTCTTCTCTCAATTGTCTCAAATCACATTAACTCGTCATTAATGTGGTACAAACTTGTAGATTTTTAACACACAAAACTTTGTTCATGCTATGGCTACAGTAAATCCTAAACCACATCAAGTCTGCACTACCTTAATGCAGAGCTGCATATTTGTATGCTACATTAGTTTTATATCTCTGGTGCTGAAGAAGCAAAATCTGGATTCCAAACATGATTGATTAAACCTGAAATCAACAAAAAACTTCACCATAGCATTGCTTTAGTGAATACAAGCATCACACATAATAAGGATCACTTATATAGAAGAAAAAATGAGAATGGATGAAGAGAGATTGAGTACAATAATGTAATTCTCACTGTTCTTTGAAGTATCTGGATAGGCCAAACTGGTCAGTTTCTTCAACTCTGGCATGTCAAACTTTTTCCTGATAGGGTCCAAAAGGTTGTTCAGTGCCACCTCTACTGAAGCCTTTAGGTCACCAGGGTGGATTTGCTACAAATATTAAAAATAACGTTACTATAAAAAGACATTCATTAAGTTACTAAAGCATCCTTTTTTCATAGAAACGATGTCGTATGGCTGCAATACTGTACTATTTCATGACACTAAAAGAATGATAAGCCTACCTCCTCAGCAAAGTCCTTCTCTATCTCCTCATAGGATGTGTAAACTTTGTCACCACCCCACTTAGGATCTCTTTTAATCACAAATTCTAGCAAAGAGGAAACAGTCATAATACATTAATTAGACCGTTATTGTGGACCGCCTACTCTAACTGCAGTGTCACAATACTCCCAGCAGGAGGTGCCAAGTCAGACAGGTTCAACTCACCACGGCCGAGGGAAAAGAGGACATGCTTCACGAAGGAAAGAACTCCGTTGTTTTCAATATTCCCAGGTTCACAGAAGGCCTTCTTCAGCTTCTTCTTCACATCCTCTTTTTTATCAAGGAGGTCTATCTTTGACTCCTGAGGTAAAAAGGAAAGTATAAGCATGAAATATACAAATACTAAAAGGTGAAAAAAAAGAGTAGCAGTCATTAAAACTTCACCTCTTCTGAAGAGCTCATCTTCGCTCCAGTCAGACCGGGCACCATTGGGTTCATCAAGTGGATTCGCTTTGTGTAGCCTAGAGAGGGCAGGTACTGTAAGAAAAAATACAGAATCTCAAACCAAAGTCACAACCTTATTTAACTAAACACTTTATATAGTGCAACTGCAGAAAGGTATTCATTATTCCTACCTTTTCTGCCAGAGTGAAGATCTTCCTCTGGTCCACTCCACCAAACTGCGCATCCACCTTTAAGTATTCCTCATCCAGTGCCTGAACACCAAAACAAAATAAGGCTGTCACAATCAATTCCATTGGTAATTAAATCAGTTACTGATTAGTTTGACAATTAATCAAGTAACTATTTAGTTTTATTTACACATTTTTTAACTAGGCTATTAAATCCCCATGCCATGGTTAAGGGTTTCCATAGCCTACAAACTGAAGCTATAATTGTGTGAGCCTACGCATTTCTTTACAAGTGTGAGAAACTGAGTGTGTTAAATAATATACGTTATGAAATGTCATACCTGGAAAAAGTCTATACAAACAAGTGTAAAACATTAAAATATTTTGATAATTCATTAATACTGAACAACTTAAGCTGTTACATTTGTGGACCAAAAAATGGGTTAAATAAAGCAACTAAAATTATAATTACAAAAGATTAATAGACATCTGTCTCTACATCTGATAAACTTTATATTTAAAACATGCTGTCAAGAAGCAACTTCAGTGCTGTTACTGTTTACTTGTCGGGAATGTTCACACAAGCCTATAGCCTGGCTTTAGTGTTTACCGTTCAACTTGCAAACTAGCTGCTAAACACACAATGACATGCAAATTCAAGTTCCTTATTTTTGGTTCCAGCTGGTGGCTTAGTGTTTAGTGAGTTTCCCCTATGATCAGAAGGTTGTGGGTTCGATAGTGGCACCACTCAGGTTCCCTAGAGCAAAGGGTATATATAGTCTGACTGTCTGAGTTTCAGTTGTCTGTTCTCCCTCACGTCACAGTAGGTTGTGTTTCGTTTGGGATTCCTCCCTTGATTGCGTTTTTTGGCCATCGTGCCTCTTTGCTTTGAATTTAAATAAAGAAAGAAAAGAAGGAAGTCTGGGTTTGCGCCTCCTTTCCTGGACGGGATATCAACGGGAATGAATTTTGATTGATGATTATTTTAATCGATTAATATTTAATCTGCTTAAGTATTTAAAACAGAATGTGTGGAACATAATACAAGGCTAGATGTACTGTATGAAATCCCTATGTGTTCCGGTTAGAGTGGCCAAGTACCTGTAATCCTGGGTAGAGCAGGCCACTGAGGAGAGGATGCTCCACCTGCTTCACAACCTCAGCTCCAGCCTTCTTCGCATCATGCTCAGTCACCATGGAGGAAAGTCGGTACACATCCAGTGTGTACTCCCTGTGAAAATAGACCCACCAGAAGGTTAAAGGGAAGGAAAACAACTACAACCACGCAGATATCTAAGATATACACAATGTCTAATGCTTTATCATATGAATGATTTCAAAAATGGATGAAATGTATGTAAAACACATACAATTAAACTGCAAGGCTTTCAGTGTTTCTTATTTTACAACTTACCATCTCTTACCAGAATTAGATTAACTTAGCAGCCAATCAGAACAAATGCAATTACTTCATCAGCAATCATCTTATTTCTGTGGTAGAACTGCTGTTTCTTCATGTAAATGTATCCACAAACAATCTATTAATATGATCAGGCCTGTAATGTGTAGAGCTGTAAATGCTACTGCTCTTCAACACAAAGCAAAGGTGCAATAACACCTTTATTAACATGTTACTGTAATGACTCCGGGGATTTTTATTTTCAACATCAAATTAAATGTCATGCGATGATTTGTCAGTTAATGTTCAGAAATAGCTATAATAATTAACAGTGTGAAAATACTGCCTGCCTAAACTTTTGAGCTACTATAGGAGAAAACCAACAGTCAATATAAGTGATTTGTAGCTTAATGCTGTAGTTCTTTAGGCTGCAACAGGATTTACAGGTTGTACATTTTAATTTGAACAGGTTGTAACATCAAGCTAATTGTATATTTCAGGTGAAATATTTACAGAATATTAGATTTTAAGCTAAATAACCAGTTTTATGGAGCAAGCTAATGCATGTAGCCTTGAGTCAGGACGAGCTATGTATTGGTATCTTTGCATACCGTGCCATTTGGCATAGAGATTAGTTTTTATCTGCCATTATTCTTTAAAGGTGTAAAAGACAGCGATTTAGAAACGCAGGTTGAACTACAGCTTATCAGAGGGTCTTGCTGTGAAATGTGAAAACTGCTGAATTGAAGTGCTTTATGGCTGTCGTTAAAACAGAGCTAGGTTTGCTCTGTATCAGTCTGCATCTAACAGTATAAAATAGAAGATGCAAAATGCTTTATAAGAAGGCATTTATTCTGGAGTGTCCTCTAGTGTCCAGGCAATACAGAAAACATTATCAAATAGTAAATCTCCTCACCACAAGCTCCCCGATCTCAAATCTTTTCCAGCCATAGCTGTTCTTTTTTCTTTTGTAACCTGCTCACAGGGTGCAAAACTGCTGCCCCTCTCAGATTAAGCAATTTACTGGCTCCAGACAACTATTTTTACTGTCAATATTAACAAAAAAAACTGTTTCAGCTCTGGAATGACATCAGATTTACTATTTTTAACTTTATTAACAACAGGTATGACATGATGTATATACCTTTGTATATCATATCAACATCATGATGGTGGCCTCTCACCTGCTTAGCTGAAAGTCCGTGCCTTTGACAAACTTGAGCTTATCCAGAGGAACTTGGATGCTCTCCAGCATTGCCTTGATGATTTGTTCATAATATTGCACTCGCAGCTCCAGCAGCTCCCATGGAGCCTTCATGTTGTCCAAGAAGGCATGAAGGTCCGCAAAGAGGATGGTTACCTGCAAATCGCATTTTGACATAACGATGTAAAGATAAATTAACATTGTTATGCAAAACAGCAATAATTCTCACTTAATTTAATAGCTATTGGGATTCTCAAGCTAATCACTATTGTGATCTATACACCTAATGGTAAACAGCACCCACCTCACAGCCAGCCTTCAGAAAGTCAGCAATCTTTGACATGGGAACAAAGTAGGCCACATGTGGTTTGCCTGTGGTCGCTGTACCCCAGTATACCTTCAGTTCTCTTTCCTGAAGAATTTGCTTCAGCTTCTCCTCCCCAAGAACTTCCTAGAAACATAAAGGGCACTGTCAGTTTCTTTGCACAGCATGTACTGATGAAGCAGGAAAATACAGCATGAACAACATAGTGGGAAAAATAGTACTTTCTGCAAAAAGTTGCCATATGACAGGGTATATTTCACATCAACTTTCTTTAAAGAGCAATAATTAGACCAGGCAGAAAGTTGTGCTCATGAATTACTGCATGTATTGAAGGTCTCACCTGGAGGTTTCTTGTAATGAGATTGAACCTTTCATCTGGACTGAGCTGTTCCCCCATGGTCTTGCCCCAGACAATATGCACTAAAAAGAGCACATCAACATATAATTGCAAACAAACAAAGAGATTCCACAGAATTTTATCTGCACATGCACAACTTTGACTCCTGCAAGTGTTTTACATCCTCTTATGCAATATAGAGCAAGAAATCCAACAAATTGTACAAGACAGTCTGCACCCACACAACAACCTCTGTCCAATGGATTAAATATATGTGCAAAAGACACCCAAGTGTTAAACAAGATGCTGGAACATTATTGTGAGAATCTTATTGCACTCAGCCACAAGATCACTGGCAGGTATTTAAAACCCAATGATTCCCAAACTGGCCCTGTATTAGGCTACTCCCTGCCCTGCATTATATTTCAACCTCAAGAACAGCTGGATGGTTAAATGATTTGATCGTGTTGGGAGAAGTGATAACAGTAACATATGCAGGACAGGGATTGTCAAGGGTTGATTTGGGGATATTTGCTCTAGTGGATGCATGGCTCTGGACAGAGTGAAACTGAGCTCACTTGTGGCTGCTTCAGACCCTCACTTTCTATTAGCAGAACTATTCAGTGGTGATTGTGCAAGCTTTGTCAACAATGGTATACATTAAGAATAAAGATGTCTGGATATTTTTAAACTTGTATGGCTGGGTCTAGGACTGGTTTTGTGAAACCAAAACACACTGTACACACAGGTGTGGTCTAAAAAATGTTGTTAGTGTTTGTTATTCAGATGGGAAAGATGGCCTTCGTTCCTCTGCCTTATAACAGAAAAAGAAGCATGGGTTAACTTTAAGTCATGCTTAAAAATTCTCTGTGGCCATAAGGTTGTGAGTATGTAGGTCTATCTTGGCTCTTTCAGACTGTTAAACTGTTTATTAGCACTGGAATGAATAAAATAAGCAGTGAGGATGCTGAAATTATGAAACTAAACCCAGTTTTCTCATGTGTGCAGTATTTCTGGTACATGTGCCATTTCTCTGATAAAAGATTAGTGTGCACAAGATGCATTATTTCTGGTGCATTATTATTATTATTACTGTTTCTCTCAATGTCTGCTGCTACCAAGCTATTGAGAACTCCCGTGTGTATCTGTTTATATATCCACAGTGTTAATACATATATACATATTTCAGTATGTACACATATGTATACATTAATCCAATGTGTACACATATATATTACATATAAACACACTATATA
>JBBPCW010000139.1:14289283-14304174 GCA_037974425.1 Phenacogrammus interruptus | reverse complement strand
ACTGACTGACTGATTGATTGATTGATAGGCACATAGATAGATAGATATGCTCTACAGTACATGATTGTATTAATTAGGGCAACAACAATAATAAGATAGTATGGTGGGCCCTTACAATGACAGATGAACACACCTCAGCACAGCACACAGAGTGAACAATGTGAGATTTTTTCTCTGCATTTAACCCATTCACCAAGTGAAGCAGTGGGCAGCCAGTGACGCAGTGCCCGGGGAGCAGCAAAGGTACCTTAGTAGTGCCACTTGCAGTCTTGGGATTTGATCTGACAACCTTCTGATTGCAGGAGCAACTCCCTAACCATCAGATAATAACAATAATAATAGTGAGTGCGTGAGCTATTGGTGTGGTAATCCCTCGTAAGGATTAAGTGTTAATGGAAAATGAATGAATAATAATAATATAAATAATAATAATTAGTATTATTAGTATCATTAGAAGAATTATACTACTACTACTATTACTACTACTACTACTGATAATAATAATAATAATAATAATAATAATAATAATAATAATAATAATAATAATAATAATAATAATAATAATAATAATGATGATGATGATGATGAACTGAGGAAATGTTTCTGGTTTAGAACCCTAATCACATTATTCTCATTCAAACAGGTCAAATGAGCTGTCTCTTTAAATAGGGGCGTGGCTCTAAGAGTACTACCAGCCCTTTATGTAAATAAGCCCGCTCGCTCTTGTGGATTAAACGAGTTGGAGTGGCTTGAAGGATCCAGAGACAGTGGGCGCTGCAGAGAGTGAGACTTACCTGTTCTTACGCTCAGACTGGGACCGCACACTTTGTAGGTGGTGGAAATTGATTAGATCAACCTGAGAGTAACAGCGCCACTGACGAGCTGCGCGTGAACATTTGGGCACATGATACAACAGGATTTATTTTTCAGAAGCTCCCAGACTTGTTGGAAACGCTTTCTTTTCTGAAATCGTGAGTTGGGAATAATTAGCAGCGGGCTGTTCACCGCAGCTCTCAAACAAGAAGCAAGAAGCAGAAGTGGATTTTCACTACTCAAATGTCTTGCAGGAGACGGACGCTTGGGAATTTACGGTAAGGGTGCAGGAACCGTCACTATGTTGGTGACTCTTAGTTGAATTAGTGTCTTGTGTTCGTTCATTGAGGCTCCAGCTGACAAGAAAGTACTTAGTGGTCCTCAGTAGAAACCCATAGCTGAAATCTGAGCAGTTTAGTTGAATCAGTAGCTCCTTAGTGAGTATTGAGCTGTAAGCATGCAGCCTCCAGGGCAGCAAGGTAATTTCCCAGAAGAACTGTGAGCCAGCTCTGAGCTCACAGAGCTGTAGCTTTAACCCCACTGACACACTGCATCGAGTTGTGTAATACATGCATGTTAAGAAACTTTTCGGTTCTACCACCAAACTGAACTCGGGCACACTGCTCTCATTTCTCATGCATTTTTACAGGCTTCCTCAATTAGTTACAGTGGACACAACATGAGTGGGTCTTGCCTATTTGAACTAAGGATTAGCTGCATTAGTTGAATACAGCCAGATCCTTTTGCGTCCAGTTTTCTAAGGAGATATTAAACAAAGGAGTGGAAAGCCAGCACATTCATAAGGCAACATGTGAGTTAGGGACCGTCAAATTGGCTATTAGACTGTAGCAGTGAGGGGGATTTCAGTTATGTACCATGTAAATTGAGTTTCTAAAGGACTTTTCATTCTTCTCCTTCAGATCTTGTGTGCTGTGACCGAGCGAATTGTGAAGTTGAGTGGTTAAGGAGACAGATGCCAGGAGTCAGTGCAGACGTTCTGCCGTGTGACAGGTGGGAGATGGAGGAATGCGACCAATATCAACACTATTTCTACGACGACCACAACCTGGATGAGGACTTCTTCAAGTCCACCGCACCAAGCGAGGACATTTGGAAGAAATTCGAGCTGGTGCCAACCCCACCCATGTCTCCCATCAGGACAGTGGAGGGTGCCAGTGGAGCTGTGTATCCGTCGCTGGGGGACAAGCTGGAGTGGGTGTCCCAGTTCTTGGGGCAGGATGAGGAGCATGAGGGACAATGCAAAGTCAGTGCAGAGAAGACTTTCGGCAACCTGAGCTCCATCATTATCCAGGATTGCATGTGGAGCGGCTTTTCCGCCAGCCAGCGTCTAGAAAAAGTGGTCAATGAGCGCTTGTCTTGCTCGGGCCAGTCCAAGCTGCCCTTCAGCCTCCAGACTAACTCGCCGCACCCCAGCAAGCCGCAGAGTGTCCCTGCAGACAGCGTGCCTGCCCTCAACAGCTTGGCGACGGATTGTGTGGATCCAGCTGCTGTCCTGACCTTCCCCCTGAGCAGCTGCAAGAAACAGGTGTCGTCCGGGTCAGAGTCACGCACAGACTCCTCTGGTAGGCACATATACTTGACATTGATCAAAGTGCAAGGTGTGCATGCAGTTTTAGACATACTCAAGGATAGTTACACTTAAGCATTTGTTATAATGAGCTTTTGTCATAAAACATACCAACTTATAATGGTCAGTTCAGGCAACGCTGGCTTATTTGACTTCTTAGTATGAAGCAACATTTCTTTAGAGTGTATGTAATGCAGTTTGTAGATGTGTTACTCGAGTTATGGAATGACGCCTCGGTTTTTGAGGTTGACATCATGTGTGGAATGCCTATGTGGACTTGTGCCATGGTTCTACATTCCTGAACTCAAACAATGGGATGGATTGTTTTACTTGTGGCAGGGAGTAGAGACCGATCAGCTGAAAGAGGAATCGGTGAGAAGTGTAGCAAACATAATGAGTTGTTGAACATCGCAGAGTTCCTTTGATAATTAGGAATAAAATAGATCTTTTTAAAAACTGATTGGATTATCTAGATGGGTGATGTGAAGAGTTGTAAGAGTAAATAAAATATGTATGTTTGTCTTTAAAAGGCAAGGTATTTACTACAATAAAGCTGTTCACATCAGATACAGGAAAGGACACTGTAACAGAACTGCAGTGTTTTTACATTATAGTTGTGGAATACAGCAACTTGTTTGGAAGGTAGCAGACCAAGTATCTAGCTAGACTCTTAGAATATGTCCTTGTGTGTCTGTGTTTTTTGTTTTTTGTTTTTTGTTTTTTCCCCTCACTGCCTTCAGCTGCATTTATTTTTCAGTGAATGACAGCAGTTATCACACGGAGTTTAGATACTCAGCTGTGATGATGCATGTGTTGACCTTGAGTGCATCTGAAGTAAACCTAGAACAGTTGGCTTAAACTGTAAAAGCCCTTCTATGTTTACAAAACTGTATGCCGGTCCAGAACATGTGCAAGGCTCATAGCGGCATGCAGCTTCCTGCCCTTAGTGAGTTCCTGTAGAATCATTCAATCAAGTCAAACATCGTGCTTTAATGGGACGTTCGCCCACTGAGCAGGGCATTAATGTGACATCTGTGTGTCTAATTAGTTTATGTCTATAATTCTCAGCTTGGAGGAGTCTCAGGAGTTGTGGATGGGTTTTCTGTACAATTAGCTGTTAAATGCATGCCAAATTGGGGCTAGAGTATTCTAGCATGCCTATAGGTAGAATGGTTACTAATGGTTACTGTTTTTTTTGTTGTTTTAGACGATGAAGAGATTGATGTGGTGACAGTGGAGCATAAGCACAACAAGCCACGCCTTGTGAGCTCCCGTAAGCCGGTCACGATCACCGTGCGGGCTGACCCCTATGACCCTGGCATGAAGCGATTTCACATCTCTATTCACCAGCAGCAGCACAACTATGCCGCCCCCTCCCCTGACAGCCATGATGACGCAGAGCCCCCTCGCAAGAGGGTGCGGCAGGAGGCCTCCCAATCACGGACAGGCTCCACACCGCACATGCTTGAGAAACCACACTTACCTGCTGCCGTCCCGACACAGGCCACGGCTGCATCCCCGCCCCACACCTTGTGCCACCACAGCCCCAAGTCCCAGCCATCCAGCCCCCAGAGCTCAGACAGCGAAGACATGGACAGACGCAAGAACCACAACTTTCTGGAGCGTAAGAGACGCAACGACCTGCGCTCGCGCTTTCTGGCCTTGAGGGATGAGATTCCGAGCCTGGTGGACTGTCCAAAGACGCCCAAGGTGGTAATCCTGACCAAAGCAACAGAGTACTTGCGTCTACTGCACATCACTGACAAGCAAAAGATTCAGGAGAAGAAGCAGCTTAAGAACAGGCAACAGCAGTTACTTCGAAGGCTAGCAGAACTAAAACGCTCCTAGAAAGAAATAGTCATTTGAAAGAGCCAGTCCAGTCACAGGAGCTGCTCAGTTCTGTTAAAAACTGAGATATTTAAAAGCAAAGACAGCTGTACTTTATTTTGTATTGTTATAAATATTATTTTTTTATGTTTTTTGCACATTTGATTCTGGAGTTATACTTTCAAATGGAGTGATGCGGTGGCTGTTTCCTATGATGTGTTATGGATTACATAAACTTCACTCGCTGTCCCAAAGAAGGCCCTGCTGATTATTTATACTTTTTGTAAAAGAAGACAGATGACGATGACCCCCAAAATTCTTTTACTTAAAACAACCCCACTTGGGTATATTCATGGGGGTGATATTGAGTTAGCATGCCATTTAGGCATTGTTTGAAATGTAGCATTTAGCCTGTATGCACGAATAACCACCCTTATAAAATGATTTTTGTGTGATGGAAACTTTAAAAAATCTGATTTCATGAGCTTAGTAAAACCTGAATTATGTAATTAATGCCCTGCTGTGTTACGACTAACCTTCAAAATTATCAAAACAATTTCAAAGTGAAGTTTTTGTTCCCATTGCAATATTCTACTAGGGCCAGAGCCGAACAGGTGAAAAGTCGCATTGCTGTTTGCTGTCTGTCCATAAAGTTCACTTTTCTCAAATATTCTATTGGTGCACATTTGAGTCAATGCCTTACACAGCCTTGCAGTGTATATAAACTGTGACATATTTGTACATAATAGCTCTGCTGTAGATCCATGTGTAAAAAAAAATGCTTTCTGTTTTAATACCAAAATCAATGCTGTTGATTTGATTCACTTTTTTCCCCTTATTTTTCCCCTCATATGTCCTGAAACTTGGTTAGCCCACTTGGCTTATTCAATATATCAAAGCTTCTATTTTTGTTAAGAAAAGTAAAAAGGAAAAAAAAGAAAATGACACTATCAAACTTTACTTTGTATCACTAGCCACTTTGATGCTGTTTTCACTGCCTACTCATTTCATCTTGTGGATTTTTTTTGATTGTGTAAAATCTTAAAATAAGTTAGCAAGTCATAAATGTTGAAGAGACTTTTGTACTCTATTTTCCTACAGATTTCAGTATTTCTTTGTGTTTTTGTAATATTTGACATTTTCTGTGGGGTTTTTTTTCCCTTTGTTTTTTTCCCTTACATTTTATTTCAATGCTGGTGGGATATGCTTTTTACATCCATCAGTAATTCCCCTGTGTCACATATTCAGTGCTTTAGCTCATTAGCTTTGCTACAGTTCAGTTAGCGTGCTTCTCTTCACTTAAGTTGTCCTATTCATCAGTGGTAGAAGAGTAAAGGGTTCTTGGACAGTATAGGAATAGGATTAATCCTCAATGGAAGCTTGTAATTCGTTGTAACTGGCTACCTACTCCCCTTCACTGCATTAGACCTTTCTCACCTGCTGTGATCTGCATATGCCACCAGCATCCCACTGCTCTTTGGTCTTGGTTTTCCTTGGAAGGAGACAAGCTTTAAAAACGGAAGTTGCCTGATTTCTGTTATTCCCCTCCCCTCACTGTTCTAGTTATTCTTTCTTACATGACTTGTTTAGTCCTTTTTTTTTTTTTCATGCTTCTTTTGCTCTCTCCTGGTGGCCACTGTGGGCATACGCTGGGAGCATGAAAGCAGCATTAAGCACTTTGTGTTCAGTACCTCATGAGCCTATAGAAGTCAGACAATTAATAAATTCAAATCAAATTATTCAGTGTGTTGTGCTTTCTTTTTTTGTTAATAGCATTAACTGAATGCTGAAGTACGGCTAGAGTGACGAACTGTATTTTTTTTGAACAGGTGTGAATGAACTAACAGTAAAAAAAGGCCGTCTTATAACAGGTGCAGGAAGACTGACTAAAGTGGTTGCCAGAAAGAGTGCGGTCTCTTGAATCAAGGCCTAGTCCTATTAATAGGGCTAAATTGTACCAATTTTGAGAACGGAGAGATGCTGTAGGCCCTTGTCCCATTTTTATTTCCCCATATTTAAAGGACTCCCTTTTCATAGCTAATAGAGATGACTGGATTAAGTCAAGGTGACAGAATTTGTGGTACAGCCTTGAGGACGTTTCACAACTAGTCCCTGCTTGGACTACACCACAAATAATTACCTTACTATAACTATTACTCCAATGACCTGGATGATTTAAAAGGGTGTTCTATTCCACATGTGATAAGCCTCCTATAGTGCCCCTAACCTGTAGCAGTGAGGGTGAGGAGACCTGTTCGGATCATTTCATGCACGCGGACGCTTGCAGCACATTGGTTGCTGTGGCAACTAGTGTCTCTTTTTTTCCATGGCGCAGGCCGTTCAGTTTCCATAGCAACAAACCAGCTATTCTTTTTCTTTCACGTTGAGGCAACGCTCTTCAGAAAGTCAACAAAAGTGTGTGTGTTGTGGAGTATAAAATCCACCTGACTGCTGGAGCCGGACTGAGTTCAGGTTAAGCTGGACACCAGGTGAAGTTGGACACAAGCTTAGAGGCACTGTGCTTTGCAGCTTTTTTTTTTCACCCAATCAACTTTACTTAGATGTTGCTCTATTTCTCTATGTACTAAAATCTAAAATATATATGTATATGCAGAAGTATATATATATATGTGGATGTACACCAACTTTACTTGACTATATATATATATCTCTGAGACTTAAAAAATCAAATCCATTAAATAATCTCAGTAAATACATTAGCATTAGAATCTCTATTATAATATTCTAAGGCTTGCCTGTTCTTTGGTTTAAAAAATGAGAAATGAATAAGAACTGGCAATTTTATAAAACATTACAGGCAAGTGTGTCATTTTTTATTAACATCTTTTGATAGTAGGCCATTCATAATATAGTATAAATGTGGAAGCAGCACCCTACTTTATCTTTCCAACTGTCCCACTTAAGCTGAAAGCTCTCCACAGAGAAGTGGGATCATGTTTAAGCAGATTCATCACCCTTTGGAGGAACAAATATCTACATACCTGGATTAATTAAAATAGTCTAGTTTGAATAATGTAGAAATGCATGTAGTATTGCAACAGGGTATAAATTATTAACATTAATATTAATTGGACATAATTTTGAGTGTTTATTTGGCATTACTTGAAGAATGGTCTTTTCTTTTAAATACACTATATGTACAAAAGTATTGGGACAACAGCCTATTACACAAATAGGGATTTTAATGTCATTGCATTCAAATACATAAGACTTTAATATGGTCATCCTATGTGGATATAAACAGCTTCCAATCTTTATGGAAGCCTTTCCCCAAGACTTTGGAGTTTATGTGGGAATTTGTGCCCATTTCCCAAGATTTGGGAGTTTCTGTGGGAATTTGTGCTCATTCACTCCGTAGATCATTTATCAGGTCAGGCACTGATGTCAGACAAAAAGGCCTGGCTCGCGATCTCCGTTCCAGTTCATCCTAAAGGTGTTGGTTGGGGTTGAGGTCAGAATTCATGCAACCATGTCTTTATGGAACTTTATGGGACACAGTCATGCTGGGATAGAAAAGGTTCTTCCCCAAAGGTTCTTCCCACAAAGTTGGAAGCATGGCGTTGTCCAAAATGTTTTGGTATGCTGAAACATGCTGAGACTGTTCTTCACTGGAAATAAGGGGCCTAGCCCAAGGCAAAAAAAACCAGTTGTCCCAATACTTTTGTCCATTTGGTGCATTATGCGATCTACACAGTAAGTCTGTAGATCAGTGCGAAGTCTTTGTTGCTATGGAAACAGCTTCGGGTTCCCTAGGAGACGGATCGCTCCTCCTCGCCGAGGCTTGTGCGCACGCTCAGAACAGACTCGGGGAAGCTTCGTGGAGGTTCCGTCATGGCCGCCACCAGTGTGGCTGTGCAGCGTGCACTGAGGAAAGCAATCGTCCCTCCTTTGGTCGTGATTTTAGGGGCTACCGGTACCGGCAAGTCCAAACTGGCGATCGAGCTCGGGAAAAGGGTGCAAGGGGAAATAATAAGCGCCGATTCCATGCAGGTGAGTTCGCCACATGGCTGCAGGGAGACTGGAACACGTGAAAGGCCATGACCATCATCTCGAGTGCAGAAATAAAAATATATATATATTATCGGTGCACCACTACTCAAGAATCACATAAAGAATGATAAACATGTTTCGTAAGTGCTGGCTAACGTTTAGGCTTGGACAAATCATTGTTCATGTGATTGCTTGGAATTCTACAGGGTGCTACTTGTCTCATTAGAGCCAAGATAATCAATCCCTGTTGACTGACATCATGTAATTCTGAAACTTATTTTTATAAGGCATATTTTGCTCCTAAGTCCCAATGCATTTCCCGTGATGCGTAGTGTGGATGCCAGCTGTGCTGGGAGCACGAAGCTAATGCTAATGCTGCATGGTGTGCAAGGTTCACAGGATTCACATAGGTTCTGGCTCTCTTGAATTCTTGCGATCTTTCAATGGTGCACAAAATCCTGGATGATGCTATAGCCTCCTAACGTTTAGCACAGCTCTGGTGGAATCCGTGGTGCCACATTGTGTGCATTCTAACCAAATGGCTGTTACGCGACGACTTGGACTAATATGTATGCTGAATATGAGCTTCCTGTTAGACATTGCATGATCCACACATATAGATGAAACATTAGCATTGCTACATTTTGTGATCGTGATGCCTTTCAATATATTACAGCAATATGTACTTATTGTCAGATTCCAAATGTATGTGCACTAATCTATCCATTCAGGTCGTGTTTATAAACTACCCTGATAAAACAGCCAGTTTTCTAATCATATTTTTGACCACATCACATTTACATGTAGCTTTTTATTCAGCCTTGCAGCAGGGTCATTATTCATACAGAGGAACCAGTTGATAAAGAGGCAATTTACATATATCATATACCAAAACATAGGTTGTTGAATTGTACACAGAGGTTGGAATTGTAATATAAGAATAAACTATGAAGAATGTCATGGAAAAGAAGAAGAAATATAGTATCTCACCTAGGACCGTGCTTGGTCATCCTGGCAAAACACTGGTTTGCAATATCAATAAACAATAAATTGTCCAGCCCTACTTATAACTAAAAATTATATATATATGCCCACCTTTTCAAAGATCATATGTCAGTTTTAATCAGATTACTGATGTATGTTGACAAAGAGTTTGTCTGAATGCTGCTGTTGATCTTCAGAGAAATCTATTCCCTTATTCCCTATATAGCTTATTATACTATAACTGTATGGAAAACACTGGAAAGCATGAAAGCAACAAATTGTTGGTAGCTTATAGAAGTAAGCGCTGGAAGCCTAGACCCATTGACGGAGAAAGGCATTCGCTCTGTTAGTTAGTATAATATAGCATTTGACAGGGACGGTCAAGTGGCTCTTGAGTGAGTGGTTTAATTTTGCCCCCTGCTTCTCTAAAACAGTATAATATAACAGTAATGATATGGCAGTTTTCTGTGTATTAATTAGGGCTGCACAATATGGAAATTTTGCCTCTGCCCAATCAAAGTAATTCTGACAGAGTGACCAGTCAGGTGAGTTACTGGGTATTCTAAAGATTCCAGGTCTTCATGTAATCCAACTAATTATTTTAATATTTAACTATTAAAGGTGATTTGGTGCATCAATGGGTGGGGTTTAACTACTGTAGGCAATATAGGGAGCTACATTTAATGTGTTTTTTTCAAAAGCTATGCTATGAAAAACATTTTTTTTTGTAGCTTATTTACCTTGAATTTACTGTTGAGAGATTTTTTACACAAAGGTATCAAAGTCACCTAACAGTATAATCGCAATACTGATATTTCACCTACATCGCACAACCCTAGTATTAATGTAAGGGGAGTGAAGAGGAAATGTTTATTCAATTTCCAGCCTAGTGGCCACTTTAAAATACATTTTAAATTTGTCATTTGAATATTAGTACCTGGATGTTTGTATGTGACTGAAATAACATGCTAATAAAGCTGGGACATATTGCTTTGTTAGAACATTACTCCCTGCTGAATTGCATAATGATAATCACAATAATAACAGTAATATCAATTATGCTACTGCAGTAGTAATGTTGTGACAAGTGACAAGTGATAAAGTAATATGTAAGTGTTACATAATTACTATTATTATTTCCCCTAGCAATAAGGGTTCTATGTAAAAAGGAAAAGGGGTTCATTGTTACACTTTTGGCAGATTGGAGACATTTTTTAAATTTAAAGAACCATGTGCTTCCTAATAGAGGAGGACCTTAAACTAGGCAAAGAACCATCCATGCATTCTGAAATTCTGCACATTTCTTTGAGGTGCCATGGTTCTGTGACCATTGCCCTTCTGTATATAGTCCTATTAAGAGTGTGTTTATTGACTTATGCACTCTCATTTTTTGCCAACTTCCTCTCCTGTTGCAGGGACCAAAATGGTGCTGACCTGTGTGTAATAACAGCCACTCAAATGACTGTTATAAAATGAATACAGTTTATCTATTAAAATCCTTTATTGCTCATTTTAATTTCACTGCTGTTGATATTTCTTATGGTTCTTTGACAAGATATCATTGTCCACTGTTTAAATCAGATTCCATGCTTCTGTCTAATAAATCACTTTGAGCCTACCTTTGTGAACTCAAGGGCTCAAGGTATTTGCACTACTAAAGAGGAGGGTTGTTTCACAATACATCAAGTCTCCTTTCGTTTAATATGGGCAAATTGATTTTGAGGGTTCACCCTTGAAGCTTAGATTCAATCAGTCTCTCTGCCACAGTCGTTTTTTTTCAACCTGTACTGCGTTCTTCACCTTTATAATTCAGGGACACTCTCTCCTTGTCTTCTGTCCTTTGAACTTGAGCATGCATTGCTCTGTTGAGAGTTTGTGCATGGCTGTCACCTGGTACAGTTAACTAGGTTACGCTAATAAAATTCCTGCTGCACCACTTTAGTGGACCTGCCCCAGTAGGTCATACTCTGAGCAGTAAACTGGCTCCTGTTGGGGTGTGTGTGTGTTGCATTTGTAAGAGATGGGGAGTACAGATTTTGCATGGGGTAGAGGGATTTGTGCGGGACGACAGTCGCGATATGATCATTGGGAAGCCACTATTGTCATGCTGAATTGGTTCCCACACTCCTATTGTGCTCAGGAGCCTCCATTGGTCACCCCTTGCATTCAGCGGCGCTGCAGCCTGCATAGTTCATTATTTACTTTTTGAATGGCAGTACTGTACAAGGGTGAGAGAGCGAGTGAGAGCGCAATTGTTAATGTGATCGTGTTAAGTTAGCATATTTAGATAATGGTGCAGTGGACACCCACTGGAGAGCCGGTCACAGAAACCCTGACATTAAGGGTCATAAATCAAAGGCAGTGGGCTTGACTGAGGGCTCATGGGTGAGAGAGTGGGAGAGAAAAGGGATTGTGGATGTATCCCTCTTTTCACACAAGGTCTTTGAGGTCCTGAAGGGCAATTTAATGGGTCATTCACAAAACTGAAAAAGGGGCTGCCTTTAACTCGCAGAGGTATGGCAAGACATTTGTGCTTTTAGAGTCGGTGGTGTGGAACCAATTCTGACTACTTTTTGCTGGTGTCCACTTTGGATCAGTGTGAAAGTGCTGAGGGGTCATGTAGATGCTTTATTGTAGTAGAGGAATGCACTGTTAGCGTATCAAAGACCTTATAGCTTAGTACCTTTACCGTGTAGCGCTTGAGCCAAGAGAGCCGCTCGCCTTTGTGTCCTTCTTAACCGCACCCGAATGCTGGGGCTGACTCAGTGGCACTTTTTTTTTTTCAGTGAGGTTGGGATGGCATAGATACAAAATATTTTTTTAATACTTAAGTGTTGATAAGGAATATGACTTATCATTAGGCTAGCTTGGATAAACTTTGGTTTGCATGTTGCGTGCTGTCAATGAATATATCAGCAACACAATATAGAACAGGCACCACAACACAGCAACTCACAGGATGTTGTCAGCAATGCCGTGAATAGAAATATGTATGTGTTTAAAATGATTTTGCCCATTTTCTATTGTTTCTATTGTCATGCAACATAAAATCTGACTGAAGCTTTGAGTGTGGCAATGGGGCAGCCCTTCTGTTCACAGGACACACAGAAAACCATAAATCAGACACTGAACTGTCCTTTGTGAGCGTGTGACCACTGTAACGGCACTTGCGGCTGGCATGAAAGGACACATTGATAACACAGCAGCTCTTTGCAAATGGCAGCAGCTGGGTTCAGCATAAACATTTTCCAACAACTTGGCAAGTGGGCTGAGTTTATACTGTCGCAAACGGGTTTATAAAAACAATTTTGCAAATATAAATTAGCACAGAACAAAAGAAAGATTGTAAATGAATACTATTTGTGTGTGTGAGAGAGAAAAAGGGATGACATGTACTTATCTTATGGGAATTAATGTGTTTTCTGCATTAATTGCAGCGACCGCTGAACACATCGTATGCAAAACTGTATAAAACCATTTTTCCACCATGAAATGATGTTCGGATAGGAAGAAAATATCAAGTGCGTAGTTCTCCAAATCAAATGTTGCCTCATCTTGTCCAACTGGACAAGTGGTTTTAACCACTGATGCTCTACGTAAGCATTTCTTACTGGGCAGTGGTGTGTGTGGTTACCAGCTAAAACATGTTTTTACCTGCACTCTTATGGGCTGAATAAAGAAAGGAGCATAGTTAGACCAGTGACATGCCCACCACAGTGCTGCAGGGATTGTGCAAGAAGAGTTTTTCAGGGCTGATATGAAACCAATTATTGGTCAACCACTACAGATATGTACCTCCTTATTATTTTCCTTTAATTCAGTTCCATTTGAGGAAGAATGTGAGTCGCTGTACTTAACACAGCGAATTATGGTGCAGATTGCTCTGTATTTACAGTGCAGTTTTACCTCTTGCTCTCTCCATGTTGCCCTGATCTGACCGTGGGTCTCAGTACACTGTTGTGACTTGAACTGGGTGCTGTAATTCCCCTGAGCCTTTGATTTGTGTGTTTTCATTCTCCCTCCTTGAGTGATGCACTACTCACTATAAAACCCTCAAGGGAGTTTGCCTTGTGCTTACACCTCCATGACTCAAACTGCAGTGCATAAAAAATTCAGGCCTTTTGACTGGAGATCTGAGTCATGCAGCCTGTACATCATCCTCAGAAAACGAGGACCCTTTTCTTTTCACAGAACTGTGGGCTTTTCTAAACACAGAGTACATCAAATGCAGATTCACGTTTCTGGGAATTCAGATCTAGAAACTTCAGCATGGCAGTTTAGACTCCTGAGGGTGCAAAGATGGAGAACACACAATCTGCACTTAGAGCAACGATGCTTACATCCTTGCTCAGCTTGAGAGTCTGAACCGAGGCTTGTGACTTTTTGGCTTTATATTTGATATTTACAGGAGTACATTTAATATTGTCATTTAAATTAATGTATCACACTACACCACATTTCCTGTTTGTCATAGAACCTTTTTATAAAAAGTGATATTCACAGTATGTGCCTTTTAAAAGTCCAAGTGGTGAGACATACTTGGGGTGGAGGTAGCTCAGTGGGTAGTATATTTTCCATGGGTTCGAATCCTACCTTCAGCATAACACCATTTGGTGCCTGATCAAGACCCAGGGAGACTGCCCCCTGTAGTTAGGGAATGGAAGTCGCTTTGGAGAAAAGCGTCTGCTGAAGGCTGTAAATGTAATGTACTTGTAGTTTTGCTGGGAGTAGTGTGTGTTTGCTGAGTAAGGAGTACAAGAAACAAAGGCTTAGTCAGCACTTAGTCTATTAAAACAGTTATGTGGTAGCTTCTCTGTCGCCATTGGTTGTACTTTTGTGTGAAATACGTTTTAGGAAACTACTCAAGTCCATGCAAGATCCTTTCTAGTCCAACTTTGATAAAACCCACGAATCCCAGACACTTCAGTGTATTTGATCTGTGCTTGGCTACATGCAACCTCTTAATTAGAACTGTACATGGACTGTGACTAATGATGTTTCACAGGTTGATAATAATTGAATCAGTGCCTAATTCTACAATCTTGCTACTTCATTATTATGACTCAATAGCTGTTAACTTTACATTAATCATTATGAACCAACGTATTAATCTGTGCTTTAGGGTGACATCTGTCCTCTTCATAGTGAATCACTAAGGCCTCTGTTTCTTCTCTCTGACTGTCCACTCTGGTTGGGTTAGTCCATTTCCATAAACTATTACTACACCCACTGAGTCTCCTGTATAACATATGCATTTGTTTTACAGCTATTTGAGCTAGTTTATTTAACCAATTTGTTTAAAAGAGCTAATTATGTGTAATAAAAAATCAGCCATTGATAAAGCTGTATAGTGTTACCAGAAACTGGATTCAGACCTGACACGTATATTGGAGGATCTGGCACCCTTGTCCTTGTTCATGTTTGTGTAATGATGAATAATATAAAAAAGTTCAATCCATAAAGAAAGGGGCCAAAACTAGTGTGCTGTGTCATTTGGTGTGTGTGTGTGTGTGGGGGGGGGGTTGAATTCAGAATAGGAAAAATGGGTTGAATTCAGAATAGGAAAAATATTAAGACCTAAAATTCCGCCCTCACAATGGCAATAAATCTGAACTTGGATTTATTGTCATGTTCAGAGTTGGATATATATATCTGTGGCTATATATAT
>JBBPCW010000139.1:14244324-14258035 GCA_037974425.1 Phenacogrammus interruptus | reverse complement strand
TATGCAGTATCAGTTCCCGTAGAAAGGAACACATGTTCTTTTGTGTGTATACATACACACACACACACACACACACAAAACACATGCATTTATACACAGGAGTGTAAAGAAGTGGCATTTGGGTGACTTTAGCTACAGTTATGGTCATCAGGTTCACAGGGAAGTGTTCTACCTACTAGGCTACTACTAGAGTCGGATCTCACATTTCTTCACGATTCCATTAATTATTATACACTTGTAACTATAAGCAGTATAAACAGTTGTGTAGGGCCTCCAAGCCTATATATATAAATATATATATATATATGTATGTATATGTATATAAAATCTCTGATGTCTCCTAGGACCACTCAAATTTTCAGAAATTGCATTGTGCCTAGTAGTGTTTTGTATATTACAAATAAAAATAATCATAATCTTGGGTTTTAAATATTGATAATAGCCTGTTGTTTTTCACTAATTGATGCTGTTGAAGCTCTAGCTTCAGATGTTTTTACACACTTGACTGGTTGAACTTTCATACAACAAAGAGAGAGGGAGATGCTGGCGACACTCTGTGAGATAACACTGGCAGCCCAGGGAAATTAGCAGGCCTAGTATTAGAGTGCTTTACTAGTTAAATAAAAAAAAATTCTGCCATCTGCTCCCACATTTAATTACAAGAGAATATGATTGCTTTAGTGTATGAATAGAGGTGAAGTGTTAAATGTATCTGAATGAGGTAATGTTGACTTGTTTGGTGCGTAAACACACCTGCCCTTTTAAACTGGGATGTGTGGGTATGGTAGGCGTAAGGCACAGGGCAGCTGCTGTTTTTTCTTTTACTTCAGATGGTGGCAAAATAATACTGCTGTCACATGCCACTATTTATCTGCAACAATGGAGCAAAAACAAGAAATGGTAGTAAACACCTTAGACAAAACAGTGTGCGTGAGTGAGTGAGAGAGTCAGTCACTGAAGAGTATGACTGATAAAAGCTGTTAAACAGCTTTTATCAGTCATACTCTTCAGTGACTGACTCTCTCGCATAAACTCCCGTGCACTTAAACTCCAACTGCTCCAAAAACATCAAGCTGCTGTCATGAAACAGATTAGCAGGCAAATGAGCCTCTAACCGTCCTTTGTACTGGACTAACCACCTTTAGACACCCATTAACTCTCAAAGTATTTCCCTCTCTCGTTCCCGCCCTCTGCAAGGGTGCCAACGGCTCACGCTCATCCTGGCCTGTGTGTTTGCATTGCCTTGCACCTGTCAACGGACCCACTCCACAGCCTACCTGGAAACTTCCCAAAAGTGTGGCTGCTGGCAGAGACCAGTCAAACATGAGTCATCAGCAACTCAGGGGCTTTTTACCCCGTCAGGGATGGGCAGCTGCTGCTGGTCAACCTCACTCTCTCCCCCCAAATGGAATACTTTCATCTTAACTGGACATGTCTGTACATGGCCTACAGAAAATATCCCTCAACACTGGGCTTATTTATTAACAGCAAAAGGCCCAAAACATATCCTTTCTGCTTTAAAATAAGTAGTATGTAACTGTTAGTATGTAACACTGTTAAAGTTTAAAGATGTAAAAGAAACATCTTTCACTATTTTTAGTTTTTTTTTAAAAAAAAAAAACAGTTTGTTGTGTGTTTTTGTGATGTCACAAACAATCTAAGCTTTGAAAATGAATCTAAGTTCAGCTAACAGCATTTTGGCTACAGGTATGTTGACATGGTAAGTGAATGTTTCAGCCTGGACTGCTTTTTAAACAATTCACAACGTGGGCCAGCCACTCAAAACAGAGGTCATTTGCATAAATCATCAGTCTTAAAAACACACTGAAAAGTGTTTGGCATGCAAACACACAATAGGTACATATGGACCCAGGAGGTAGGAAATGTAAGAAATGGCCCATTTACGAAGTAACTAATACACACAATTTATATATTGATTACACAACAACCATGAAGTCTGTGTATACATTATGTAGATATCAACTAAGGAATTAAAAGTGTCAGTTCACATACAGGCTCTTGCTGTTTAAAAGAATGTCTCAATCAAGCATGATGATATTTTATACTGAATTAATGCTAGTAGCTACCAATAACATCATTAAAATATGCATATAATTAAAATATCCATTTACAGTTTTATTCACAGTCATGTTTTCAGGTCCACATGTATCAAAGCCATAGTCCTGTGTTTTGATGAATGTTTTACATTTCTGTGATGAATACAACACGTGTTTCTTCCACAAACTGTTAGTTTTGGGGTTGCAGGTCCTTCTCCAAAATACATAACAATAGAGCTGGACGATTAATCGAAAAGTAATCAAAATCGACATTCAGATAATCGGTCAAATTTTTCCAGGTTGATTATTTCGATTACTTTCCCTTTAAAAACACTACCACGTGTGGAGTCACGTGACCCCGCTCCATTATGTTACACTATTTCGCCGACATGTCGAGCATGGAGATCTTAAACACTGAGACAACTGAGCAACTTGTCAGTGAACTATGAGGGCAAAAAATAAATAAATAAAATAAATAATCGTTCATTAATCGTAATCGAGTTAAAAATCGGGTTAATCGTAATCGAGATTTTGATTTTAGGCCAAATTGCCCAGCCCTACATAACAATACAAAGGCAGGCACTCTCTATACACATGTAGTGAAAGGTGAGGTCGCCACACACATGTTGTAAGCTATGTTTAAGTCAGTAAATGGGTCAAGAGACTGATGGAGGTCTTCATTTAGCCTCCCCTGGTGCAGTCCACCACGAAAAATGACACATGATCATGCAACTTGAATGGCCCACAGCACAACTTGGTCCTTCATGAACTGATTGTACCTTTTGGAATTGGTCCTCCAAGGAGCTGGTGTCTACCTCTTTTGGGGTCTTTTTATAAATCCTCCCATAATGGTGTTCCAGTAATAGCCATGCACACACATTCCATATCTCATCTCCAGTGTCCTCCTGCCCTAGTTTACTGGAGGAGAGTACTTGCTGAACTACCTGTGTCCCCAAACGTTTTGCTGGATTGCTGCACTGCAATGTGCCGAAATGATGTACCTAAATCTGTCTGATATAATAGATTGGATTATTTTAATTTCAATCAATTATAAGGGTTTACTCTAAATAGGCTTTTCCTAGATTATTTACTGATCGAGTAAGAATGTGCATTATCCTTTTTTTAAATACTCTGCTGCCCCCTTGTGGCTGAATCTGAAAAGACTGCTATGTAGACATTTTCATGTTCTATTATAGAGATTGCAGTTTGGTAATATTTGAGTCATACTATAATGTGACTGCAGTAGGTTGCTCATAAAGATGCATGGTGTGAACTTTATAGATCTGTGTGCTACTGAACCTTTTTGAACCATCGCTTCCTACTGTATTTTTTTTTTTAAATCCCTACTTGGAATGAGCAGAATATATTCCTATTAATACTCAGTAATAATTACAACAAAATCTGCGAATCTTGTTAATTCGCAGATTACATTCTTCTGCCTATACAGGTGGTCTAAATGAACAGCATGTCATTTCAGTAAACAGGGTTCTGTATGAAATAATGTTTCCTAATGTGGAAAATGAATTGTTGAAGTAATATATTTTACATTTACGGCATTTATCAGACGCTTTTATCCAAAGCGACTTCCAGTCCCTAACTACAGGGGACAGTCTCCCTGGAGCAACTTGGGTTAAGGGTCTTGCTCAGGGACCCAGTGGTGGTTTGCTGAAGGTAGGATTCGAACCCATGACTTCTTGCTCTGGAGGCTACCACCGTTTCTTGTCATTTATTGACATGTGTCTGATACCAAGCTCTGAGCTTCATCTCTACAGTCTTAATGAAAATGCTGGTTTGTCCTCATATACGGGTCTGTCACACACTGGCTTTTGCTTAAGTGCTCACCAGTCCTATGCAGATTTGTTTTACACCAGTGTTCATCACAAATAATGAAAACTTTCAAACTCATTCCATTTACTTGATAAGCTTTTCCTGAACAAGGACAATCAGCCTATACCTACTGAGCACCAGGGAGCTGGAATTTATGGTAACACTGAACATATGGAGCGTTACATTAAATGTAGTAGCTTGTATTTAATTGAACTCAAAAAGAAGTATGGCTAAATAAAAACCCTCTCTCTTGTGTCACTTGACCATTTTAAATATGCCACTGCTTTAGTTGGTTTGATCTGATTCCATAGAGGCATTTCATTGTGCTTTATGTTTAATCTTCATTGCTGCACTTTTATTGTGACAGGTTTTGATTGTATGTTACATGCCGGACTGCACTGCAAATGAAAGTCACCCTCAAGGAACCAGAGTTTGCATAGTTTTACTGAGATTGTGTTGTAGTATGACATACTTGGTACCTGGTCTGCCATTATTAGAAAAAGCTGACCTGCATTTGCTCAGGCATTTCCAGTGTTTACTTCCTTTAGCTTTATTCAGGCCTAAAGTCCTTAATGGAAAGTGATTTATGGTGCATAAGTTCCATTCCTAATGCTAGAAGACAGTACTGTCAGTACCATGGACAGCAGCACCCTGAAGCAGTCAATGTTTAATTTTTTTTTTTACAGTGTTTTCCTGTCATCTGAGACCTAAGGAGTAGCTATCATATTATGAAATAATATATTTCAGGATACAGGCCAAAATTACTGGATTGAATATTGGAAAAACATCTGAAATATCACATTATTGCTCAACTAAATTTTGAGCAACTTTGCCATATAATTGAATCTGCAGATACAGTAAATCCCCCTGTTTTACGTGGATCAGGAGTCATGGATTCATTCATTCAATTAAAAAAAATCTGTTTTGCACAGAAAGCCCCACAATTATGCGGAAACTGCAAATATCCTCTGCCTTTCTTTGCTTTTTTTGTGGCAATAAATATATTTTTTCTGGATGTTTTCACTCAAGGGAGGGAAAGCACTTGAAAACACTTCAAACTCCACAGTTCATAGATCAGGTTTTATTCCCAGTACATTTGTCCAGCAACCTTCCAAGTTGCATATCTTGGTGGGGAATTTAAATTACAAGAGGCCAATATGGGTTTACCTTTACATGCATTAAGCTAAGTTTAAAATTACATTAAAGTGTTCTGGGAGCATATTTGGGATCATATTTGGCGTTTACACTATAAATATAGGCATTTTCTTTATCAAAACACAACAAAATGGTTTTTCACCATGCGCTCTTGGAATGTAACCGCCGTGAAAAGCGGGATATTACTGTATAGTAGTTTGAATAAGACAATAGAACTGAAGATCACAAACAAAACTGAACGTAATAAATGACAAGTTTATTGTTGCACAAAATGTACAAAATAACAAGCAAATGGACAGTCCCCCCCTCCCCCATCCAACCTACCCTTCTCATCATCCACCAATATGAAGTTGGAGATTTTGGAACCTATGACTACAGCAAGGCCAATAGTCCGAGCCAAATGCATGGTTTCTTACAGACAACACACACCCAATTCAGATTCACTGAACAATTGAAAATGAATAAAAACACTGTATTTACACAATCTTGTCCGAAGTTGTACAGCATGCCATCTATAGATTTATACAGAATATGTCTGTGAACATACGCCTGTATAAAAAATATACTGTAAGATCAAATTAAGTTTGACTAAGGGCTATAGACATCGAAAGTACAACACTGCATTTTGTTGTTTTAATCTTTTTTTAAAATAATTTATAGTTTTAATACCCACTCATTTTCTGTTGTGATCTGTTTTAATTATTATTCTTTTTTTAAATTTACGAAAAAGAAACATCCTCTAGCTGAATTTAAGCACATTTGTTTTGCAGGCCTCTTAGGCGCCTGGAAGAAAATCTTCCACTTATTCACGTATTTACACCGAGACATTCTGAGTTATTTCTGCTCTACACCTTTTTTGTGTGTGTATGCTTGTCTGTGTCTGCAAGTGTGTGTGTGTGTGTGTGTGTTTGTGTCTGTGTAGTTATGAATATGTGTAAATAAGTATTCTGTATGATTTCCAGTGTTGTAGGAGACTAGACCTGCCCATCAGTTGATTGTGTTCTCTAAAAGGCAATGTCATGGTCACATTTGGCAATAAGTTGTGATCGTAGAAGATGTACGACTATTGTCCTTCCGTTGCTGTGTTTTTTTTATTAACTGCATGCTCCCAAGAGGTCAGGTTAAAGTGGCTCATTTGACCCAGGGTCTAGAACATGACCCCTCGGTCCACTCGCCCTGTAATGGTCTCTTATCAGGCCGCAGATGAGAAGCAGTGGTACGGAAGCAGCTATGATGCCGAGTGAAATGGGAGTGGCTTTTGAAAGACTGTTTCATGGCTTACTCAAGAGTTTCAAGAATGCCCTTTCCCACAGTTCACTGGAGCAGAAAAACCCTAGGAGACGTTCTTATATGTACAGCCTTCTTTCTGTTCATCCTGTATTGGCACAAACAGCTTATTCGAAAAACAGATCACTGCCTTTGCAGTCGTGACCGCAGCTGAGTATTGCTGTACAGCACTAGTGAACAAGTCTAACAAAATGCTTAACTTCTTTACAAAACTATCCTGTGCTTTTTTTTTTTTAAATGTTATCATTATTCTTCTTCTTTTTGGAGTATATACAGCAACATAAAATCTCATTTTATAATCGCCGGTGGGCTTCTGTCGAGAAACGCAGAAATAGCATGATTGATGTTATTGATGTCTGATTGCATCACGAGCGGATCCTGTAAATCACAGGAGGAAATAAAACAGAGCGCAATTGTTCCAGGAAAACTGCAATGGAGGAAGCATGGCAACGATGAAGAGGCAAATGTGTTAAAAAAAAAAATCCAAAGCTAAACTATACACATCATGTCTAGCCATTTTCAAACCTTTAATCATGAAAGGGAGAAGCTGTCATTGTTTTCTGTGTGCAAAAATAATCTCCAGAAGTATATGAACCTTTCTTTGCTGATCTTCTGTTTCTGACCATATGGATTTAAATATATTCATCTGTTAAGTTCTGAGTGTTGTCATCTGATGAGCCGTGGTTCTCTTCCAGTTTGCGCTTCAAATAGACCTAGATATATATTCTTATATATATCTCTCTCTATATTCTTTTTACCCATGTTTTCTTTTTTTACAAAATCAGAGACATGAACAATCGACAATATATATATATTTATATTTATATACTTTTTCATATTCTTTTCTCTCTTTTTAAGGTTATTGAAATTGAGATAATTTTGCATTTTCATTCTTGTAAACAAACAGGTTTCTGAGGTTGCATCACCCAAGACTGCCAGACTGCCATCATGTCAGTCACTTCCACTTTTCCTCTTTCATTCCCTTTTGCTTTCATCCCTCTCTTCAGACGTCGCCACTTCTCATTGAAGCAGAGCACGGATTTGTTTCGAGGTGCTGTCGTCGTTTAGATGTCTTGTTGTATACCTGCAGGTGGGAAACGGAGTGTTAGATGACGAGTAGACCAGCTAAAACACTTCAGGTCTTGGAACATATTGGTTTTCTAAACACACACATACACACATCCCCTAAGGTAAATGAAACCTATTAGAAATCCATTCTGTTGTAGGCCCTACAGGTGTGGTGTCTGACTTGTTGGTGTTCCTGTTTCCTATAGTCTCTCTTTAGAAATGTAGCAGATCATGTAATCTCATGTTGCCAGTTGAAAAGCATGTTTGTAGGTAAACACAGGTTTGAAGTGTCCTGAAGAATGATGAAGACAAACACAAATAAAAAAGTGGTGATGATATCTACAGATTACCCACTCACACAATTAGCCTTTGTGCAATTACAATTTAAAAATAACAGTTCGAGTGTTGTATAAGAACAATAATGTTATCCCTAGGAAGCTCTTCACCTTCACCATGATTGCTACATGCAACTTTTTTCAACCAACATTTTTAACATTTTTATTTTGCCTTTATATGTAGAAATTATTTTTATCCTTTACATACATGTGTATAATGTACATATAGTGGGAATATGTTTTAGCGCTTAGATTACTTTAACATATCTGAATAAACAGTATTATTTATGATAGATACATATTTATATATACAAAGGCACAAGACCCCATGTGTACAGGATAAATGCACTAAAACTGTATTAAACAAAAACAAAAGTACAAAAGTGTCTGAATAATTCTTGCCCCTCACTGTAGAGTAAACAGACTGTGGGGGTTAGGGGTTCGGGTTCTGCGCATCGGGGATCTACTACATCAAAGCTCATAAATGTTCATATTTATGACACCACAACCATGATCAAGGAAGAACTGAACAGTGCTTATCTACTACATCAAAGCTCATAGATTTGTGCACAGTTATGACATCACAAACACGGTGAGGTGGGAACTAACCAGTGTTTACATACTACATCAAAGCTCATTAATGTATTCAGTTATGACATCACAACCATGACGAAGTGGGATCTGAACAGAGCTTATCTGCTACATCAAAGCTCATACTGCTCTTTAAACATACAGTACAGCCCATTCCCATTACACACACAAACACACTTTCATACACTTCGACTCACCTCAGTGCATTCAGCAATCCCTCCACGCTGTTTGAAGGTTGCTCTTTCAACACCTTGATGCAGCCCTTCATCTGCACAACACACACACACATACACAGGCATACAGAAACAAACACATACTGCTTTAGAGAAAGGTCACCCCTTTCTGATCCTCACCCCTGCCGTGGCCCACACCCGCACACTGCCTAATAAGCAATTCTGATGCACAGAACACTGTGCAGAGAAACTGATGCTCTGTGAACCGAGGAAGAATTGATATGTTCTTGGTACAGTACTGAAGGGTTTTAGTTTAATGAATTTTGGGCATTAATTTGGCAGATTATTGACAGATCATGAATAGTCTTTTTAAGATAGACCTCCTCAATTGCATACATATCACATATATACAGTCATGTGACCTTAATGGGAACAATTAGATTAGAATTCATCAGTACCATTCATTGCAATGCTACCATAAAAAATTACTGTTCCCAACCATGTGATGTTCATGTGATGTTGCTGGTTTTAAAATATTGATAGAGGGGTAATTTACAGAATCAAATATGAACTGCCAAGGTTGAAAGATTGTATGTGATGAGTCTGGGAAGTAAGGCTTTGCAATGCGAATGCAGTCAGAATGTCTTTTTAAGAAAAATGTGGGAATACATTTTTAAAAATCAGAAATATTTAGGAGTCTCTTACATCAATCTTGGAGGTTTTAGCGAAGGCACCCACGGGGTGAACATGATCATAGAGGATAATGACGCCCACCATCACACGCATGCAGAACAGCATAGTGTCTGTGTTGGTGAAACGGCAGCGGTACTCCCTGCACAAATGGAACAGTGCCAAGTTAAACCTTCTACAAAAGTCATGAAGCAGATACTGTTTGAAATGCTGGCACAACATGAAAGGACATAAGATGGTACTCTTGGCCAGCGCTTACAAAGTCAAGATCTGGAACGATTTTTTTTTGAGAATAAAACAAGAACTCTCAAGAAGGAAAGAACTTACGGAGTTTCCAGCATGACCCGGCACACACAGGCCATAGTGCTCAGGCAATCTGTGGTGTCCTCGATGGGCAAAGTCTTGTTCTGTAACATCCAATAGTGGGTTAGTGCATTACCAGTGACAACCTCTAGATGGCAACAACACTTAGGCACTGTGATGTAAAGTTAGAGTTTCTTTCATGGTTTTAACTTGCCTCTGACACAAACTTAGTTGTGGCATTGCTCAAGGTTTTCAGCATAGGCGTGGCTTCTGCATAAAACAGCGACATCCGATTGGCCATCTCGTTATTGACTTCATTCTCTGCCTCTAACTGCAGTAAGAACAAATATTGGATAGTATGCAGGTTCTGAAGCTCCATACATGAGTCATTTGCATAAGCCAACTCAGCAGAAACATACACACAAGCTAAACTGTCCATTTTGGTACACTGACAAATTACCTGCTGATTGTTCAGCCTGTTCCTGCTTATGGTCCTCCTGTAGTAACTGAAGTCATTCTGAATGGCTGGATTTGTCATCTAGGAGAGAAGATACAACTCATTCAGGACACCCACTAATCACCCAGCAATGCACGTTCCAAACGTATACACATGGTTTCTGAAGAGTGAAGATATATCACCTTGAGCTCATCAAAGCTGAGAGTGAAGTGCAGGATCTCTGCAAACTGCTTAGCCAGAGCCTGCTCCCTCTCCAGGTGCTGCATGGGGGCATACGGAGGGCTCGTCAGTGCCTCCAGCAGGCTGCGCAGAGCATTTTCTGGAAAGATGAACATTACACAGCATTCGGGGATGAATTGCTGACCAGGCTAGTGGGGCCAGACCCCAGAGGTCTCTGGCTACCAGGGGCCTTGGGGTCTTCAGACCACAGAATGAAAACGACTGAGGTCAGTCCATTGCAAATGCAAAAAAAATACAGACGGCCTGCTATCTGTGAATCTAGTTAGACACCTTCACAAAGTGCTGTTTATTCTCTCATTTTTGTTTTTCTTTTGCTATTGTGAGTTGTGAGTGCCTCTGTGATGAATAGAGGGCTACAACAATTTGTGCCTAAATGCTTCACTGATGCAGTTTTTCTTAAATTGATTTTATTCTTTGCATTTAATGCAGACATATATGCTTGAAAGACTACTGAGGAGATGGCAATATTTTGCAGGATGCAGACAGAATGATAAAAGCCATCATTTAGTGGTCCAGTACATTTCACTGATGTTTATGAAAGTTATTATTATAATTTTGCTCAGTCATTTGCTTAATGACATTGTAATGTTTTGCAAGAATATAATATCTGCAGTACAACTGAGTAGCAACAAAGGGCACAGAGTGCATTAATGTATCTATCTGTTATTAAGGCGCTTGAGCTCAGCCATCAGTGTTGAGCTGTCTATTAATGTCATTAGTATGCTTTAGCTTGTCTCTAGAGGAGCTATCCCTTCCCCTCATGTAATATGCAGCAGTGCTTCCATAAATAACACGCTGATATGTTTTATCTTGAGGGCTGCTTAGAAACTCGACTCTCCAGAGCCGTTAGCCGGGGACCGGATGTGGGGCTATGGAGGGAAAGTTACCAGGAGGTGCTGAGAAGGGCATGGGGTATTTTATCTTTTTTTGTTTTTATCTAAAGTCATCGTTTCATTGACTTGGTATGTGTTAAGTTTCTCCTGAGTCAGGTGGTCTCCCATGGCCCTTCAGGGAAGGCTTCAGTGCAGCATTACTGGCTGTAACAGCATACCGCCTCCAAGTCAGCACAGCCACAGGAGAAGTGTCAGGCTAGCAGTTACCACCCTGCGAATCAGCTGAAAGCTCAGTGTGCATGGAGGGCGGAAGCTCAGCCTAGTCTACGCTTTCCCCGCTGCTGTAACCATGGAGACGCTGCTGCGAGGTCAGCCGCAGAGGAGGGGAAGCAGCTGCCTGCGCTCTTTCATCTGCACCGCTACTGTCCCTGCGCACAGCAGCCATGTTGGCTCAAGCCAAATCGTTCTTTCATTCAGCGATACCACTTTTCTTTTCCAGTACTGAAACTGATACTGAAACCTTGCATCGTCTCTAACTTTGATGCGATTCAATATTTTTTCTTTAAAAAACATTGAGCTTGAAAAGGGTATTTTTAAACAAAGCTCTTCATTTAAGGTGAGCATCTAAATATTAGCTAGCACGCTACTCAAACACTCAAGACAACACAACATCATTCATTTGTTACAGGTTTGAATTGGATTTGTTGTTTTCCCCAACATATCTTTCAGCCATTCTGTCTACCGCAGAATTGTTATTGGATTGGTTCCATTTCTGCTTTCATATGATCTGAAAAAGGTCACTGAAAATAAATGAATAAATCAAATGGCCACCCACTCACCTAACCTGAGTGAAAATTCATAGAATCGTTTCAGCTTGGCCACTAGGGGGCACACAGCATTCCAGGCTTTCTCTTGTAGCTGGAGGTCATTGGGGTTCTGAATAGCCTGAGGGGAAGAACCGAAACAAACAGTATTTAGAATGGAAGGTTGCTGCCTGTGGAGGCTATGATATAATAGACTGAGCCATGGTAGGTAAATAGGCTTGGACTGCTGCAAGACCCTATCAGCTTGGATGGTTCTGCACCTCTAATTGAGCTTTCAGTGCCTGCTGCTTTTGATCTATGGGATCTGAAAGAGCTTTCGTAGCTGAGTAAACCCCATGTACCCACACATGCTATGCCAGAGCTCTCCAAACATATGCTATCAGGTCTATAAAAGGTGTGTTTATTCATAAAATGAGTTGTAGATTTCCAGCCCTTTACAGATCAGGAAAAGTGTCCTCACCTCTCTTATCTCTTGCCCTGCTCCATTGTAAGATTGTAACTCTGCTAAGATCCCGTGAGCCTCCTCCAGCACAGCACTGACCTGGTTCCACACAGCCGTCTCCGCCTCTGTCGGCTGGGCATCTGAAGGAGCAGAACGTGGGCAGAACAGGGTCGAAGCGTCAAAATTTATGGAAGTCAATGGGAACATGAATTAAGTCAAAGACAACCAACATCCTTTCCGGTTAAGATTCCTCTGGCCACCTGGATTTATCACCTCTTTCAGACGTTTGTTCCTTTCTCACTGGCGGCCAATAGCTTCGGCTTTAACTGGCCTTGTAGTTACATTAGCATTGATTCTTGTTGATGGCAGTAAACCAAATTACACACCCTGTTTCTGGCGCTGATCAGAAATAGAGGCATCTTTGAAAGTCTGATCAGACCAAAGAGACTTTGTGCCATGAGCTAATTTTGGTGTTAATATTGGATTATCATTGCGGGCTTTGGCACCCAAAGAGAGGGAGACAGAGAGAGAGAGAGAGAGATCACACTGTCCAAAGACGTTGAGAGATGGGTTCTATAAATCCGCACAGATTAGTATAGTAATGACTACGGTGTTATTCTGAGTCTGAAATACATGAGGAGGATTTAGGTTTTGTTGGAGTGTATTGGGGGATTTGTCGCAGTTGAAATAGCTCTAGAGGGAATCTGGGCAGATGAGTGGATCAGCAGATACACTGGGGAGTCTGGGTTGGGTGTGACTAATAAGGCCTTGGTTGGACACATTGTCTACTGTCCAGTTTATCTGCAGTGTTTTTTGGGGGTACAGAAGGGGCTTAGCCACCAAAAGCAGGATTTCTAGGTTTTAAACGAATGTTTTGGATTTATCTCAGGCTTATTTATGACGTTATTGCTCAGAAGTTTCTTTTCAGAAAACTATGGAGACAACTTTCTCCCAGACAGGTGAAGAATGTCCAGTATCATATGGACATTTCATAAATTATTTGTGGAAATTGAGCTTTAAGGGCTGTACGCTACCTAAGTTAACACTGCAGGTCAGTTTATTTACGTAAGTGGGTTTAAGGGCCACACAGTATATCATTTGTTAATTATTATCGCAGTACTGTACATTACATTACATTCCTTTGGCAGACACTTTTAGTACTATTACAATGGTACTAACAATAGGACTTACAATAGTGCTATTGTCATAAATGAGCCCTTTGATCAATCACTATATTGTTTGTATGGGGAAGAATAAAATAAAAATAGCCCTAAAAATACAATTCTGCCAAAGACAAGTTGCTTATGATGTGACAAATTTTGGTTTCCATTATTTCCCAGAGCATATAGATGTGCGAGTGTGTGTGTGTGTGTGTGTGTGTGTGTGTGTGTGTGTGTGTGTGTGTGTGTGTGTGTGTGTGTGTGTGTGT
>JBBPCW010000139.1:14189257-14216814 GCA_037974425.1 Phenacogrammus interruptus | reverse complement strand
GTGTGTGTGTGTGTGTGTGTGTGTGTGTGTGTGTGTGTGTGTGTGTGTGTGTGTGTTTGTGTGTGTGTGTGTGTGTGCACATATCTGTTCTTTTTGCACCCCCTTTTACAAAAGACTAAGTATTATTTGTCACCACCCGTTGTGAGTGATAAAAGTGAGAAAGTGTGCTGTTCTCTTGTGTTTGTGTGTGCATGTGTGTGACAATGTCTGATTGCACCTGCCATTCAGCTGGGCTGTCAGTGTCTATACCTTCAAAGTGGTAAAATCAACAAGACTTTCAATGGCTCTCACTGGATTGCTGATAATGGTGGGGAGTGAGGTGGTGGTGGTGGTGGGGTCTTTGTTACAGTGACAGCTTTGTGTAAAAAGTTTTTGTGGAGGTGGAACACAGATATGAATAGAAAAACAGAGGGTAGGTGGGTAAAGATGGAGTGAGAAAGGACTTATTTCGCTTCCCAAGGGAAGACTACTCACAGACAAATAAACAGACAATAACATAATGCATCAAAATGGGTTTTGCATAGCTTGAGTTGTCTCTGAAAACGGGTGCTTAATGACGAGAAGTGGTTGGTGCACATTATAAAACATAGATAAACACAATGTTAGAGTAGAAAATAGGGGTTCTGTATTATAGCAACTCTTTAAAACCATCAAAATTTTTACACATAAAAGTCCCCCTGTCATTTGTGTATTGTAACAGCATTACACTATTACACTCTCTCAAAAGAAAATATTCATAAATACACTATTGCACTATAAGAAACTCTTCAGCAATTTGTAGAGTATTTTTTTTATTTGGGCCAGATGAAATGAAAAATCACTCTTCTTTAGCCATTTACAAGTTATACAATTTTCCACTTTCCTTATATGTAATCTAGCAGCCAAGACATGTTTGTAGTATCTTGGTGACTGTAGTATTCGGTGGTAGTAGCCTAGTAGGTAAAACACCTGCTTGTGAACCCAGTGACCACAAAGTTACAGGTTCAGACCTCCACTTTCTACCATTGTGTCCTTGAGCAAATCACTTAACCCTCAGTGGCCCCAGGGGGACTGTCCCTGAAACTCTGGAAAAGGGCGTCTGGCAATCGCTGTAAATGTGATGCAAAAATAGGTTTGGCTGATGGATCCAGAAAGGATTCTTACAGGTGCACAATGATAATGAAATCTAACTGGTCTTAGTTACAACATGGTCACCAAAAATAGCACCATTTGAAATATTTAGATTTGACTAATATTTCAAACCAGTAGATTATATGATGTATTTGTTAGTCTCTGGAAGAGCAACACGTTTAGTTGAGACTGGGCTATGCAGCCTAATGTCTGCATTTTATTTATTTTACTGCATTTGTGGCACCAAAAATACTGGATTTCCTCAAGCTGCTTATCCGGGTAGGGGTAGCCCCATTTTTTACACTTAAAAATGTTCATATATCAACACTGGCTAGTTTTGATGTTTCACCTTCAACTCCTAAGTGGCACCCAGAAGATGTGTCTGTCCTGCATGACTTTGTAAAAAAAAAAGTGAGAGGACACTTTCTGATAGTGGAGGTTGTTTTTAACTTAATTTACAGTAAATCTCAGCTCCTGCCGGATGGCCGTGTGACACAGAAACGTCTTATTTGTCAGAGTGGCTGGTCCTGCCCTAATGGAATGTGCCCTTGATTAAATAGCACCAGCGCTAAGGACTGTGTGTCTCTAACTGTAGCACCTTTGGTGGCACAGTACTCACTGTTCCTGGTGATTGAAAACAGGTGATTGGCGATGAGCACAACCACGGAAAAAAAGATCTGGCGCTACATGGGCACCGTCAATCCTCCATTTTGTCCCAGACAAAAGCAGCCAGGTGTTGTAGCCCTCTCGTGCAGAGCCAGCTGATTGATTACCCACATGCTCCATTTCTCATGGAGATGGATGGCAGATTCAACATGGCTGCACTCAAAAAGCTGCAGACAGTCAGTGGCAGTACTAATCAAACAGCCTTAGGGGAATTTGATGCATGAAAAAAAAAACACAAAAAAAACAAAGCCATGTGTGAATAGAAGAAAGAATGAGGGCCATTTTTCCCCTCCTCTGATAGCAGCCTGTTGATGCTATTCTCTTTTCATCTAATAGGAACCACAGGCTTTTTTCCCCTTGCTTTGCTCTGTTGCCTGTTTTGAATGTGAATGAGAGACGAGCATACTGTCACAATGGGCAAGATGCTGTCTAATACATTTAGCAGCTGGAGTCATTGCATGGTGCCCTGGGCTGTGTTTGGACATCAGAGGTAAACTGTTCATGCACTCGCCCAACATGTTACAATACATGGATCTGACAGAGACTGGAAATCAAAGGATGACATAACTAGTGCAGAGAAATAGGACTGCAATATTGGCATGACTTTTGATTGGTGAGCTTACTGTCTCAGCAATGAACTAGGTGGTATTTCCATTTCTATTTACAGCATATTGATCTTAACAGATTCTGGTCTGATGTCTGCTATAGAAGAATCATTTCATTATGTGTATAGATTGATTGTTCATTTACATTTCACCTATGAAAGCTCTCGAAGTGATTTCCGATCAGATCTGTGATTTTAATCCAGTGTGAATCCAGTGTTTCCTGGGTGGTTGACCCTATAAAGCAGTCTATGTAGTCGTGCAAACATGGTGTCTGCAGGGCCAGGGCATAGGATAAGCTAATTTGAATATATTTATGCAGAAATAGAATAGTGATACTAGTTTCTTAAACCAGCACTACCTGCTGCTTGGACTGCTGCTATATTTTCTCATAATAAACTGACAATGAAGCACTATATTTCAATACATCCAACTCAAGCAATCATTTCAGTTTATCAATGATCAAGGATCCATGCCAGACCTGAGATCTGAATTTAGTGCATATTTGCATAGACTGAGAATTGTATGTGTGCAAAAACAGTGTCATAACAAACAAACAGGAATAAGTAAATGATACTAATTCCATAACACTGCCTGTCTCTCATCCTAATGGACCCTCTAGCCTATTTAATGATAGGGGAAACAATAACAATCTATAAAGTTGATTATAATAAAGTGATTAGACTGCTCCATTACACATAGCACGTACATCAGGAATAAGGTGTTCAGGCTGTTTGTCTGTAAAGAATTGAGGAAATTATGTTTACAATGCTTTAACTTGTATGAATCAGTCAAATCCCTTGCTAACACAAACCTTATAAAAGCTGTAGAGAACTTGGCTATTCAGTCAGAGCACTTTTTAACAAATGGTCAGCTAAATAATTTTGTTGTTTCCAAATTATGTAATTTACTTTTAGTTCTTTGTGATGAACGTTGTGGGCAGAGGAGCATAAGAACTGGACAATGGAGTGTGGGAAGAAGGTGGTCTGGTCCGATTAATTTTACATCAGGTGGATGGTCATGGAGTATGTGTCGCTTACCTGGGAAAAAAAGTGACATCATTGTTCATGAATGATTTGAGGATGACTTGTCCACTAAATTTTCCAGATCTCTATCTATCTTGACCATAAGATGGACCAACTAGTCCCTATCCATGGAGACCCCACCTAGCCACTAATTGGAGTTGAAGGTTCTGCTGCTGACAATTTACCATAGCACACCTTCAGAGGTCTTGTGGGATTTATGTAAGCGGTTTTTAATTATATGGGTGATTGGTGTATGAACATTAGATGTTGCCCTAGTCCCCTGAGACTAAACTCTCTGCCTAAACTCTCCTTAGGCATCTGGTGCTGTGCATCTATTGACTGGTTTAAAATGAAATCACTGTGGTGCTAACCCATGTTTACAGAAGACTATGGAAGACTCTTGAGGTCCGAACTATGACACATAAGCTGATAGCATTTTGCTGTTTAGCTGGTTGAATCATCCGCTCTCATCATCTCTTAAACAAGGGTTTCCCAATTCCAGTCCTATCGTACCTTTCCTCAGCTCGTTAATTAGTTAATTGCTGGAGCTTTAAGTTGGAGAGGAATACAAGTCATGGCAGAATGTGTATGTTGAACATACTTCATATTCAGCCAGCAGTTATACTTGATAGTTTAAGCTTCAGATCACAAATTTGACATTATCGTGTAGAATTTGCTCATCCAATCCAGAATGTATTGTATCATCAAATGAAGGCAATCTGTTCTGATCCAATTACAGCAGTTCAAACTCTGATACTAGCACCAGAATGTTTTACAGCTGAGATGAGGTTCTTCTGCTGGAATGTGGTGTTTATTTTTAACATTTTTCATTCAAGACATAACGTTCTAGTTTTACCCTGTGAGTCCACACATTTTTTCAGTAGTTTTCTAGTTTATCCAAGAGGTTTTTAGGCAGCAGTAATCTTCTTTGAGAGTAATTGCTTCCTCCTCGCTATAATTCCAAACACATTATTGTTTAATGTTTTTTCACTATCTGTCTGACAGCAGACAAGTGAAGCCCAAATTTCTCAGAAACTGCTTTGTAACTTCTTATAGTCTGATGTTGAGGTTGTTTGTACAGCTATTCTAAGGTCCTCTGAAATTACATTTGACTGAGGTGTGGCACACAAGAGAAAATGTAAGATGAAGACTTTTTTAAAAAATAGGGCAAAGATATACTTACAATTAATTCATCTGAACCTCCTCATCCTTATAACATTATATACCTAATTGATCATTCTGTACCTGTATTGTCAGATCAAGACATTTATAGTCGGGTCACTGTGTTCTGTGACTGTGTAATGTATGATATTTATAATATGATATCTAGATTTAAATAAAAATTAAGAGAATTCAAATAGCTTTATAAAATTCCAAGTACTAAAGTATATCTATTATCTGCCCAGAATAGTCCTTGATGGAATGGTGAATTGTCTGAAGTTGTTTTGCCTTTTGCACTATGATTGCAGGGACAATCTCCAGCACCCCTGGTTAAGGATGAACACTTCTGATGATGGATGGATTTTTGGATATCACTTAATGTAATCAATATCATTATGTTTAAAAAATTACATAAGTTAACTCAGTTGTTCACTCCTGCGACCATTTTGTGGATAGGACAGAGTTTCGCCTTAATCGTGTGTCGTGCATGGTGTAGTATACATGGGGTAATGAGAAGCGAGTAACACTAACAACCAGCTCCTGATCAGCAATCAAACCTGTTTAAAATCCTGGTTGCCCCTCATGAGGGTATTGTATTGTTGAAGCAGCCGATTTAACGCAGCCTCTCACACTGTGCATGCACAAACACAGAAATGGAAGTGAAAAAGACAGAGCAGCATGGCAGCACAGCGTATGATCTGGACACAAGCGATGGAGGCCCAACTTGTAAAACTTTGGCAAACTCATCCGAGCCTTTATTTAACAAAGCACACCATTTTTGCAATTTCCCAGATATATTTTTGTTATTACTTACAAAGGGAATTTTCTGTTATTTATTTACTATTAATTTAAAAAAATCTCTGCTTTACCTACACGTGTTGTGTATGGATGTACAGTGTGAGCAATCAGGTCACATCAGAGCATTGGGCCGTATAGTGTGAGAACATGAATCATGAGCTACGAACTTCTAACCCCTGTGATTCAATCGTACAGTTTGAGCAGGAGCTGAATAACGTGACTGAAAAAATCGCACAGTGTATGCCTGGCTTAAGGTAAAAGTAACTCTTCTGACAGTCTACTTCACATTATGAAGAAGTTTAGTCCCCTGGTTGTGATAGTGGCCCCCTCTTACATAATCTTCTATGGATTCTTGCTTTCCTGTGTCTCTTGTGAAGAGCAGTTTTAATGAAAGTGTCATTAACTTTTAGGAGATGATTTTTAATGGTACTTCTTTTGTGTTTAATCCAAGTATTGATTATAATGTCTGTAATTAAAATAGGCTGGATAAAGATCTATATTAATTTGAACCAATCCATTAAAACATCATCGTTAGCCGCACACAGAAGTTGAGTGTTTTTCTTCTTTCAGCTTTAACGAAAAACTGAGCGTCTGAGATCTGTGTTATAAGTTAAAGTTAAACTACGGGTTGAAAAACATTCATTCACATATTTTTTGGTGAGGCACTATATAAAATGATTTATTGGTTGAGCCAAAATCATTTTTCTAGTAATGCCTAAAGACACTTTCTAACCCTATGTGTACTATTTGTATCTGCAAGGTGGTATAGACACAACTGTAAATTTTGTTATTAATCTTAGTACTCTCTGTCCTAGGGGCATAAGTGGATGTTACATTGCCAGTTGTCACCCATGGGGAACGCGCTGTTGTGATGCAAGGCTTCCTACACTATATTTATTTTTCAAGGATATCCTCATGAGCAGGTGGAACAGGCATTGTTTTTTTCCTGTACCCATGAGATGCTGAGTAGGTACACCTGTTTTTGTACTTGAATTTAGAAATATGAAAAAATACCAGTGAACATAACAGCACCAACTGTGGCACCATTGGGCATTATAGATCTCCAGGACCATTGTTGGTGACCATTGGCTAAAATGTATTTGGTAAGTCTATGCTGACGGCTATTAGTACATTCACCTAGTTGCTCCATGGAGGTTTGTTCAGTACTAATATCAGTTTGAACTGAAGAGGTAGCTTAATAACAGTAGCATAATAGGCATTAAGTAATAACATAACAGGCATTGTTTTGCCTGTGCCTGTGTCTATGAAATGTGGAAGACAGGTGTGTAGTTTTTTATTTTTATTGAGGAAAATGAGGAATTTAAAGCACGTCCTTTGTGGCTTAGGTGTCTAGAAATATGAACACAATATTGTTAAATATGTATTTTTGACTGTCCCAGAAGCCAGAGAGCTACATTAACACATGTAGATGATAGCATTTAGCACTTGGAGACTGTAGAGATGGAGGGCGCATGCATGGTAACATGTGTTTTGGCTTTGACATCCTCAGAGAGAAGTTTTCTTGCTTGAGGAGAGGAACATTGCTATAGAAACAACACCTGTTTCACATTGGAGATTCTAATTTAAAATGATCTAGTGGGACCCCGGCAGAGCCAACACGGCTGAGTCTTGCTATGTGTGTTGCGTCTTGATTTGAGACACTGTTTCTCACCTCTGAGATGTACCTACTTGAGTTATTATGCTGGAACAGTCCTGGGGGATCCAGGGTTCAAAGCATAACTTGAGGGTGCAGCTTGAAGCCCTGTGAAGTAATTTGTTTTTTTCTGGTCTGCAGTCCATAAGAGACCTGAGACAGCAACCCTCTGACTACTACCTTACCTTCTGGCTCTACACCATCTGTTTTCATAACATCAGTGTGTGTGTATGTGTTCCGGGTAAAGTCAGAGAAAGGAGGAGAACACTCAGGTTCAGTGGCAAGACCCGACAGTTTGCGAAATTAAGTGGCTACATTGACATAATATCTCTCTTCTTTTACCCAGATTCTTTCATGTATTATTTACAAGCCCTTTTTGTACCCTCTCTGTCTGCACCCCGCAGCACACAAAAGCTCTTCCAGTGGATGATGATGATGTCTGACAGTCTTGGATCTGCCCCTATGCCTCTAGATAAGCATGGTTGACCTTTAGCTCTCATATCTCCAAACAGCTGCATTATTTATGCCCACTATTGGTTGATATGCCACATGAGCCGGTGGAGAATTTTATGACTCACCTGTAATTGAACTGCATTCATCAGAAAGTTCCATAGCAACTTTTACATGGAGACTTCATCAGAACACCGCAGTTACCATCACCTAGCTCTACTCTACATTTAACCAGGAGAGCTCTGTAGTATAACAGTCTCTCATTAATACTGCTATATTTTGTCCTATTTTATAACATACATACCTCGTACACATTTAACACTAAGCTGCATAAATTCATATGACACTTATGTATCAAAAGAAGGAATATTTTAAAGTGTGGTCTAACTGCAATGTGAGCACTAAATGACTATATTGTGATTATACAAATGTTTGGAATCAATGTTTTCAGTAATATAAAGAGGATTCTGTAATAACTGGAAAGCTTTGTGACATTAGGAATAACCTGGTTTAATATCCTGAAAGCCTGATATTCAAAAAGAAGATACCAAATCTTGATGATCAAATAGCTATATGCTGTGCTCAAAATCATCTAACAAGAAATTCTGATGAATTGATAATTTAGTTTATTATATAATAACTTAAATAATATACTCAATCTGACATCTTATTGCTCCCAAAATATTTCACACTGTAAATAAACTGCTGGTTTACTTTTAAATGTCCAATTTATAACATTTCAGCCTACTCTGTAACAGCTATTAATATGATAACTATGTTATTCTAAAAGGTTTGTTTTGGATGTGGGCTTCTAGAGAAAATTGGATATTGTTTGCTTGCAAACCTTTGCATGCAAACATAGTTAAAACGATGAGATCATCAAACTTTGCTTGGTAACAGCCCTCCAGGACTGGAGTTGGGGTTCCCTGTATTCAAGGGTGTACTCACACCCACCTCGCTGATCTGGACTTTTGGATGTTTCTGTTTAGTCCAAATTAAATAGCATGTGTGAAAGGTGACCAAATGATCAAAATGTAGTCTAATCGAAAGAGGTGGTCTCGAGTCAGATCAGACGGCATGTCCAAAGACCATGATACGATTGGGTGGGGGTGGGGGTCTGGTGTTTGACGGCTACTCAGTCTGTTGCCAAGACAACAAATTATTCTCAAATGCGTTCGCTAATGTTTTTAATGCACACTCAAAACATGCCTCTTCACTCTGCCACTAAAGTATCTGAATATCATTTGAAAAGGTTATCCGCACTCCGCTTGTATGCTTTAGGCATGCAAGAGTGCTTACGGATGTATGCATGTGTTACTTTTACATTTCTGGTTGCGAAAGTTTTAGAAAATTTCCCCTTCAAAGCTTTTCATTTTCCCCGGCTGTTTCAGCAGCAAAAGGACTATTGATGAATGACCATTCATTATGAATTCATTTACTCTGATCTCAGTGACACTGTACCATATGTAATTTATTCAGCCCTGTTATAAGAACAAAGCACCGTTTCTATTTATATGAGGTGCGTGTCCTCTGCTTTATTGAAGTCGACCTCGGTTATCACGGGTCTCCATCAGAGACAGAACTGCAGTTGAAAGAGATTAGGCTTTTTACTCAGACTTACAGCATTTGGTACATCCGGACATGGTGGAGTGGTTTGTGAGATAAGCACTAATTGCGTGTCTTATAGGTGTTACATGTGTTTGCACATGATGTCTGTACATGCATGTATGCTGCTGTGCCTCTTGAATTTTGAACAGTGGGAAAATCCAGGATAGAACAGTCATTTTAGTATGTACTGGTGTATAAAGGAGATTAAGTCCAAAAGTGAAGGCATTGATTTCATTTCTTATGTCAAAATTTAAATTTACACAGTTCCGCTTACTTCCCTATTGTACTTGGTGAGCCACGACAAGTCTTTATTTTAGTGTTGGAGCTATAAGGCAAATACTGCAAACATTCAAAGTCAATGGTCACCCAAATAGCCCGATTTTGTAGAAATATATGACCAAGAAAATTCTCTCTGTTCAAATCGCATCCACATTTTTGTTAAGGCCATGACCTTTAGGACACAAATTTTCTTTATTTCTTCATTTTTATCGGTCATAGTAAGTCATAGTGAGTCCTAAACCACATCCAGCACCTCCATCCAAGCGTACTCCACTTTAATGAGGAGGTGAATGTGGTTTTGGTTTGAGAGATGTTTTAGTGATTTATTACGAAAACAGTGTGGGCTCTTTGGGTGACTATTGAGTCCTAGTGTTTGTTAGCAATGTTATCCTTGCTGCTGCTGTAAATTATGGGATATTATATATATTATATATGAAACATAAAACATTTAAACACAAAACAAATATTTGCTGATTGGCTGCAACCTAGGTAAGTAGCATTTTGGCGTTTTTACTCAACTATTCCTTTAAACACTCGTCACAATTAAAGATGACATCTATTCAGATTAACTACCCTGCATTATACCTCTTTCTTAAACATAGCTTTTGCAGCTTATTTCCATACATGGACTAGGGAGTTAATGGTATGTTTTGAAATGTTAATAATGTTTACATTTACATTCTACAGTGATATGGACCCTTTATTGAGCTGTGTGGCAACACTGCTGGCTTCTGTTAATAATTTCAAGTTTTTCTTTTACACTGTTTGAGAACACCTTCCACTGTTTACCTTACTTGAATAGTGGACCAATAGAATACTCTCATTAGCAGAAAGTTAAGAATATTTCTTTTTTTTTTTCTTGTAATTTCGCAGATCTCTTGTTTTCTTATGACAGTGAATGAAGAACTGAAGCTAGTACTTCATAGACTAGTAAGTCTATCATAGCTTTCTCTGTCTGAAATGGTCTTCTATAAACCAGTGGGAGGCCATTCTTCTGATCAAGGTCCATAACGGAGTCCAAACTGAGTCATCTTGACCTTTATTTTTCAATCACATACAATGAGCAGCACAGTATTCTCCATCCAAATAGTTTTTTCCTGTTAATATCAATCTATTCTCTCTCTCTCTCTCTCTCTCTCTCTCTCTGTCTGTGTTTGTGTTTGAGTGTGGTGCATCGGAATTAATCCACTGTGATGCCCTGAGTCCACGGTTCCATCTCATTCAGCAGCTTTTAAAAGGAGCACTCACAGGACTGACGTGGCTGGAATGTCAAAGACGTCACAGTGACCACGCGGGCCGCGGTCTATCGATCCATCTGAGTGACAATGATGAGTGAAAATGTGGGTGGGGGGTTGGAGGAGAGAGAGAGAGAGAGGGAGAGAGAGAGAGAGAGAAAGAGAGAGAGATTCGGAGTCACAGCAATTCTATGAAAGCTACATCTGCTCTTGTTTGCTTTTGCACAGAGGTGAGGAAATCTTTTAGTACTCAGAGCACTCGAGAGATTCATCCTCAATAGATTCCTGGTTATACATTTGTGGTTAAATTAGTGAAATTTCAAAAGAACCTTTCAGATTTTATTTTGAAAGGTTTTATGCCAAAAATTCAGAATTAGTCTGTGTGACATTATTTTAATCACATTATGTGTTTACTGTTCAGCAGTCAGGGGTAACAAGTCACACGTTTCAAGTGAATCTTGATTTTGTGGTCAAATATTTTAAGTTTCTACAGATCTCTGATTATATACATTTAAAAATTAGTTGGGTTCAGATAACATACCAAACTTCCTTCAAAAAGTACTGAAAATAACAGGCATTCGTACAAAAAATAGTGATATTTTAAAACGGAGCTATTAGCAAAGCACAGAAGACAGGATACAACCAGATCCTTGGTACTCATTATGGCCAGCATTCTCCAGAAAAGAGAAATCAGTAAACACGTATGCAGCCAAGGTGTCTCCTGAAGATGTACCCTCCTACAAAGTTTAGTTCTGAGATGGATCTAATACACTTGGTTGTACTATTTATATTTTCTTGCATTTAACTTCTTAATAATTTGCCTAATTTGACTTGTCTTAAATGCTGTTTAATTTTGATAACAGTTCTTTGGGAGTTTGTGACCATGTTGTATGTTTCTGGATGTATCGGTTATTTCCTTGCCATTTTTCTTCAATTCCTAACAAATGAGTTAGTGTAGCTATAAATATGGCATCTTGAATCTTTTTAGTTAAAGATCTTCCTCTATATTGATTTTTTTTTCCACACATATGCTGGTATTATAAACCATCCGTCTACACTGAAGGCTGTACTTCAAGTTTCGAGTTCACCTTTAATAACCATAATGGCATACATGCACTTAATCTTTGGTCCCATTAGTCTGAAAGTCTTTGCTGCATTCTCACCTTGTCTGACTCACTTCTTACCCAGCATCCTCCAGGGCTCTTGGATTTGTGCCACATTGAACAGAATCCATAATCCAGCGCCACTAGCTGATAACTATCACTTATGTGCCAAGCAACGGAAATTACAAAATGAAGGCACCTTTTCTTTCTCCTTCGCATTATTTGCCCTTAAATGTTTTCCCCTCCCAGTTGCCAGCCTAATCCCTGTGTGCCTGCCCTCATCTCGCCTAGAAAACCGCCTGCTCTTATTGATAAGTGGCAACATCATCGTTTGCTTTAAATGAACATGTAGCTGACTCATTGGCTGAAAACACTGGAATAAAAAGATACCAATGCAAACACTCAGGTCCCAGAAGATGGCTTTTGCATTTTTCAGCTGTAAACATGGACAAATACTTTCTCCTTCCATGGAGAAATCGCATGGGAACATTCTGAGATTAATCACATTTCCATGTGCTTCTTCGTATGCGCTGCTTCTTAATTATGTATTCATGTATTCATTCATTTATGAGCCCCCCTGCTATGCTCTCCTCAGAGCAGTGGTGCTGCTGGAGGCTCAGTTTACCCATGACGGTTATAATGGCACTATATTGGACCCATTTTAAAGCTGTACCCTCCATGGCAGGGTCTTCTGCTTTAACCATAGACTTTGAAATTGGCTTCTGTGCTGGTCCATCAGTTTCCTGCATCTCATTCCTGGTTTCTGCCACTACAGCAGAATCTAACAACAAAAAGTGCAAATTAGAAATGGTTAACGGAGAGTAAATATGAAAACAAGAAACTCTCAAAATGTAATCAAAAGCAGAAAATAGCTTTCATAGTCAAAACATGATTTAAAAATATGCTTAATCAAACAAGTAGAGCAATAATAAAAACAATAATTCTAATACTAGTACTACTACTACTAATATACATCCCTGCTAAGATTTTACAGAATAGGCTAAATACAACAGTGACTTGTTGGGTGTAATAATATTAATAAGAACACTTTTTAATGGAATTTTTACCCATTTTTTCCCAAACAATGCAAATCTGTTCTGGGACTTTCTGACTCCAAAGCAATGTCATTTTACAGCTCAACACACTTAGAAAGAATACAAACTGCCATTTCTGTTACATCAGTTAACAGACTCTTATCTTGGCTAGAACCACATTGAGTGATGGGGAGAGTGAGTCCAGTTACAGTGTCTTGGACAATGGACGGTTATGATATTGCATTATAATGTAAAACAGACTGATATAGAACTTTTAGAGCATTATGTGAAGCTTTAACCATCTTCTCACTCACAAATCCTTTTGGAAACCAAAGGTGGCTCCTCTATTGATTTTTTTGCCGCATTTTTAAAGGAGACATATTATGCAAAACTCACTTTAAAAAAAGTTATTAAAGTGGAAAGGGTTACACAAAACATGTTCGTGAAGTTCTTTGCACAAAGTCACTCTCACCTAAAGAGATTGTGATGCCACACTAAGGACATTTGCATAGAACCACCTCTCATCTATCAATCCCCCACCCACTAGATTAGCTGAAGATCCACCATTTTTGTGAGTATGCATAAGACGCCGAGTGCTGTGGCTACAGGCAGAGGCAAATCACACATGAAGTGTTGTGTTCATATAGCTCTGGGTCCGACTCAGGGTCGAACATATCGGGTTGGATAGGGCCTCTGGGTTCTGCCTTTTTCTTATGTTAAGTGTCCCAAGACTTTTGTCCATCTAGTGTATCTGTCACTCTTTCTTTCTCCCTCCTTTCCTTAAGCCTGGTCACCATACTGGCTAGAACCACAGTCACAAAATTAAATGGATGGAAAGAAAAAGAAAGAAAGAAAGACTTTCACTGGTGTTAAGGACATGGATTCTAATGTGTTAAATCCAGCGTGGGATGGGTGGGGAGTGGCCAGCAACAGCTTATTTGCATCAAAGGGACATTTGGAAAGGGACTGAAACTGTCATAACCTGTTATAACTAAAGTGAGTTTTGCATAATATGTCCCCCCAAAAAAACATTGTGATCTGTTCATGTTAAACTGTTTCTTGTTCCTTATACTATTTCTTATCTTTGGCAAATTTGTAGAGATGGCAAGTTGTATGTGACTGTGTTGAGCAGGTCACCATTATTCTTGTCTCCTTCATTTGTTATTGGTCTCAGCGTGTCTTGACGGCCTCAGAGGGTGATGTGAAGTCAGAAATTGTACAGCAGTATTTCACTTGCAAAATTCATGAGCAGGTAGAACTTGAGAATCTGAGGTGTTCTTTTCTGCTAGCAGTCCAAGTAGGCGACCCTATTTAAATACTGGATGGATACAAGTAAAATGGAAGGACACTGAAGACATTCCAAAACAGTAGATTGTCACTTCTGTATTAATAGGACCATGTGCATGAACCAGGGACAATCTCACCTATTATATAATGTCTCATTTACAAAGTACCCTGCACCCCTTTTAAACAAATAATCCAATATCTGATTTAAATAATTAAAATGTAAATATAACACTACTAGACAGTAGGACAAGAAAGATAATATCTATCAATGTTAAATTACACATTGATAACTGGGTGTGGAATCTACAGCTGCTACTCGGAGCAGAAGCCACCAGAGGACAGTATCATTTTTGTTTGAGTGCGTGGGTTACAGGGTCCTGGTATTTTGTCATCACGTGTGGATAGTTTTATGTTCTTCCTTCTTGTTCAGCGCCGAACAGTCTTCAGTTTAGTCATTACAGCAAGACTGAGACATTTTATAGATCCATTAGAACTGGCGTCTGTCCGAGCTGGCATCACCTCTCAGGGGGCCCTTCGGCAGCATCACAAAGAGGTTGTGTCCTGCCTGATAGAGGAGAACAGATGAGACCGGCTCTCGTCTCCTCAGTTCAGCCCTGTGCCTCCTGAGCCAGTTCTGTTACTACCTGTTGTCCCTGGGTCAGTCTACCAAGATTCAATAACTCTATCCCCACTGGAGAGGTCTCAGCTCCCCACCACCTCAACCAAGATGACACTCAACATCTCCCTCCTCACAGGCAGAGCTGGGTCTTCCAGTTTTGGAGCTTCAGCTGATCCTTACCTGTGACTGAATCTACACAACCCCTATACTGACTTACGGCAGTGCAAGGTTGCCTTAATCATTCCCAAGCATGTTCCCCAGGGCCCCATCAGCCCAACAAAAATTTCTTTTCTGTCACACTGTGACATCTCCACCATGTCTGTGCCAGAATGTGAGGTCATGGAGGAATACATCAAAGAGGCACATAGTCACAGGGCAGATACAAACATCTGGTCAGTGGGGATAGGTTTCTTCTCTGTGGGGACAAAAAACAGGACACTCAGACCTTGCTTAGACTACCAGGGGCTAAACAAGATCACTGTTACCAGTTACAAGAACTGGTACCACTTATGAATTCCACTCTCAAATTACTCTGGCAGTGTTCACTAAACTAGACCCCTGCAGTGAATATAACAAAATACAAATCAGAGGTGGTAAATGGAGAATGGAGATCATCACACACACTGGCCACAATGAATACCAGGTCAGGCCATTCAGTCTGACCATCTTTTTCAATGTTCCTGGGGTTCTTCATTTCCAAGAGGTGACTGTGAATAGACATTGACAGCGTGTTCAATCACTTATGCAGCGGAACCTAGTCTCTGATGTTACAGGACCTGGAGTCCATGACAGGGAATATGTCAGGGCAACCAAGTCTGCTCTGTTCAGGACAGGTCAGGAACAACAGTTAGCCACCAAAAGATATAGGAGATATTGGCCATTGTTTGAGTGGGACAACAGGTTTGACTTTCCTCCAAGGATCTTCCCTTCTGATCGAAGTCATGGAAACTATCATCATCCTTCGTTAGACCACTCAGCATGATCTGGTGCAACAGCCTGTTAGCCTATGCCCTGCAACTAGTCATTCCAGATTCCAGATATTTAAACTATGTCCTCTCCTCATCTGTCATGGCCATGCCACCAATAAAGATGCTCGATGGACAGCAAATATACAAGGTGAGGTGAATACTGCACTCATGTCAGGTGGGCCTGTGGTCCTGATATCTAGTGGATTGGGATGTCTATGGCATTAGAGCCCAAAAGATCCTGGACTCTGACCCTATTTGTAACTTCCACTGGGTCGCCCTGTGTTTTCTGGAGGCTGGACATAGGAGGGAAGGCTCTTTGGGATCCAGGGCTGTTACTCCCTGCAGCCAACAGAGGGCAGCATGATTTCTGTGTTTGTGTGGGCTGCAGTTCCCTGTTATTTGTTTCGGTTTTAGCAGTCTTGTCAACACATGTGGATGTATCAATGTCTTTCCCTCTTTTCTTCCTGTTGCTCAGTCTTCATTCTACCTGAAATAAACTAGTCTGCCTCTTGTTAGTAGAATGTAGTGGGTTTTTAAAAAAAAATGTTTTTCTTGTTTTTTGAGTTATGTTTTATTTGTATCAGAGCTTCTGTTTGGCCATTACACAGGAAGCCATAACATTAGCCAGTCATCATCCTAAGAACAACAACCAAGGTGATCCTCACTGTTAAAAGCCTATTTCTGGCTTCAGCTTTGTATCCAAAACTTGGAATGCCTGTACACAAACACCTTCACTTCCAAGTTTATAGTATTTTCCCACTTTGCTGGTTAAGTGCTGGTTAAGTTTGTGCCTTAGCCAAACGAAATGTCTACTCAATATCATTGTTGTTGCTTGAGACAAGAAAAATTCTGAAGCAATATCTGATCAAAACAACTTTTTTTTTCAGAAGTATATTGAAGATGGGGGGTGTTTTACCATGACAGAGTGATCATGGTCCAGGAACTCACTGTACAAATATCTGCTTTAATATTTTACTAGTACACAAAATTCTACATGGTTCTTGTCTTTGATTTAGGCTAGAAAACTTGGTTAGAATGTTTATTTGATGTAGAAGTTTTTTACACTCACAGCCTTTCATTGAATGGTTTGGAAATAAAAGTGGTTCCTCTGTCTCAATTATGCTTTTTAATAATGTTTGTTTAGTGTAGAGTCAAGTACATACACTACAAGTGAATGTGTAAAATCTGTTGCCTTGAGTGTTATCTTGCAGCCTATGTGCTGTTTGTAATAACTACAGATTTAACTGTCATCTCGGGTATCTCAGTAACAAAACATCACACCAAGGTTCAAATATATTGATGTAAGCCTCGTAGATTTTTTCGTAGATTTAGGGGCCTACATGCATGATGTATAAGAACTATTTTTTGTTTTGCTGAAAACCTTTCAAGTAATATTTCTTAGAAGAAGCACTTTTTTTTAAGTTTAAAGAGCCATTTATTTTTGATCATTGGGACCAATCACACAGCAGTACAGATGCTGACATTATTATTATTAATTTATTTAATTCTTCAAAATGGCAGCTTAATGTGTAGCTATGTACTTATGTAGGCTGCACGCTCCGTTCACTGAAGAGAGAATATCTGTCAAAATACTGTATTTATCCTCATTGTAGCTGTTGTCAATTGCACTGAATGTTGCTTTGTCTTGTCTCGTCTTGTCTAGTTGTATTGTTGTTCTTGTTCTTTTTCTAGCTCTTTGTCCTGTCTGCACCTGTGGTCTTGTGTTCTGTTCTGTTCGTGTTACACCATGGTCCTGGCGACATGTTTCATTTCACTGTGTACTGTGTGTATATGGTGGAAATGACAATAAACCCTACTTGACTTGACATAGGTGCAGTAAATCACTAATTCTGTGCTTTTCAAATCCTTGACGTTCACTACCACCCAAGAGAACTGTCAAAAAGAAATGCGTTCTTCAATTGAAAGTTATTGTAAATGAATGTGAATTACTTCATTGCCCAAAGATGATCACGAAGCCCATGCTATTAGCCCCAAAGTTTATGAACTGCTCAAATCATCAATTAGACCTTGCTGTCTGAAGGAGGCATTGTGAAGCCTAGAGGAGCAGAAAGTGACAGAGCATTGAGAATTCCAAAAAGGTCAATTAGAAAAGGAGTGGAATAGAGAGAAGGAGAAAGGAGATGGATGCTCACCTCTGATTAGTCACCATGATCACACCTAAATGGCCTCCTGTCAGGAGGAGAGAAAAGCGCTATTGGGCATTTGGGCTCCAGAGCAGGCCTGTGATGGGCTGTGCTGCATAACCACTGGAGCATTCACCCATTAGAGCACCTCGTCAAGTATTTAGACCTGCTAAATATTTCATCAACTTTAATAAGCTGAGAGTCCAGGTAATGACTCATTACAACAGCACCTCATTTTTCATGTGCACCCAAATACCCATTTTTAAAGCTCAGTGCAATTTAGGGCTACCAAATATATCTCTGGCTCCTATGCAGGCAGACATGTTATATGCCATGATATAAGGCATGATGTCACCACAAAGTCGCTTAGACAAATGGCTCTTTTCTTGTAGTTTCTACACAGTGAAAAGAAGGGGAAACTCTGATCCAAAATGCTGTCACTGTCATATCAATATCAGTTATTGTTTATGGCTCATCCATCATGAATGATCCAAGAGAAATGCTCAGAAGAGTGTTGTTCTTTCTCCTGAAAGTAGATGCAATGTTTTATTATGACGATCACATACAGTGCTTGAAATATTCAAGGTACACCCGTATACCCTCTTTTAGAAGACTAAACTGGACATTCAGCCAGATTCTTTATAGGCTTTAGTTCAGGGGTGGCAAAAGGGATTTTCCAGCTCTTAACACAACACTAAACTAAACTTTCCATTAACTGCTGAGTATCTGAGGAAAATCATCAAACTGTGCTGGACTCTTGCCCTCCAGGAATAGTGATCTTCCTCTGACTCTGATACAGTAAATCTGTTCTCAGTGACTGATGCAGCCATAATGTGCAAGAAAGTCAGCATTTTTAAAATAATTATTCACTTGCAGACTCCATAGATTATTTCAAGATCAACCTTGAGATATAATGAATATCTAGGCATATATTTTAATCTTTGAAAGAAAAAAGATTAAATTATTCTTTTATACCTTAGGACCAACATTTTTTTCATATGAATGGAGTACAATTGATTTTATTAGACAAATTTAATATGTCAGAGAATGCCTAACAATGCATAACAGTTGACCAATCCTTAGCCTGCCAAATGCCCAATTAACATTAATTGGTTTGATTATATGATTATCAAAGGGGCAGTGTGCTGCAAATTTTGGCTTAAATGGTCAAGCAGTGTCTGAGAAACTGCACATACTATGGATTAACAGGTAACAGGACCCATTACAACTCTCAGCTGTTTAAGTCATCTGAGCCCCCCAGTCAGAAGGATTTAGCTCCATGTACTGAACATTCTAGTTATAAATGTCAGCATGTTTTTGATTACTTTAAATATGTAAGATTATATTAAATATTCAAAATCAAGTGTGTTGACCGTAAATGGTTCTGAAGACATTTTTGTTTTGTTTGAGGCAAGGAGTGACATGCAACAAAACTGACAAGCAATATGTTGACATGATATTCAAATGCCAATGCTAAGTCTAATAAATAAATGCCTGCTGAAAGTTGATTTGCTGATGGTGATGACTTTACTTCTTTACTAATAAAGTTCTTATTCAGTGCCCACTTATAGATTAGCCCAAAGAAGCATGCTTGCAGTTTCAGCTCAGTTGTACAACTGGATGCTGAGAAAGAAACTGGGTTGTATAGCACCCCCTATTGATATATTTGCACCAAAGCCGAGATGCTTCCTCAGAATTAGCTTACATATTAGCCTGTCAGGTTTCATGAAATACAGACAGTTTAGGCAACTAAGCTCAGATTTGGACAGATGCAAATAGTGCCCATAATATTGATCAGTTTTAGTATGTTTTTGATATTCAGAGAAAGAATTAATATTAAGGATCCTGGAAATGTTTTGACTACAATATTTTTATGTTCTGGCAAAAGTATTTCTGTATATTACCACAAATCTTTGTCCAAATTGCAACTTGGTTTAGTTTCTTTGAATGTGCAAAATGATGAAAAGCCTTACAATTCAGGAGTTACGAACACAAGCTGAAAAAGCTTCACTGTAATGTCACTAATAGGCCTATGTTGGTCTTTATATATGCCTGAGGAGTGGTGGGTAATTGCTGTTTCTATGTCTTAAAAATCTGAGAAAAATTCTAATGATTTCAGTGCTTGGACCCCTAAAAAGTGATCTTAACTTTAGTGATTGATCGCTATTTTCAAAACCAGGAAAACTAGGAATTGAATGCTTCTCTTTATAAAGTCTTCATTTCTCTGTCTTTGCTTGTAGAGAGGTCACTAAAAATGGGGAAACATAACAGCAAGCTTGCTCCAGAGGTTCTGGATGACCTGACCAAGAATACAGAGTTCAACGAGGCAGAGCTGAAACAGTGGTATAAGGGCTTTCTGAAGGACTGTCCCACCGGCATCCTCAACCTGGACGAGTTCCAGCAGCTCTACGTCAAGGTACACAAAGCCTTTCTGGACCTACTTAAAGAGGTAGTGTGATGAAAAATAAACTTCACAGAGTTTTCTAAGGTAGCCAGTCAACCATGTTTGTTTATATGTACACAAATGGACAAAAATACCACAGACAAAATTCAAACTCCAGTATGATTGCTACTGTTTTATTCAGACTTCACATGCGCAACTCAAAATGTGGGTTAGGAATGCAGTCACAGTTGTAATTGGTGGAAAATAAGCATTCATCATTTATAACCTCATAGATCCAGGGCAAGAATGAAGAAGCAGTGATGGAAGTCTGGGCGAGGGTGAAAGGGAAATGGTGTAAATGAGCTGATTCACGATGTCTGAAGACATTTGTGCTCGATCTTTTTGACACCAGACTTAATCAGTGCAGGAAGAAGAGTGACAGAATCTGACCTACTTTGTGAATTATGTTATATATTACAGTTCTTCCCCTATGGGGATGCCTCCAAATTTGCTCAGCACGCCTTCCGCACATTTGACAAGAACGGCGATGGCACAATTGACTTCAGGGAGTTCATTTGTGCCCTCTCCATCACCTCCAGAGGAAGTTTTGAGCAGAAACTCAACTGGGCCTTCAACATGTATGACCTGGATGGAGATGGCAAGATTACACGCATGGAAATGCTTGAGATTATAGAGGTGAGGCCCTCATTAACCCAGCTGTGAACAAATGCAGTCATCCAGTTGTGATTGTATTTCTATTGATTGACCAAGTGATAGAGGCATAGTATTTATTTCCCCAAAATCTATAAAACTCTTTGTTCTTTTATGCATAATCTGCTTAATTCTAGAAGTGTAATGCAACAGCACTATCTACATCTGTTCTATGATATAGAACAGAGCTATAATAAAATATTCTATAATAATAGATATGTATCATTTTATTTATACTTCTGCTCCATGTTCTTATCCTTTGCTCCATTATCACCCCAACTTTTCTTCCCCTGTTTCCAGGCGATCTATAAAATGGTTGGCACAGTGATTATGATGCGCATGAACGAGGATGGCCTGACACCTCAGCAGCGGGTGGACAAGATTTTCAGCAAGATGGACAAAGATCATAACGACGAGATTACCCTGGAGGAGTTCAAAGAGGCAGCCAAGAGTGACCCATCTATTGTTCTCTTACTGCAGTGTGACATGCAGAAGTAAGGGAGAAGTAGAGAAAGGGATGGGCAGGGCTGAAATTAAATGTACAGACTTTGAGAGAAGTAGGGTCGGCGACGTTCACAATGACGCTTTGGTATCCGTCAAAAAAACACACCTCTTGCATTCAATTTTAATGAGAACAAAGCATTGACATACACCAGAAGGCAAAGCAAGGCAATTACACAGCATTGTTTGTTAATAATAGTTGACCAGAGCTGAACTTTTGACTATGCGGCAGCAATTGTTAAGAAAGATAAATGAAGCGGTAATTTCTACTATTAGCTCACATTCAGAACTGTACCATAAAAACATCTTGAGAGCAGTGCTTTAACAGGCTTCAGTGAAATGATAAAAACTCTTACTAAGTAGCACTCAGATATTATAGCCCATTTTTGTGTTTGACTGAAAAACATTTCTAAAATGGTTCCATTCACACTGAAAAATGTAAAAATAAAGCCAAGACACCACCGTAAAACAACCACTAATTTGAATATACCTTTTCATTTATTTATTTTTGACGGATCTCTTTGTGAACGTGGCCTTAGCAAGAGGTGTGGTTTAAAAAAAAAAAAAAAAAGATGTACATACTGTAGAATGTGTGAGGAATGTGAGAGTTAAAAGGGGTTTTGGACTGAGAGCCAAGGAAGAGAAAGGACTGTTTGGAAAGAGAGACAAGGGGAGTCAGCTCACCAGAATGATGAAAGCCATTTTCTGCCGTCTCTGCTCAGCTAGTGAACTGTGCTGTATCTCAGGCAGTACCATGCTTTTGTGGCTTCTAGGCCTACGCCCAAAGAGAAAAATCCATTAAGGGGCCTAAATTATTCACTGAAAAGTAATTTTAACACTGGACACAGCTGGTTCTCTGCATTTTAGTATAGAAATGCATATAACCAGTCCTGGAAATGCTGAAATAGCTCTAGATTCTCAAGATTTCGAGGAACTGATATTTTCTTGTTCTCTTGGAGTCCAAATGTCAAACATAGTGACCAAAATGCATAACCAAAAAGAACAGAAATGAATTATATGGCATGTCAGGGAGATAGCTTACATTCTTTAGTAACTATGTCCCAACCATGAAGTGAGTAGGTAACGGCATCTGCATTGGTGTCATAACATTGGGTTTTAGGCAGGGTGCAAAATCCTATTATTCAATATTTGAGTCTATTAACCCTGGCCTTCATCAGCTGGTTTTAGAGAACAGAACTGACGTTTTGAAAACATCAAAACGTAACCGGTCACTCTCACATATTAGGGAAGAATAGAGGTGAAGGAATTGAGCTTATTCACTTGATTGACCTTGAAAAATATATGTACATGATGATATACGTAAATATACACAATTATATAAAATGGAAATGTAAATGTTTCACTAGAAATGCTTTCATATTCCAACACACAGCCACATTTGTGTGTGAACACAAACCTACACTGTATATGACGTCAACCTGTCTCTGCAAGTGTGAAAGAGTGTGGAGTGCAATTGCGTATTTATATGAGAGAAACTTTTCCGTGTGTAATTGTGCAGAGTTGTGCGTATACATGAGTGTGTTGTGCGTCTGTACGTGTGTGTGCGTCTGTATGAGCGTGCGAGCATGTGTGGAGAAAGTCCTTGACTTTAGTCTTTGCTGTTCACACCAGCGCTGGGAGTATTAAGTGCTGTCTGTTGTCGGCTGGTGTGCTGTGCACTATTTTCACTGTTTTTCTAATGGAAGCTATAATTCTTTGTAGTCCCGACTGCATAATCTTTCTCATCTGCCACACTGTACAAGCTTAGCAGGTAACATCTGAAAGTAATTGTATTAATATTGTCTTGATGCTATTTCTCTCTGGTATAATCTACAAAAACACAGATGTAAAGCTGGAAGGGGAATATTTTATTTGTTGCCACCAACTGTTGCACTTGGTAGGAGCAAGTACATTTTGTTTTATACTGCTTTACAGTGATGAAGTAGTTTAGTCTGGGCAAACCAGCTAACCTCAACCAAACCATGGATAACAGAGAGGGTTATGGACATTTGTACTAGAATAAACACTGTACAAAGCGTATCGAAAGAGTTTCAAAGCACTTATCCACACTGAAGTTACTTGTACAATGTGGATAAATGTTGATTAGTGAGTTCTGTAGAAGCACTATTTTCCTGCACAAAACGAAAGCTAGTGTTTAACTGCCTTAAAATGTCAGCCGGGAATTTTATTCCATGACTAGGCTGAGTCTGTATTTAGCTTAAGTGGTTACAATCAGGGAAGTTGTCAGGATCATAAATCACTGGGGTCTTAGCTCATATGCCTATTTGTTTTGATGCATAAATCTGTTGGCCAGAAATGTAATCATTTTTGCAATGATTTGTGGCGAGGGGGCACAGTTGCAGCTAAAAGTTTACTTAAAGAAAACTAATTTGAGGTTACATACAGTTCAAGGTCAGGATCAGGTGAAGGCTATAGCAACAATAATTCAAAGTCGTATTCCTAAAAGATTTCCATATCACACAGGAGCAGTCTGCAACATAGGGGTGAGATAAAAAAGTATATAAAAGGAAAAAAAAAAACATACGCAGAGGGATATAGAGGGATATATCAAAAACAAACCGTATCAAAGTTCAACACACACAGGTCAGTAAACCATAGGAGGCAATACTTCACAAAGTTCTATTTCCAAACTCGGTCCATAAATAGTGTATGAAACAAAGTAATCCCATAACCCTATCCTGAACCACTAGCTCCCTACATTAGGAGGGTAAACAACAGTGCTGGATGTCACAGTTTTGTTGACGGGGAGGTAGAGACAATCATTTTGTTGTCAGGGAAGGAGTGTTAGTATCAATTTACTTTTACTGAACAGTAAACATCAGGATAATTGAAATTACAAAAGTATTGATCCAGGTCTATTTGAGATCCATATGTATCATCTTTGGCTGTAGCCTAAGATGCCCAGCCCTAACGCCATCCCTGCTTGCTATAATTGTTCACCAGTACGTCAGATTTACTTGGTTTGACTCTTACCCAAAACACAATTAATCATTCAAGAATAATTAAGTGCTTAATTAAAGTTTGCTCCTTTAGTTCTATGAGGTTAATTACATAAAGTAACAAAAGTCTATGTAACTCAAAATATTTTAGGGCATCCTTGGCTGCTCAACTGTGTTTGAAGATAAGGGGAAAACCATATACTTTGTTAAACTGCTCCTTCAAAGATTGCCCTAGACTCACTGTTATGTATCAGCTGATGTAATATTCTAGTTATTGGTAAAGCTGGTGATGATATCCATTTTGGACGCTACTCATCCATCAGATCATCAATTTATCCATTATTTTATAATCACATTATTGCAGCATTGATTTGCTGCCACTCTTTAACCCCTCTGTTCACCAGCAGTGTGAAAGTGCATAGCTTAGAGCTGCTATTCATAGTTTTAGTTTTGTGGCTTGGGGGGTTCACATGTAAAAGATTGAGTTCATAATCCGTTGAACCAACCGATAATGCTAATGAAAAATAATGACACCAAGGTGACATGACATCACAAACAGCAACAAAAGTGGACAAATCCATGTACTTAACTTTAATAACATCATTCTGCAATGCGTTCTATCTCTCCCACACTTCCAGAGCGAGTGGTGAATACTGTAATCTGAACGGAATCATTGGGGTTCTGAATTCTAGGCTTCCGACATGTTATTAACTAAAAGCTAGTCTAATCCAGTTCTCGGACTTGATGTGCCAAAAACTGCATGAGTGGAGGAAAAGCCCATGTAAAGTGAATACATACAGAAAAGTTTGTTTCAGGTGAAACTTAAGTTCACCGCATGTCAGCCTGTGATCAGCCTGTGCTCACATGCCAGCTCAAATGAATGCTATTTGAGGTTTGAGTCAGCTTCCAAATGGCCTAAAATGTAAAATATATGCTATTCCCTAACCAAATCTCACAGAAATGTTAAGATATGTTGCCCTATGTGCCAGTTTATAACATAAAGCTGTACAAGTTGTCATATTCAGAGAAACTGGATCTCAAGCATGGGATTGATGACATTACCACAGTGTATAGCCCAGAATATGAAACTTAAAAGGGAATAAATGTAACTGGCTGTGCAATACGTTTTTAATAATGTTTATGTACTTTATGCGTTCTGTACGTCTGCTTTCATTTTTTTGTCTTTTTGTTTTTCAATATTGTATGGTAAAGCTCCTCGAACAAACAAATGTGTTATTTTTGGTACATAGAGAATTAAACTTGTGGATGTCTACTGAAATGCTGAAAAACGTGCATGTTCCTTGGTCTCCTTTATACAGCTGTCAATCACACAGATGACTCTCATAAATCAAATTTTTCACATTTTCAGAATATGGCATCTTATTCTCTCTCTCTCTCTCTCTCTCTCTCTTTCTCTCTCTCTCTCTCTCTCTCTCTCTCTCATACAAACACACAAAGCACAGCATATTTTTGCACCAGCCTGCACAATATGAGTCAGACAGAGGTGCTGAAGTCATGACGGATGCTGTTGTCATGGCAGCGGTGCGGTGGTCGGGACACATGCTGTAGTCTGATGACAGCGTGGGAGATGCGTGTGTGCGCATACCCCCAGGGACACATGCACAAAAACCCACCCCACACACACACACACACACACAGGTGATCAAACACCCACCACACACACACACACACACACACACAGGCCTCCTCTCCCCAGGGACCCATACAAACAGGTGAACATAATCTAACCCAAGAGACACATACACACATGCAGGTGAACATGCTCTTCCCCCACGGGACGCACACACAATGACACTTTAACGTTTAACACGCACTACCCCAAGGAACACACAGACAGGTGCATATATTCTGGTCTAGAAGCCCACCAGCAGTGTAACACTCTCCCTAAGACTCAGGTTCAGACTTCACACTATGACTTCACACTATTTTCCCAACACTTGTCTTTATTGAGGAGTATTACACAATTAAATGAAGTCTGTTTACTGTCAAACACTGGTAAGAGGAATTTTCCTCCACATTTAAAACAGACTTTACCCAGAAAACCTTTCTAATACTGACTAAACATCTGCTGTCTGCTGCCATCTGCTGATCCTACTGCTTATTTTACACTTCCAGAAAACAGTAATCAATTCATTTATAGTTCACTAGTTAGTTTTAGTAAATGGAATCATGTCTATTTAAGGTAGGCATACGTACCAGATACAGCATTAACGAGTCCAGATTTTTTCAAGTCGACTAATCTGTCTATTATCTCTCATCGAAGTCGAGTCGACTAGTCGTTTGATGACGTCATCACACATGCCACGGAAGAACTGGTGTGTCCAACACTGAGCAACTTTTCTAGTTTTAAACATTAACAGTCAACATGATAATTAAACCAAACTAAACAAAGGCTAATGCCTTGAATTTTCTGGTAAATGTAAGTGTACAACTGAGAGTGGGGACAGCTTAAGCCGCGGCAGGACAACTCCCTGCAGTGCTAGTGTTAACCATGTTAGCTTGCGGAGTCGTTTCTGATGCCGTGCAAAACGCCCGGATTCTTACTGTACTGACTTGCAGGTTGTTCAGGTCACTGTGTCGTTTGTGTCTAGAGTGAAGTATTTCCAAACATGTGTTGTGTGTCTGTGTTCTCTGTTGATCTCGTCTTGCTCTGCTCTTCTGTTTAGATTCCCCTCGCGCCAACGGTACCGCACTTTTTATGAAGGGACTATAATAATTAGTTAAACCAAGGAACTTGTGTAAGTCAATCAGAGGCAGAGACTACATCGTGTACACTAGCGAGGGCACAGAGCAGAAAAAACACACTAGTCGACTTCTCTCAGGGGGCGTCGGCTCGTGCCTCTGAAATCGAATAGTCGACTAATCTACTTTTGTGTTAATGCCCTAGTACCAGACACTTTACTCAAGGGTGGTATGGTTTTGGATGGCTAGTAGAGCCGAGCGATTCACGACTCATCCGGGTGAATCACTCGGATCCATTAAATAACTCAGGAAACACGAATCCGAGGTCTCGATTGAACCGTATCCGTCGAGTCCTAACGTCATCATGTCAAAGTTATAAACCCCGCCACATTACACATCTTATAACCATTACAACATAAATTACTACAATAAAAGTTACATAACTTACAGTTTCTTGCACCACCACGCTTAAATGAGGATTATCCTACATCTTCCTGTAAAGTTGAATCCACCTAGTGGTCTTCTCGCGTCAGTCAGAGCCTGAATCGGGTTAGCG
>JBBPCW010000139.1:14172118-14186823 GCA_037974425.1 Phenacogrammus interruptus | reverse complement strand
GAGTTAACTATGGCAAACATGAGATTAATCGCGATTAAATATTTTAATCGACTGACAGCACTAATATATATATATATTAGAGCTGGGCCGTTAACGTGCGAGATTCTTATCGCTGTTTAAAAAAAAATATTGCCGTCATTTTACTGAGTGATTCAGAGGGAGCCGAATCCGAAAAAGGATCCAGGTATCCCAGCTCTAATGGCTAGTGCACTTTTCATTCCCCAGGAGTGAAGATAATTAAAATGTTAAATGATTATCATACAAATCCAGTTCCATAAAAGTTGCCGTGTGAAAAAAATAAAATAAAAGAATGTGATGGTTTTCATATCAAGGAAATCCATATTTAATTGAAAATACATCAAAGACAACATTTCAAATGTTGAAACTGAAAATTTGTATTGTTTTATGAAAATATATGGTCATTTTGACTTTGATACCAGGGACATATTTACAAAAGCATTTTGGAAAAACATTGTCTAAATATTGTCTCCCCATCCACAAATACAAGTCAAAACTGGGTCTAATTCATTTAAAATGGGGCTGAGGTAAATTGGAACTGTCCTGTGGTCTGTCAAATCCTAAACTTGTCATGGATGAGAATGAGGTATCCCTGGGCTAAAGAGGAGAGGGACCATCCGAGCGCATAGTTTAAACCCAGCATCCATGGTGGTATCACAAGCATTAGTGCACATAGCATGGCACATCTAAGAAGGCCTCATTAGCAGTGAATGACATATACAGGTTTTGGAGCAACATATGCTTCTATTCAGGCAAAACCTTTTTAGAGAAGGCTGTGTATTATTTCAGTATTACATTTATGGCATTTAGCAGACACTTTTATCCAAAGCAACTTCCATTCCCTAACTACAGGGGGCAACTTAGGGTTAAGGGTCTTGCTCAGGGACTAAGTGGTGGTGCTGAAGGTAGGATTCGAACCCATGACCTTTTGGTCCAGAGGCAACTACCCACTGGGACTTGAAAACACAATCCTCAGCTCCGAAGGCTGATGCCTTATCCATTGGGCCATTGGGTCTATTATAACCACATGGCTCTGTAGTAGAAGAGTCTAGGTTCTAAACTGGCCTGCCTATAGAACCTAGACCTATTCATCGAACATCTGGCTCATCATGAAAAGAAAAAATACGACAAAAAATTAAGCTGTTGATCATCTGAAATCCAATATCAAGCAAGAATGGGACAACATTTCACTCCCAGAACTCCAGCAGCCGGTGTCCTCAGTTAATAGACATCTGCAGAATGTTGTTCTAAGAAGAAGTGATGCAACACACTGCTGTCTTAACTTTTTTTGGAACGTGTTGCTGTTAACAAATTCAAAATGAGCATATTTTCCAAAAATTTATAACATTTTAAGTTTAGTTTTATATATTGTCTTTTTCCAATGTGCTATTTTCAATTAAATATACAGTTTGTATGATTGCAAACATCACATTCTATTTCTATTTCACATGGCACTGCATTAAATTATTAGTTACTAGTCTGGATGTCTTCCATGTTGTTTAGCCTGCTCAAGGGTACCTCAATGTTGCAACTAGCAGTGGCTAGCTGGGATCCGAACCAAAAACCTTCTGATTACAGGGGCAACTCCCTAACCATCAGACCACCAGCCGCCCATCAATTATTATTTTTTTTTTTTCTTTTGTTATTTGTTGTTATATTTAAGAAACAACGTCTGTGTCGATACTTTTATTTTGGTTAACTCACAATTATTTTGATTATTATTGGGAGTGGTAGTAGGATAAGTATTATTATTATTATCATTATAATTATAATATTTAAGATGCAGTATCCATTTAGGTACGTTTATTTAGGTTAGCTCACAATTATTATTATTATTATTATTATTATTATTATTATTATTATTATTATTAGTAGTAGTAGTAGTAGTAGTAGTAGTAGTAGTAGTAGTAGTAGTAGTAGTAGTGCTTCTTATGCTTCTACTACTATAATAATGCTTCTTATTATTCTTCTTATTATTATTTTATTGTAGTTATTATTATTGTTATTTATTTATTTATTTGTTTGTTATAATGTTCAGGATGCACAGTGTGAAGGCTTTTATTTTATTAACTTCCCCTTTGTCCGTCTCCCCTCTGCTCTGTTAGCTTTAGCTCAGAAGCTCACACAGATACACATTCTCCGGAAGGCCGGGCAGGTTTTCGTCCGTTTGTGTTTCACTAATCTGCCAAAACGTCTTACGCAATGAGGTAAATATTTACATTAAATCACTACTGTATGATATTCTGATCATATTGAAGTTAATAAACTGCATTAAATTATTAGTTACTAGTCTGGATGTCTTCCATGTCGTTTAGCTTGCTAGTGCCAACTTGATCATCTTTAATTTAATGTTTGACGAAATGCCTCTTTGCTAGTCAGATATCTCGATTTTCAATGATACTATGAATAGTAATGTTTTCTTGAGTGGTTGTATGTTACAAATTTCCGAATAAATGCCTGCCCGATGCTGTTCCTGAATGAATGAACCCTCTTTAGCTCACACTATGCTAGCTGCACTGCTCAGCTGGAGAAGTGTAGCGTTCGAAACGTACAGTTTTGCTCTGTAGCAAATAGCATGTATTAAGTAAATGTCGTTTATTCTGCTTCTGAATTTGGCTGATTATAGGAGTGTAGTACTGAACCTCAAGTGCTGTGGTGTGTTCATAATGGGCAACTGTACTAGCTTTGATTCGGTAACCCAGATTTCTCTCTCTTCTCCAGAGGCGACAGGGGAAGGGGCCGTGGTGGCCGGTTCGGCTCCCGTGGAGGTTTAGTTCAGGGGTAAGTGGTTCATTGTATGTTTATATGTGACAAGGCTATGTGCAGATTTAAACATTACGTAACTATTGTTACTACCTTTGCTGTTACTCATCTGTTTTTTGTTTTTTTAGGTACAGGCCTTTTGTCCCTCATATACCGTTCGACTTTTATGTCGTAAGTGTTTTTCTCATTTGTCTTTCCAAATTTATCATGTTTTAATACGAAACTGGAGACCATTGACGAGTATAAACCTAGTTCGTGAATGTTCATAAGAACTCAACTACACATTCATTCATCAATAATGTGTCAGTACTGTTTCCAACATAATTTGGTGCTTTCTTAAACATGCTTGATTTAGCTTATTCATGTTTAGTAAGTGTGTTTGAGCAGGATAATTGGCTTTAGATACATAGCATCTGTAGATACTTCGTGTCGTTCTTAAAATAAAACCTTATGATATTTGTAAATATTTATTTTATACAAGCTTTTGCTAATAGCAAATACAGTAGTGTTTGTGAAACATTTACTATGTAGCTGCTATTGTGGCAACCATGGAAACATAACCGTACCTCTGTGTTCCAGTGTGAGATGGCCTTTCCTAGGGTGAAGCCGGCACCTGATGAGACTGCGTTTAGTGAGGCCCTGCTAAAGCGTAACCAAGACCTCAGTCCAACACCTGCAGAGCAGGTACCTTTTAACTTCTCCATGCATAAACTTTTATCTCAGTCTTGAGAGCAGAAACATGCCATGATGTTCTGTATGTCTTTTAAACAGTGAATAATTGAAACCAGACCTTTTCAGTTGTTTATTAGGGGACATTATGCATGCATGGCATTATTAAAGCTCATGCATATCAAAAGGAAGCTAGTTCAGAACGTTTTCTCCTCTAAAGTTCACGGAAATCAACCATTGGCTTTCCTGTGGCGTAGCAAAAGCTCCCTTTATTGTCACTTATGGGTCATCAGTTTCTTTAAAATCATTAAAATAAAAATTATATAACATGATACATGATTTACAGGCTGCTATACATGTGAACGTGTTGCCACAGGCAAAATATGCTTAGTGCCACATTAGATATCTGTTATTTTTACTCAACGTATCACCCATACTGAACTGAATTTCATTGTGTTCATTAATATGTAAAGAAGAGACTGAGACTGGTGGACTGTTGTGACTGAATGCTGACCCATTCCTTTCCATTTGTTTTACAGTCTTCTATTTTGTCCTTGGTGACTAAGATCAACAATGTAATTGATAATTTAATTGTTGCCCCTGGGAACTTTGAAGTGGTGAGTAGTGTTATCCAAGCAGATGTTTCAATTCAGTATTGATTCAACTGTTATTTTGCTAATATTCATGCATGATGGGGCAATTTTTCCATAGCAAATTGAGGAGGTGCGGCAAGTGGGCTCATACAAAAAGGGTACAATGACGACAGGACACAATGTAGCTGATCTTGTGGTTATCCTGAAGATCCTTCCCACCTGTGAGTCCATCCCTATTTAAGGATTTTTTGATTGTTGTGTAGCAAAAATTTACACTTTGAGAAAATACATCTTAATTAAAAATCCCTTTTGTTTGACGCAGTGGAGGCAGTTGCGGCATTAGGCAACAAAGTAGTGGAGACTCTGCGCACCCAGGACCCAGCCGAGGGTGAGTTAAGATTTAGAGAAATGAAAGTTATTATATGCGAAACATTCACATAACACCCCCCCCCCCCCCCCAAAAATGGGTGCACTACTCAGTTTCTTTTTTGGTCTCTTTCAGTGCTGTCTATGCTGACTAATGAGACTGGCTTTGAGATCAGCTCTGCAGATGCTACAGTGAAGATCCTCATCACTACTGTCCCTCCCAATCTGCGCAAGCTTGACCCTGAACTCCACCGTAGGACCCTCAACCTTTTAGGCCCCTTAGCTGTTCAAGCATATTTTTGTTGTTGTGATAAATGTTTTGATCATAGCATTGTCTTTTTTCCTCTGAAGTTGACATTAAGGTTCTGCAGAGTGCTCTGGCTGCCATTCGCCATGCTCGCTGGTTTGAGGAGAATGCCTCTCAGTCAACGTAAGAACACACCATTCTTGAATGCTGATCTTGTTTGCTTCACAGGACCTGATCTGTTCAGAATCCATTGACCTCAATTACTGCTAAGTTTAAAAACTGAGCTAATCATTGTTTTCTGTTAGTTACTGTTTTAGAAATGTTGATCTTACTTGGCCTTTGACCTTTCTATACCAGAGCTGACTTTGTTTGAGTTTGGAAATGTCATCAATCTATTTCTGTAAATCAAAATGTGGTGTTTACTACATAGGGTGAAGGTTCTTATACGCTTGTTGAAGGACCTGCGGGTGCGTTTTCCTGGCTTTGAGCCTCTTACCCCTTGGATTTTAGATCTCCTGGTGAGTCATAGTGCAAAATGCAACTAATGCATACCTATTTTTCTGCATGGACTTCAACAAAAATATCAGTTTGAAATAGGTTTGGTCCTAGACTGCTGCAACTGAACATTTTTATTGCGGTTATCTGTAGCAGCATTTCTTTTAGATTCTGATCAGCACAGCCTGCTGTCTAGATGTCTTTTAACCTTAAAGTGGTTGTTTTTAGGGGCACTCTGCTGTCATGAACAACCCCTCCAGACAGCCCCTATCACTCAATGTAGCCTACAGGTAAACACACATCCTTCCTTTTTAATTCTTGTGTATATACTTTTGCTAGCGATTTCATAGCTGTTGGTTTTTGTCATGTAGACGCTGTTTGCAGATGTTAGCAGCTGGACTTTTTCTGCCAGGGTCTGTAGGGATCACTGACCCGTGTGAAAGTGGAAACTTCCGTGTGCACACTGTAATGACCTTGGAGCAGCAGGTAATGTTCTGGCAATTAGTGATACATGTAAATTGTTAATATCATTGTTAACCAGTTGTCCCTTACTCCCCCTTAAATCATGAACATTTCATGCCAAATGATCCCAATTTAGATTTAGTAAAATATGGTTCCTTTATAATACAATAATTGAGGTCTCATCATCTGTAAAAATACTGTTTTTAAGAAGTTCTGCTATGGCAGCATGAAATACTGTTTTGAATGATGGATTTAAGCGGTCTGGTTTTGTTTATTGGCAGGACATGGTATGTTTTACAGCCCAGACACTGGTAAGGGTCCTTTCTCATGGTGGCTACAGAAAGATACTGGGCCTTGAAGGAGATGCCAGCTGTGAGTTATTATTCTTTGATTTTTGATGTTTATTTAAATCTCATAATTTTTTTTTTCCTGAGAAACTTTATAAAATCTTATAAGGGAATGCCACAATTATGTTCAGATCTGGCCACAGAGATGTCCACCTGGGATGGCGTTATTGTCACTCCATCTGAGAAAGCCTATGAGAAGCCTCCAGAGCGCAAGGAAGAAGAGGATGAAGCATTAGAAGAAGGAGGGGAAGGAGAAGATGAAAGCATGGAGACGCAGGAGTGAATTAAGACAGACTTCTGCCTGGTAAGACTTGTACCAAAGTAGAAAAAGCTGGAAAGAGGATGCCATTAGTTTTAGAAAATTTAGTGGACCTTGTTAAAAAGCATCTGAATGGCTTTCATCATTCGTTTGTTTTTTCCTTCTTCCAGAGTTTTCCACTTTGTCCCTCATCCCTGTCGTCCTCTCCCCATGAATGAACGTAGCCTCAGGTGGCAGGCAAACAGTACGGACCAAATTACACCAGCTGCATGAAGCATCTTTGTGCTGTTCACCCACTCAACCAGTGGCTTCTGTTCCATAAGGAGAGGGAAGTTGAATTTCAGTTTGTAATGTGTGGTGTTTTTTTTTTTTTAATGTTTTGGTTTTTATTTTTTTTTTTTACGTCAGTAACTGATAAATTAAAATTTTTATTTCCTTTTAGTAGAAGTCAGTGTCGTCTTTTAGTTCTTTTCGCTATGACTGTTTTGGATTGTACATTCAAGCAAATGAGCAACAGCTTTGGCAGCTATTTCCTATTATGAAGCAATAAATGACAAACTGGACAACAATCGTTTTACTCGCTAAAATAGCTTTATAATAATTTAAAAAAATGTTTACAACCATCAACAGTGTTACATTCTGTGTTAGGTTTACCACATCACAGTGTGCCTTCTTTCGATTTAGCGCTAGCAGACATTTAGCTGTACACGTCTATGGCAAGAGAACAATGACTAACAAAACTAAACACGTGTCCCATTTTCCTCTCTGGCTCTTGTATGTCCTCAGTGTTCAGCTACAACTTTCTTGTACCAAACTTGAGCAGGTATTTCATATTCCATATAATCCTCAAGTTGAAGTAGGAAGCTATTGCTATTTGATCTGGCCAGTAAAAAGAAGCATGAAGTAAAAAGTACAAAATTAAAAGGATGCGATTTGTATCCTGGCACTGTTTTTAGTTTTTTTTTTTTAAACACATAGATGTTAAAATACAGTGATTTTTTTTTTGTTATTCTGTAGAATAAAATTTTAAATAAGCTCATAAGTGAACAGGAGGAACAAAAACTGCTACATTACAGAATGCCCATGTTTTCCTTTAGTGTGCAAAAGAAAAGAAAAAATCCAAAAAACAATTAGACCATTACTTAATATCATGTCTTTGTATCCTGAAAGCATACAAAGAATTATCCAACAGCTATGAACAAACTAGTACTCCACTTAACCATCTCAACCTTAATCTTGCATGCAGCAGCCCCCGGGCTCGCAGAGTAAAAGTTTTACTAAAACGTTCAATTTTTTTTTCTTTTCTCCCAGTCCACCTTATACTTAAGCAGCATAAAAAAGTAGATCTAAATAGGGTAGTTCTCTATACATTATAAACACCTTTGAGAGTACAGAATAGATTTCCCATAGTCAGAATTCAGTATAATGTGATAATATTAATAAGTCATGATAACAATCCATTTAATATTAGTAACAATTAACTTCCATTGCAACGTATATATTTACATCATAAAACAGAGATTGAGAAGGTATATTTAATTACACAGTAATTGCTCAGAAGTCTATGACCCATGGTTATATTCCAGTGATTTTAAGTACTGCAGTGCTTTATTATGGAGCGGATTAAAGACGACGTCACAGTGCCTTGAACACACGCTGCTACAAGCTCCTCTGTGCTACCAGGACAGAAGTATCACCCACACTAGTTAATTTTTTTTTAAAGCGGCAAATACACAGGCTACATCCTGTTTTTGCACTAGAAACTCCATTTCTTCAGCAAAGGCCTATTAGAATACAAACAGACAGTGAGTTTACACCGTCTGGGTTTTGTTGACTCAAGGCATGTGGCACTGTGTGTGGGGGGAGAGGTGCCAAGTTTTTTTTTTTTTTTTGAAATCTTATTGTCCCATGTACCCTGACAGTAAGTGACAAAGTGCCTGGGTCACATTTCAGAGAATCTGAGGCAAAGAGGTACGGAGAATTGCTGTGTTTTTCTGGAAGAGAAGATCCAGTTGTCCATTCGTTTATTCTGGTTTGAGGGTCCGTCCACATTTTTTGCTCTGTGGAAAAGTATGGGGCAGACTGCCGTGTCCTCTAAAACTGAGTCCATCTAAAAATTCAAAGGGCCCTTTAAAAACTCAGACTCGGGCCAAAAAGTGGACAATATCAATTCGTATTCTGTCCGATCTGCGAGAAGAAGAAATACCCAGGATGTTCTTTTGGTAAACATTTAAATCATGGATTATTTGACCCTTTTTGTCTTCTTTTGAGTCCAGTGTTTTCTTCACAGTGGAAAAGGGAGTAGTCTGTTGTGCTTTTCAGTCACCTGACGGCGTGCCAGATGTGTTTCGGACAGTTACTAATTATATAGGAATTTAGATGCAATTTGAAAGTGGATAAAGAAGACTGTTCATAATGGATGGAAGGAACTGTTCCTTGTCATCTTCTGGAGTGGGTTCGTGGAAATCTCATTTTTCTTTTAGTTCAAATGTGGGATGAGGAGAGAACAGTGTATCCGTGGATCAGACGAAAAGTGTCAGTGTGACAGAATAAAAATGTAACAGGTTGCATACGAGCAGCTGCACCCTTTAACTGGCGGATGAGATCAAATCTAGTGGCAACGGTGATACGATAGTGAGCCATTGCAGAATTGCGAATGGAAAAAAAGCATACAGATCCACGGGGTGAAGTAGAATATAAAAAAGTTACATGGGTGTATTAAAAGGCATGCATATTACATAGAAACATCCAGATCAGGGTGGTTATTAGCTGATGAAAGTATCCAATAAAGTGTTACAAATTATTAGGATTATCAGCACAATACATATTCCATGTGAATAACATACTATATATTGAATACAATATTGTAGTCAGTCTAGAAAGCCACACATAGTGCTGATTAGGCACAAGTAGTCGATACAAGAGGAAGGGGACTATAAGTGGCTCCTGACCATCTTTGCACCATGAACCTGTCCTGTCAGGGCTGAGGTCCAGTGTGAGACAACAAGGCTCCAGAAATTCTATTCAAACTAAACACCAGGTAGACTAAGTAAAGAATGCAGATATGCTCGAGCACAGAGCTCCCCCATCATAATCTTGGATCTTCTTATGGTCTATGAATTAATACTTCACTTTTTATAGGGTGCTCTCTGGGTTCTTCATATTAGAATCTAAAAATGTCATTTATAAAATATACATCTTTCTACAAAATACTTTTTATAATACCCTTCTGTAATTGTGGGGAAAAAAAAGATCACACTTGCTTTAAAATGGAAACAGAAAGAGTAAAAGAACAGGTTTTGGCACCAGTGTTAGAAAAGGCAAGCCATTACCCCAACATTTGAATACTTACAAACAAAAACAAAAAAGATTTCCCACCATGTTAGACACACACACTCAGAAAAATGAGAAAACAGCTTGGCCAAGGTGTTGTACTTGTAAGAATTTCAATAAATCAACACAAATCAACCTTTAATAATGTATAAATAAAAACAAACACGTCCGCACACCAAACTTTCTTTTATATTCTTTCAACTTGGCTGCAGGTGGATCATTGCTCCTATTCCAACAACAAGAAGCCTGTATTCTTGGCTGAGGGCAATATCAACGTTTCACTTTTCTGCCATTTACACACAGACGTGGGTGGTGAGGGCTTTCCTTCGCTAACTGACTACCTCTGAGCCGGACGGATGTGCGACACTGGGGACAGTGGGGATTGTCTTCTGCGCCCTTGTGCATCTGTTGTATAAAAAAGCCTCTGAGACCCAAACCTCAGGACAAATTGCTCCTTGAAGCTTAGTCAACTCTCATCTCTACCCACATTCGGTCATATCCTATATCCATATTTATATTTAATCCATATTTAATAGGCAAATGGAAAAATTGACTACAAGTGCATCCCTGTTGATCACCGACTGAAGCCAGAAAATGAGAAAAAGAACTGAATGATGCTGCTTTTGTGGTTCAGAGACCGAGATGGAGTCTAAATTTGTATTTACTGGCCTGAGTTTAAGGGGTGCACTTACCTGTCCTGGCCACTAGTGTGTGCTGCTGTTTCACAGTGAGAGAGGACCTACTGTCACAACACGAGGAAAACAAACAAATCAACCAAAAAACCTAAATGCACAGTTTTGATATCAAGACCATATCAAAAGAGGGTCTGCTATTTGAACTAAAATCTAAGCTCCTCTCACCAAGACGATTTTGCACCCGTATTTGCGCAGGCTATTTTATGAAACAGTCCTAAGATTTTGGGATATTATACAAGTGTTTTTGAAAGAAAGCCCCTCAGTCTCTTACTACTTGGTTGTGCTGGTGGGAGCCCTTTTTATTTCCTGTGTGGATTAAAACTGGTTCAACACAAACAAGTAAGTGAGCTCACATCCAGAAATACCCATCTTCTTTTGAGAAATACTCTGTGAACGAGTTTAACTGCCATTAACCCTTCTCCCAGGCCGCTCGTGAGTGTGCAGGTTGCCAGCGGGGACTTGCTATGGTTGTTTGATAGACATAAGTGACAAGAGCCATCTCACAATCTGGTCTGAGCCTCGGGGATATAGATTTCAATGCTGTCCGCACTCTCTGTGGCAGAGTTCTGCCGGAATGAGGTGGTCCGCTTGGGGCCTGCCTGAAGGAGCCTCCGCCTTGCCTCCTGCCTCTGGCGTTCGCCCAGGTCCAGGGATTTGTCCCGGATGGGTACGCCACGCCCATGAGAGACAACCAGCATGCCACCGCTGCCCCCTGCCTCAGCCAAGCTCTCTGCTCGCAGACTCCCGCTCACACCACCCGCTGGCTTCTTTGGTAACGGAGGAGGAAGCTTCTTCTCCTCCTAAGACGAACGTGAGGGGGGTGTGGTTGATTGGGGCAGTGATGTATTTGGAAGTGCGGGATCGAGGACACCAAATATATGCACACACAAGCGAAGGGGAGGATGTGAGAAAGTATAGGTATGGAAAAAAGAAAATGGAAATAGCAGTTGAATTAGAGTGTATGAGATGAGACATACGATGATTGAATGACAAAGAGAGAGAGAACACAAATAAGTTATTTGCTCATAGGTTAGATTGGGGTACTTGGCTTCAGTCCTGGAGGGCTGCATAGAGAGTTCCCTTCTCTAAAGCTTAATTCAAGCTAGATTTGTTTTATCTGGGCAAGGAATATACATTAAATGAGCATAAACAGGATCTTTTATTATAAATCCAGTAAAAAATATCCACAGGTTTTGAGTAATAGGTACTGTATATAGGTTGAATCAGTTTCTATAATTAGCTGGACCCAAAGCTCCATCAATAATATATGTGTTTTAACTGACCTCACAATAATGTAAAAACAAAACCTACTAGGCTACTTATAATCGACATAACCATGCTCTGTGTTCTGATTGTTCTTGAAGGTTGTATCTGCCATGTAACACTGATCATATCAATGTGTTTTAACATGGAATTTGAAAGAAGTTCAGATACAGATGATTTAGATCAAATCCCCTACAAATTACGTTGCAGAATAGTTCCTGGTCATGATGTAATAGTTCTGAAGTGAGGCCTGGTCAGTGACAGTATGTGCAAACTAAGCTTGTCACAATACTGAAATTTCAAACTCAATACTGATGCTAAGGATGGTACTCGATACTCAATACTATTTTCAATACTACAGGGGGAGAAAAAACAACACTTTTTAATTTAAAAAAATGAAAGTGTGAGTAGACAAACAAAATGCTCCGTTTTCTTTACCTTCTCAAAATTGTAAAAGCGCTTTATAAATTAAATATATTATTGGTCTAGTCACGTTTCAGTCAACTAAAAGTCTGAAAACGATCACAATTTAGTCTAGTTTTAGTCAATGAAAGTCCTGATTTGAATTTATTTTGCCTACCAAACATGTTAGAACTTAGAACATAAATTTAAATAAAACAAATAAATCACTAAAAAGTGCAAATAAAATGAAAATGTGTGGGTCTATTGCCATTTGTAAAACTTACCAGTTTTACCTACATTTGTAAAACTGGTAAGTTTAGGCCTGAACTTACCTGTTTTTTTCTGAACAAATATAGTCTACACAACCAAATCAGAACAATTTAAGATCAGCTTTTTTGCATGGATGTCGGAAAGTCTGCTTATCAGAATGCTTTGTGTGAGAGACTTTGTGTGTGTGTGTGTGTGTGTGTGTGTGTGTGTGTGTCATTTCTCTCTCCCTGTCACTATATTGCCAATACATTTGTTCACTTTAATTCACAGTGCCTCTCAATGGACAAAAGTATTGGGACGTAGCACTGTTCAACTCTAAGCTCGAGCGTCCCAATACTTTTCCAGTAGCCGGGGGAGGGGCTGCCTTCTGCAATGCCTGTTGAAAATTGTTGTAGTCTGCTGCCGATTTCCGTGAACCGGCAGATGCAAAACTGGCATTTATGTATCGATACCAGTGCCAATTGATATCGTACTCAATACAAAATTTTAGTATTGATTAGTATCTGAGAATCAATTTTTGGCATGTGCAGACTAAGCATGTAAATTCGCTATGGACCCATTTCAAAATGTAGATTCCCATTGCTGTTAAATGTGATCAAGCTGTGAATTCTTGTTATTAAATATACTTGAGATACAGGATTTTGATTGTTGTTAAATAATCTCAATTCATGGTCAAAGCAGACAGCATTTCAGTAAGACTTTTGGTTAAAAAAGATCACAGCGATGGCTAAGGCAAAGGTCATTGTACTAACTACAGACTTCTCAAGCAACAGAGAGGATTGTAACAACACCCCACGTGACTGATATATAGGAAAAAAGCAAAATAACTCTCCGGACCTGGCCAAGTATGAAGACTAAACCATTAACTGAACACAAAGTTTAACATTCCTCTCACAACTAATGGTGCAAGAAATGTTAATATGGCCAGCTCTTTTGTGAAAGGAATATGAAGTAATTTATGTTGATATCTGAAGTGTGACGCTGATAACGTATTTCAAGCTACGACATGAACAATACCACAGTGCAGCTCAGAAACTGAAGGAAAAATCCAAACCATGAAAAGGATGAACCTTTACAATCAAGTTTAAAAAACCTATTAAACCTGTTAACTAGATTTAATCAAGTGTATCTGCACCCAACTTTGCTGGACTGAGGCCTTTCAGGACTGTAGATATATACCCCTGGGTTAGGTAGTAGTAGTAGTAGTAGTAATAGTAGTAGTAGTAGTAGTAGTAGTATGGGCTAAATATTTCAGAATGAACAGTAATTTTTGACCAGAAGTTCAGCAGTTGCCCATTACAACAGTGTTTCTACAGATTCATCCACATTGCTGCTCTGTCGTTGTGCTAGTTTGCTAATTCAGGGTCATGGTGGTCCACAAAGTCAGCAGCTCCTCTGTGCTGCTGGTCAGTCTGTGCGGATGGCCTGACCACAGAGTGGCTTTGAATGGGCCTCCCCTCTCACCTTCTTCTCTGGAGGCAACCTCCAGCCTGAATCCTTTATGCGCTGCAGGTCCTGGAACTTTACTCGCACGTCCTCGATGGCCAGTTGCAGCAGCTCCCAAAAGCTGGCCAGGTCCTGAGTGGTGGGCTGTGGGTATGCTGAGGGGTCCTGAGAGACAGCATGGAGTAATATCAGCTGACTGCCCCAGATTTTTAGCTGTCTACATTTTGAAACCAAATGATAATGAAATTGTAATGAAATTCATGAGCGGCTCCCCAGTGAGAAGAGCTGGGCCAGCCCAGGAGAGGAAAGGCCTGCTGCTTACCACGCTCTGCTGGCACATGCGGAAGAACTGCTGCACCTTCTGGGACATGAGCATCTGTGCACTGCCCACCGCTGCTCTGATCAGCTCCAGCACTGCAGGGCAGCAGAGAAAAGATCACTATACAACCCTCGCTAGCTCAAAGAAAATATGGCTATGTTCATATTACAGGGTTGGATTTACACAAATCCAATTTTTTGGCCTCAATATGACACAGATGTGATTTTCTCCAGAGCTGTGTGAACATAAAGATCTAAGTCACGTTCCAGATTACATACGTTTTTGAAAGTAGTCAGTCAAAATTCATGTGATGTCATGCATGTATATTTTGAACAAGAGCAGTCAAGTCAAAATTAATGTAATATTATGCATGTATATTTATAATGAGAGCAGTCTGGTCAAAATTCATGTGATATCATGCATGTATTACTCTTAGCATCAGTGCTGAAAGTCAATGTGTCAACAGCAGTTAACTTGATATAGTATGCTCATACTGGTTATATTCTTATTCTCTCGCTAATGTGAACCAGCAAGGCAGAAATGAAAGATCTGATTTAAAGAATAAATAAACCCATAAATGCTCAAATGTCTCTCACTACTGTCCCTCTTTACAACTTGAAGTCAAGGACATGAAACATATATATTATGATAGAAGTGTCAACACTTCTGCTGTCTGTTTGTGGTGGGGGGGGGGGGGGGGGGGGGGGGGGGGGGGGGGGGGGGGGGGGGAGGGGGGGGGGGGGGGGGGGGGGGGGGGG
>JBBPCW010000139.1:14142530-14153444 GCA_037974425.1 Phenacogrammus interruptus | reverse complement strand
CCACCTGCTGCCTTGGCATGCTCTTGGCAGCGTTTTTTGCGGTTGCGTGTGGACGGAGATATTTTTGAAAACGTGCTCGTGTGGACGCGATTTTTAAAAAAAACGAAAACGGAAAATCTCCGTTTTCAGCAATACCTGTGTACGTGTGGACATGGCCTCAGAATTTCAGAATTCTTTAACTGAATCTTTAAATAAGGCAAGCATAGTCTGAATTTATTACCGTATAAATTTGTAATGTACATTATTGTTAAAATGAAATGTTGAAACAGCAGATTTAACATATCTGGAAATGGTTAAATGAGTTTAAATAGTTAAAATGTGAAATGCTTCAATGCATTATGGTATGCACTTTTTAAACAGTTATATATTAACCAGGCAATCGTCTGTTACGGATCTTACATAAAATGGGCACTTTAGCTTTTAGACAATGGAAACATTTCCAAACTTCCCTGAATTTTGGATATTGTGCCTTATAAATGGAATTCAAAACAATCATAATGTTTGGCACTACTATCCAAAATTTTACTTAAACCTTTGTATTTTTTTTTATTTGTATTCAGCAGCTGTCCTTTATGTTGTGTCAAACTTTCATGATAAATGGACCAATAAAAACGTTCCAAAATACTTTATATTGACATACATTAGATGTAAAGAAAGTAAATAACACTTTCGCCTTCCTTTGTTAAGGAAGAGAGATTCTGATTGATTCAAAAAATGAAAAGACACACGCACTGTCCTGAATTGCTCTCCTCGAATGTGTTCAGATGGTTGTGGAAGTAAGTCAAGACGAATTACTAAGAATAGATGTGTGTTCTGTGTGTTTCTATGTCTTCAGAGACGACCTCAGCTCCAGCTCATTGATGGAGCAGTCGAGAATAAGCAGTGGAGGTTACCTGCTGTTGCCGTAGAAACGCAACCTCTATGCTGGGCATCTGTCAGTAATATGAACGGAGGTTATTAGAGAGGGGAAGGGGCTTCGAGAAACTGAGTACTTCTCATTAAGCCTGGCTTCAGGGTGGCCAAACTGCGCTTTCCAACTGTGTCTGAATGTTTGTGGGTTATGTGTGTGTGTTTGTGCTTGTTTGTGTTTGCAGGACTTGGGTATGTAGGTAAATGCAGCTGTTTAGAATGTGTGTTGTGTGTCTGTACATATTTTGAGGTCATGGCTGTATGTTCATCTATGGTGATGATGAAACATACCTTAAGAGGGTGCTGGTGCTGAATGTTATGTGCATAATTATTTTACAGCAACAGCAGGGCATTGCAAACTTTGGTGAATGCAAATTCAGTTATCCAGGAATATATGGCCCTTTGAGCTAGCAGTCCTTCAAATTACAGGTGTATTATCCATCATTCATGAAGACTTTGCCTGATGATGTCTGTCAAAGCCTTTTGTGCTTGTTTCAGGTATAAACAAGATACATAATTAAAAATAAATTAAGTGGTGACAGATGTAACAGGCAGAGAATTGGTAGGTGTGATAATATGTTTAGTTAATTACACAGGTCAACAGATCATTATCAGAGATAAGTTTATGTGGGTTTTGTAGGGTTTTTCATGCTGATTTCAAGTCTGTGTTTAGTTTTTTGCACACTTACAGTTTTTGTGATGAAGCTAGTTCTATATTGCACAATAGTTGATATAATTAGCATATAATAACCATATGCGAAGCATTTTTGAAGAAACAGTAACTCACTCTATTTTGGTGTCCTCTCTTACCCAATCTTTATGTATGTATCGATGTTTTCTGTTTGGATGGATGGATATAGCATAAGTAAAGCCAAAGCCAATTTTCCCACAATGTGTCTTGAATCTTAAAAATTTCCTCTCATGTTTTATGTATATAACCTTTACATGAACCTAAATGCTTTGTTTATGGGCCATGTGCATAGAAAAACACAGCTGCACTTCTCTCCCTCTTGCATTAATTTTTCAAATGTGGGAAAACTGGGTGAAGGTATTGCAAGAGCAGCATTTTATATATTTCACTTAATTGACTCAAGAATACTAAATAGTAGATGGGCTTTTGTGTACCTCTGTCTTAATATACACACAACATTTAATATGAATTATTTTTTAGAAAATATATAGAATTTGTATTGCTTTCAACAATGAAAATTTGAGTAAATATCATTGTCAACGAACAAAAGGCAAGGTAAACGACAAGATGCAAGGTAAATGCTGGAAGACATACTTTTACAAATGTGGGTTTTATGGCAACATACACATTTTCATTTTATTCATTTTATTTGAGCTTTGTAGTGAGTTGATGTTATTTAACATATTTATTTTATTTAAATTTGTGTGTGAATTCCATGTCTGGAATGGATAGTACAGTATTCTTGAGTCTATAATATAACAATAATATAATAATAAGATAACCTTGTTTGAATTGTGAAATAATTTTGACTAAAAGAACATTTAGATTTTGTCTGTTCTACCAGAAACGTATACTATATTGACTGGGTTATTTCATGAATAAAAAAAAGACTAAAATGCAACTTTCATTGACTAAAACTAGACTAAAATGTCATCAGTTTACATTGACTAAAACTAGAAGAAAACAGTCATGGATAATTCTAACTAAAATATGACTAAAATACTTTTAGTCGACTGAAACTTGACTAGACTAAAAAGAGTATAGATGTGACTAAGACTAATCAAAACTAAAATGACAGCTTGCTGCAAAGACTAGACTAAAGCTAAAATTAAGAGAAGCCGCCAAAAACAACACAACATAGAATGTGCTCTGAAATTTGAGGAAAATGTGAAATTAAAGCTTACTCCTTGTGGAGAATGTGTTTTTATTTGCGCTTAGTAGATCATCAATATCCTTTGAATATCATTTACAACCGAAATCATTCCTCATTACTGCCAAATAAACCTTTTGTATTTAGTTTCTTTAAAACACCAGCTGCACTTCCTATTATGTAAAATGTGGACTGGCAGGAATAGGTTTAAAACCTGGAAAAGTATATATTTTTACACTGACTTCAATGTTACAGGTGTTTTTCATCCCCTGGAAAGCTGCTGTTTTGGAGGCACAGGGTTTTATTCTGACAATAGGTGTCTGTTACATATATTTGTTTTTTCTAAAAAATAAGCAGTAATTTTATTAGAACACCCTACCAGTTTGTGTTCGGTTACAGACTGTACACTGCCATGCCATCTTTTAGTCTTATAACCCTGGCAAACTGCCCCATACATTTTAGTGATTTCAGTGCTCCCAACACACCTAATCCAACTAATCTGTTTGATAACAACACCTTATTGACCTATTGAAGGGTATCTTAAAGCAAAAATAGCACTAAATATGTAGGGCAGTAGGCCCTGAGGACCAGGACTGGGAAACACTGCTCTAACTCTTCATTAATGGTCAGTTTTCGTAACTTGTGGCAGTATATTTTTGGGTTTCAGATCTCTTGCAACCTAGCAACCACTCTCAAAGACAATGATTGTCGATATGTATATTGCGCTTAAATGGTAGGTGGATCTTATAGTCTGTGAGCACATGTACAAGGAAGGAGTTTCTAATAAAGTGAACAGTGGGTGTCTTCATGCTGGTCTGTGTTATATGTCTATTTCATATGTAGTAAGTTTCACAGGAAGCGAATAAGCCAGCAAATCTACTGTGTGGCTCAGACAGCAGTGTTCTCATTAATGCCACAGGTTCATTGTTGTTTGTCTTCTGTCGGCTGGTGCTGTTCATCATTTTGTCATACAGGACTAAAAGAGGTTTGAAAAAGCAACCTCTTCAATTCCTTAGAGAAATAAGTGACAACAAAAATAATCATCCAGTCATTTTTGTTTTATTTTGCAACAGGTAACTGTCACTCAGTGCAGCTCGGAGAGCCTGTTTCTGAAACAGATTAATTCAGCAAATGAATCTGCAAGTCAGGGAAAGCTGCAGGGTGACTGGGTGCATGTTGGCCTCTGCATGAATATTCAGCCAGCCGGAGCTGAGTTGGGATAACTGTTCTGACAAAAGGCCTTGTTGAGGTTGTTGAGATGTGTCCTACTCTCTAGCACTCACACTCAAGCACACATGTGAAAACCTTACCTTTAGGTAGTGGAGGTTGCGCTCCTTCAGTTTGGTATCCAGAGGCACCAGGGCCTTCTCGTAACTTGGCCCTCCTGTCCCAGCTCCCCCTCCCCGAGAAGGGGCAGGGTACACTTCTCTTGCCTGGCTGACCGTCATGGCTGACCAGGTGCTCCTCTTCAGAGAGTGGCCTCCATCTCCTGCTCTGGCCATGGTAGTGCAAGCCAGGCACTCTCCAGGAGGGGGGCCTTTGGCTTTTTTCAAGGTCAGTTCCTGGATGGCTGCATCCAAGGTCTCATGACCTGTGGGGTATCCCCGTCCTCCTCGACCCCCAGGAACCAGAAAACTGCTGTCACTGTCCAGGTTGTCATCAGAGCTCCACCAGCCAGCTGTCTTGCTGCGGTGACGTGAACTGTGCCGTGACTCATGGCGTGAGTCTCCACTCTTGCTACGTTCGCGGCTCTTATTGCGGCGGGTTGAGCGGGATTGATGTGTGCCTGGGTGGTGGTGACCTCCGCCCTCCTCGCCTCCACTGCGATGGCCCCTGTCACGCTCCCTGTAGTCCCCTCCACCACGTGTCCCATTGAACTCACGCTTGGATGGTGCCTCGAGCGAGTGGGACTTGGCGAAGAGGCGTTGTACAGAGTTTACTAGGTGGCGAATGCGACTGGGGCTCTCACTGCGCTGTTCCCCACTGGCTGTGCGCTGATACTGTAATGTATGGAAACCATCTGGGTGGAAGGGCAACTGTTTCTCAAACTGGTCCAGAAGATTGGGAGGAATACGGTGCATTTTTGGGTGCCCGTGCCCATGGCCAACTGAGGACAAGCACTCCTCGCATGAGTCATAGGGCTGTTGTTGCTGAGGTGCATGTGAGCGTGGGAAGGTTCCCCCTCCAGAGGAGGGAAGTGCCAGAGGCTCAGGTGGCCCACCAGGGGGGTAGTAGGGGTGGTCATTATGTCCCTGGTAATGGTCTGGGTGGTGCATGTAGTCACGCATTGCACTGTCACAGTCTTCAGGCATGCAGTGGCATGGCCCAGACGAGTGCTGGGACAGACTGCGACTGACCTGGTATCCCTTCGAGCCCGGGCCATGGTGGGCCGCCCGGGCCGAGAGGGGGCGCTGTGGGCGCGACAGGGCTGGGCCGGAGTCAACTAGAGAAAGAGAGAAAGACAAAGACCACAGTTAGACAGTGCCAGAGATACTTGCAATCTTGCCATGCATTTCAGTTCTGGAAAAAAGGCTCTTTGGACATCGAAGAGGTAGGTAAGCTAATCTATTATAATCGACTGCTCCACAAACTCATGCACACGCTATCCAGAGGAAGATCCAAGGAATTGAAAAAGAAAAGTTAGCATGAGAAGACATGGGTAGTGTGAGATGTATGTCAGAGTCTCATGCTCAGTGCCTGAAATTTGGCAGACCTATTTATATTGGCAGACCTATTTGGGGGTATTTCTAATGAAGGCTGTTGTATGTATATTTCTGTGATTTTAATGCTAAATTATCAAAAAGGCCTATTAAGGCCTTAACATTGGCAATATTTTATTTGAGTTCTTTTTAACATAGTAAATTCAGCAACAATTTGGTAGCCACACATTTTATTGTGTAGGAGAAATGCCATGATTAAGTTTGTTCTCTGTATACGTATTTTTTTATCTTCTTGTTTTGCATTTTTGTAAATATAATTCTGTAATTTTACCACGTCCCCACACTTTTGCATATAACTGAACATTAGAATTAAGATTCTAAGAACAAATAACTCCTGATGTGTACAAAATCTAATTTCTCCAGCTCACTGTTGCAAACAAATCCACCTGTCACTGACTGCTCCCCATACCAGATTCCAAGAACATGTCCCCTGTGTGCCGACTTTTGCATTGGTACTGTTAAAGATACTCGCATTATTATAGAACCTAGACAAACTATAAGAAACTAGACCAACAGGAAGGGCATTTTATATTAAGGAATTATGTAACATATTTTTACAGCATAGTAAAACACACAATAGCCCATTACATGGCTTCCAAACCCTAGTTAAGGGAGTAGATAGTAGATCAAATCACACTTTTATTTGTGTAGAGTAGCAGTTGACCCTGTGTGAGGCTGACTACAGACCACCCCCCACAGTAAGCCTGAGATGCGCTCATTCATCTGCTGGAGTGAGTCATCCCACCCCCTCTATCTCTAAGTGACTCCAAAACTCACTTTGGAAAGCAGTGCGTGTTGTTCTGCTAATTTGGCCCATCGCTCCAGCAACTGTCCCACAATTTTTGATATGCTCTGTTTGTGCTCGTCTTGATTGCCCATGCAGAGCTTCAGCACCTTTTGTGTCAAGTTTTGTGTCAAGAGTGAGCATGAAGTCCTGTGTTATAATCTGATAAAAATCTAAATGCTTTTTTTGGGATGTTCAACACCCCTTTCCCCAGAAAAACAACAGACCAGATATAGACTAAGATTTATAAACACAAAAAAAAAGAGCAGTCCAAAAGTCGCTTGCTAAATATATAAATATAAAGTAGTGTGCAGAAGTCATTTATATTAGCAGTGGGCTTCTTTCTGCCAGCAAAAACATCTGAATATTACAATAAATGCAAATAAACATGCAAGCAGTAAAAAGTATTTTTTTAAAAAGTATTTTTTGTGAGCTGGTTAGCAGAACACAGGTTTGGATCCAGGTTTCTGCTCAGTGTGTCCAGTCATTGGGCGATGAATAAAATTCCATAAACAGCACACCTAATTTAATCTACTGAAGTAAAACGAGCCAAACCAAGTATTTGTTGGAGCTGCAGGTAAAACTGGGCTTCCATGAGGAAAGAGGTCTGGAAATGGTTCAGCGAACACTTTGTCACATAAAACCACCATTTACTGCATTAATGTTGTCTGTATTTGTTGTAATGTGTTTTTACACTAACTTAACACTACTGCCCAGTAGTAAACAGCTTTTAAACATCATTTTCTCAGGTGCCTAAGACTTCATTCTTCTAACATTCTAATAGTTCACAGTACTGTATCTGTCCTTAGATATATTATATATCTATGTAATATATTAATACTATGTCCTATCCATCGCAGTCCAGTATTAGATATTCATGAAATCCATGTGATAAACTACCCTGAGAATTCACCTTTAAATCTTTCTACATCTCATTCCCACCAAGGGCTGCAAGGATAACCACATCACCACCATACCATGGTTTCAGGAAAAATCCAATCATACTATTCCCATCATACCATTATGGCAGTCCCCCAAACTCCAGCACAACCCCAATCAATCTGCATATATTGTCTCCTGATTATTGCAAAAACATTGCAAAAGGAAGGCTGGAGGTTTTAGTAGTTTTTAAAGCAAGTTTTGAAATCTACTTGGATGGCAATGAACTGATGGACATTCTTGGGATTAGACTGCATTTTCTGCCATTGGCCTTTTAAGATTGGAGGAGTTTAATTGAATAGGAGTGGTTCATGATGTCAGGTGGGTGCCATCATTGTGTTAAACAGTTCATTTGGTTTATTTCAATTAGTTACATTTCTGTCAGAAAAAGACATCTGAAGATTTTAATGCTAAAAAAAAAAACCTAAAAAAAATAATTGATTCACTTAATTAAGACCGAAGCAGATAGGCTATTGAGTTTTTGTCTTGAATACAACTCACTCTCACTTTCATTTGGACATAGATTTGTCTCTGACTCGATCTCAATTAGTCATATTCTTGGACTTGTCTTGGATATCAGAAAGGCAGTCTTTACTACAAGTTAAGGTACAAGATAGGTGTACACTGTCAGCTCAGTAGTGTAGATAAGAAGTTAAACAGGAGGCTAAGGGAGTTTCAGGCGAAGTCTTTCCTCAAAACTTTAAGCATTTCATAACTCCATCTCGAGCATGGTGCTTATAACTGCTCTTTTCACTAGCTGGCTGAGCAGAATCTCCAATGGCTCGAGAGAGCTGGATGATTGCTGACAGAAGCGAAGGGGATCAGCAAATAGAGCACAGCCTGTTAGTGCACATTGCTAGCCAACAGCCGGAGAACAGGGAACGCTCCATCATGTGCAGACTGACAACTTAAAGCTCATAGTAACAGAGGTGTGCCTTTGCCCATTATTAAGTACTTAGTATGTGTGCATATAAGTACTAAATAATGTGTGTGTGTGCGTGCGTGTGTGTGTGTGTGTGTGTGTGTGTGTGTGTCTGTGTCTGTGTGTGAGTGAGAGAGATAAATAAGGCATAGGAAGTTGAGCAATGCTGTCACATCTCACGGCTTGAATAACACAGTGTCTGATGTGTATGTAATTTAGAAGAGGCTGCTGTCAGTCATTGTCTCTCAGCATTCCTTCAAGTGCCACTCGTCTGCACCTCTCACTGTCACACGGCATCACACCTCAGTCACTGGCAGGCAACGATGAAAATGGAGATTAGTGAGAAGAGAGAAGTGGCAGAGGCAGAGGCATCAAAAGGGTTCACCCATCCCCCCATACTCTCCTCTAGCTCAGAGACAACCCTCAAACGTCTTCTGGCTCTCTCTCTCTCTCTCCGCCTGTGACCTACTTCCCTCACTTTAGCAGGCAGCCTGAACGTCTGTGTATTGCATTCTGTCTGAATACCAGTATCGCTCTCTTTCTCCCTCTCTCTCTTTCCTCTGTTCTCTTCTCTATTTTGTCTTCTCAAAATTGTCTGATGCCTGCTTGCTTGTATTCCTCTGTGTCTGTCTGTGTGTCTGGCTGTCTATTCTTCTCTTATACTTGTTATTATACTTTTACAGGATGTGGGGCCTAACACATACATTCACTATACGTCCATATTTAGGCACTCCTTCTAATCTCAGTTTGAAGTGCTTTAGTAGCACTACCAGTAGAATGGGGGGCAGCCACACATGAGTCTTAGGTCACCATGACTGATGCCAAGTGTCATCTAGAGGGCTATAAGACTGTGTTCTCTGGAATGATAGAGCTCCATCCAATATGTTTAGGAGGACTTGGAATGGCATTTACACGCACTCAAACCAAACCCTGCTGCAATACACATGTAGTGTATTGTCCTCCCAGATGAGTACAGAGTGTTTCTGCAGCAAAAGGGGAACAAATTCCCTAAAAATACACGTCATTTTAGAAGAAACACAGAATAAGCAGGTATTCACATATTTAATGTATTATATATCAGTCCCTTTATGTAACATGTTCTAAGCCTAAAACCTGACTGTAACCTTATTCATCTTGAAGGAATCCCTGTTTTTCTCTGGTTTTCATACAGTCAGTATATTTTTGCCCTCAAATGTGTGCGCATCTTTCCCTTCCCATTCATTCGGACCAGCTAAATGTCAAGGGTTGGTTATTGAATTTCACTAAAGGCTATTTACAGAGAAATAACTCAGGTTTTAAAAAATTTTGTTTTCTTTCCGTTGCAAAACATTTCTCTTATTAGTCTCATTTGCCGCAGGTTACAGTACTCTCCATATTCTACACTGACATTTGTACAGGGCCAATCTAATGTTACTGACAATTAATATGTCATAGTCAGTGGGTCTAGTCAGGACATCATTCACAAGACTGGCAATATCGAATGTGTGGGACTATGAATATGTTATAGTGAATGAATGTATAGTTGTGACACAATTCATAAGACGTTGGCAAGAGCAGCAGCAAACAGTGCTGTAAATCACTCTAGGATGACACGGAGCAGTTTAAGGCACTAATTTCTGTGTCTTTCACCCATGCACAATGAAGCAGAGACAATGGCAAAGAGTGAAAGCCAGCTTAGAGAGCAGACAGTGGCCGCATAATAACCACAGCCATTGTGCTTTTAGAACAGGAGACACTGCTGAATCGAACCCAGCCATACTGCCAAGCAGATACACCCCAGTCTTTCACCACTATAATGTTATCTTACTCCACATAACCTTACATGAGGCTGCTCCCAAGCACAGCACCATTCAACAAGCAATTATTCTACTGTCCCTTAAAACTCAGAATGGGCATAGAATTCACTTCTTTTAAGGTTGTCTCTTTCAAGCCAATGTAATTGGGTGTTGGGAAGACAACCATGAAGGTGTGTTAATTGACATGGTTGGGGGTTAGAAGTGGGGAAACTGTCATAACTAGGTTGGGTGACCATAATTAATTAACCACAGTAGAGAAGCACGAGTGAGGTAAGGCTGATAAACCACACCTAAATCACTTGTGATGTAACCCTGTGCATGCCAGTGAGATTAGCCGAAGTTTGGTGGTTTGAGCTGGAGCTAACTAATTGTGAAAACACTTTTGATTTTGATACAACTCTGCGACTTTCTTTCACCAGTAAACTATGCACTGGTGAAAGAAAGTCTTAGAGTTGTATTATAATACACTCCTTTAGCCAGATAGTACTGGTCCTGCGTTGCTGTTCCTTAACATCTAATTTTTTTCCTGTGCCACGGTCCTCAAAGTTTATCTGCTTCAGAAACATCAAACCAATTGCCTCAAAATATTTGGTGATGAAGGTACTTGAGTGCATTATTCTGTCATACTTGAAATTTTACTCCTCCCCACTAATGGATAATTTACCTATAAAATAAACTGGTCTGTTGAGGATGCACTCAGTAAAACCTGACTGTTGCAACACCTGGAATCATCAACACCTACACCCACAGACTTTAGTACGTATAGCCACTGATACACTTGCTTGCACATGCACTCACTCATATGCAAATCTGTTGCAGATGCCATATTTAAGACTCCATCTCTTTACCAGACTCTTGGACATGAACATTAATCTAGCTCCACTGGAACCAGCACTTCCTTTGAAACAGGCCACAGAGGATGAAGGTATACAGTGGTGTGAAAAACTATTTGCCCCCTTCCTGATTTCTTATTCTTTTGCATGTTTGTCACACTTAAATGTTT
>JBBPCW010000139.1:14030543-14041080 GCA_037974425.1 Phenacogrammus interruptus | reverse complement strand
GTGTGTGTGTGTGTGTGTGTGTGTGTGTGTGTGTGTGTGTGTGTGTGTGTGTGTGTGTGTGTGTGTGTGTGTCATCCTCAGCTGTCTCGCTGTATTGTCAGCCAGAGGACTGTCAGCTCAGGCTGTCTGAGAGGGAGAGGGAAAGAATAAGAAAAAAGAAGAGAAGAGTGACAGAGAAAGAGTAAGAGAGAAATAGTCCTTCAAGGTCAAAAGGACTGAGCTGCTTTTAGTCCTGGGGCAGGAAACACCCCTTAGGAGGAAGGGGTCCTCACTTTACACTGGCATGAAAAGTTTTGTTTAATGAACAGTTTTAGTGAGTGCCTATACAAAGTAGACCCCCGCCCCATGTGCGGTTCAGCGTGTGCTGCTTCTGTCATTTAAGCATTTAAGGTTTTCTTAGAACCAAACAAATAATTGTTCACAAAATCCCCTGCAAATTCACCGGAAACCGCAGATATCCTCTGCAATGTTTTGGCTTTTTTCGTGGCAATATATAATTTTCATGCATTTTAGTGGTAAATTATTAAGAAAAATATAATTTATTGATTTTGTAACATAAATATTTACATAAATTCAGTTACATTTCCATATAAAATATAACTGTATACATTTCTAGTACTGTCCAGAGAACACAAAGAAAGCACGTCTTGGGATGGTTAAATACTGCTGTACTCGGAGGCTGGTGGTTTGAAAGTAGCCAATCCAGGAATTTTATTCATTTCTCCTTGCTGCTGATTGGCTGCTGCCCTTTGACACATCTCAGGTGCTTTTCTGAATGTTCTTGTATATTTAAAGCCCTATATTTTTATTATTTCAAATTAAATTAATGTATTACTATATTTACCTGCTTATACCACAGAAAACACAGGTGTATGAATTACAGTCCAGTCTATAGGTGTTATGGCTGGTGGCCGTTAGAGGCCACTATATTTCTGTTTTATGCTTTCTGTGGACTTTTATTTTGACACGTGTTCCTTGTAGTCCTTTGTAGTTTTTGTCCGTGTGCTACGTGTTCCTTAGTTTCACCTGCATGTAATCTGTGTCTTCATTATGTGTCTTTAAAAGCCTGTGTTTGGCGATAACGGCGAGTAATTTTTTTTTAACGGCGATAAGAATCTCGCGGGTTAACGCGTGTTAACACCGTTAACGGCCCAGCTCTAATATATATATATATATGTGCACTTTGTGTGATATGTATGAAACTGATGTGAATTGAAACTGTGAGGTGGTTTGATGCAGGATCAATAAAGTTTTCTGAGAAGTACACACTGACATTGAAACAATACAAAGCAAAATATGTATTTCTTGACCCTTTTGTCAATGAGAGCTTTTCCTTTCAGAAAGATCCTATTTGTTGCCCAGAAAGTCTTCATTTTAACAATTGTCAAATATGCTACCGGAGTATTTATCACAGTCTTCTGTCACACAACCTAAAGAAAGTTGTAAAAAACGCGCCTGCTTTAACCCTCTCAAGGCAGGCGTTGCTGATTTGCAACAGATTTGCAACTAACTACCTTATTACCCCAGATACATATTTTATGATTTTTTTTTACTCAGAAGTACCACTGCAGGACTTGGTTGTCCTTTAGTTACTAAAACTTGGTGTGAAACAAACTTGCTTTAAGCTTTTATGTCACAATATAGCATCGCAAAGACATTGACTTTTGTCCTTTTACATTGCATTATTCACAGTAATGGTCTCATTGACTGTTCACATCACTCATATCAAATAGTCTCATCATGTCAGTATTTTACCTCAACCTCAACTTTCTAAACATGTGACAAAGTGGGAGTAGTGCCACCAAAAACTTTTGTAATTGAATGTTAGTGAATGTTAGTGAATGTTAGTGAATTTCATATTGCAAAGCCAACAAGCCTAAATGTGGTGGGGGGATTCTGATATCTGTGATCTCAAAATGATTTACTGGGGTGGAGGTAGCTCAGTGGGTAGGATACTTGCCACTAGACCAAGAGGTCATGGGTTCGAATCCTACCTTCAGCACACCACCAGTGGGTGCCTGAGCAAGACCCTTAACCCTAAGTTGCTCCAGGGAGACTGTCCCCTGTAGTTAAGGAATGGAAGTCGCTTTGGATAAAAGCTTCTGATAAATGTAAATGTAAATGATTTATGACTGATTTATTGACAGGGTTTTGATGTGGAGTGGTTTTGCTGAGGATACTTTCTAGTCATCAAATATAAAAGTAGCTTATTCAACCAAGAAGGACCCCTGTCTGTTTCCCAGGACCAGCTGTTGTTGTTGTAAATGCTGGAATAGAGGTTCTTAGCCTTTCAGCCGGCAAGTCGTTTGCATGGACAGCCTCACAGCCCAGCTGCAAGATAAGTTCCTTTGATCAAAAGCAAGCAGGCACACTCACGCAAGGCCAGTGCTGACCAACACAGACAGAAAAAATCAAACCTCAACACCTACAACACTTTACACACCCTGTTAAACAACCAATACACATACTGTGATTATTCAATCATCCATTGTTCCCCACTTATTCTACTGTCAGTATAAAATACCCTTTTTTTCCCACAAAGTAATATCTTCCTTGAGCATGATGTGATCTTACAGAGCTAGACAAAAACCTCAGAGAAGCTGCTTTTGCTTTGAAATTTCACTTTACATATCAATAAGTAAAAAACCCATAGGATTCAACAAGGATGAGGCCATAGTGTAATGCTCTGATCTGCAACGTCATAGTTAGTTAAACATGTTTTCTTTCTCTAAAGGTCTTCAATAATTTAGCTCCCACTCACTTCAATTACAGCTGGACCATAATGTACACCACAGTCCAGAGTTAAAACTTAGCCATAATGTGCTGTTCGGTTCGTTTGTTCATAACAGGGATGCGCACACGCAGCCAACCCTCAGCAAGGCATACTGTTTCTAGCTCTAAAGCCAACTGTAAAGAGCAAGCATTGGAGAGTTGGGATATAAGGCTATAATGTTGGGAGAATTGTTGAATATGGGCATTTCTTTCAGCTGAGCAGACTGATCTGTTGGTTATGATTGTTTGCAAAAGCCTACAGGGTTCAGCTGGCTCAGCCTCAGCTGCTCAGCTTCCTTCAGTGCCTCCCCAGCCATCGGTGAAGGAAACTGAGGCACAAATGTAAACATCAATAAAAGAGCTGTGCCCTGTCAAACGGCCGAAAGTCTTCAACGCAAGAAACACCATGGGACGATCAAGCGAACACCTTCTGTAAGAGTTCATTATCACAGCTCTCCATAACTCGTTTCGAAGGTCAGGATGGGTGATATAGCAAAAATACAGCTTCTCAATACTTGGAGAAATTCTCTCGATACACCATATACATTATTTTGCTGGTTTGATAAACTGGAACAGACAAAATGTGTCAGTAGTGCCACATTTTCAAAAATATATTGTTAGCTGATGGCAAACAAATAGATGTTGGCAATCAATTTCAGATGAACTTCCACTTAGCAGTATGGAGGAATAATACTGGCCAATAAAAATACAGGGCTCTTAGCATATAATAGACCAGGAAGTAGCTGCAGGGCAAAAAGAAAATGAAAGAGAGAGAGAGAGAGAGAGAGAGAGAGAGAGAGAGAGAGAGTGTGAGTGAACATAAATAGAGGACAATCTTGCTTCGACTCTTCTGTCTAATCCAAGGTCAAGTGCTGACACAATGTCAAAGAAGGCTAGGAATCTATTGCAATGCCAGAGCGCAGGCGGGTGAGCAGATATCTAACATGGCAGGAACATTAAATAGCAATTTATTTCCATTGCCTAGTTTTGTGTCTGCCAGTGGAGTGCTATTTTCAGATAGCGAGATGAACTGCCCATCTTAGCTGCTGCTCAAATTCTCTCTATAGAACATGCATAATTGAGTGTCAACAGTTTGATGTGCCTCAGTCATTCATTTTAATTTGAAGTGTTTACAGATTTATGACAAGTTATTCAGTGGGTTACACCAGAACATTTTTAGTGGAGTATGACGATCCCCAGGAATGGGGCCCACTTTACCACACTGCTGAAAAGTCTGACATTTTACATTGTCATATGTGGGCAGAATAGCCTATTTTAAAGATAGATATATATATTTTCTGCCTATGCAGTTGTTATTTTGATGTACACCTTCTTTAAAGATGTTGGGTGCAGATATTAAAAAGTTGAAAATGGACAAATGTTCATTAATTAAATTTTTAAAAATTAGCCAATTTATTTAGCCAATTAAATTCTAAGCAATTACAGCAGTGCTTCCAGATCTTCAGAGAGGAGTGGACAAAAAAGGTCTTCAGTCTGCATTTGAAGACCATGTACAAAACAGCATGATCACTTGGCTGCCTAAAAGCTTAAAAATGATCAAATAGATGCTAAACACATTTAGCATTAGCACATTTGGCCTTATAGCTTAGAAACTTTTAGTAGTACCATGCTCTTCCACATTATTTAATCCACATCTCCACTCGTTTTATGTCCTCAGCTTAGGAAAAGGGTCAAATTTCAGTCACTGTGGCTGAAGCCATGATTGGAAAACCAGTGTTCAGGAAGTGGGTTAGAGAAAGTTGCCCTGTGCTTGCTTCATAAGTATTAGAATGAAAAAAAAAAAAACATATACTTAGTACATAATGTAGTAGAGAAACAGTTTGAAATGGCCAAAAGTGGTTCAAGGAAGGACAATCGGTGAACAAGAGTCAGGGTCATGGGCACTCAAGGGTGACTGATGGACATGAGGAGTGAAGGTTAGACTGTCTGGTCTAATTCTGTAGTACAAACTGCTAAAAAAGGTTCATGCCAGTCCACCCCTTCAAGGCAATGGCATTATCAAATGGCAATGGCCTCTTTCAACAGGATTATGCACACTGTAAAAAGTGAAAGTGACAATTTGGTCATACATGAACACACCACAGCACACAGTGCAAACAGCACGAAATACTTCCTCTGCATTTAACCCATTCACCAAGTGAAGCAGGGGGCAGCTACAAACACAGTGGCCGGGGAGCAGCGTGTGGGACGGTACCTTGCTTAGGGTACCTCAGTGGTGTCTAGCGGTCTTGGGAATCGAACCCGGACTTTCTAAATGCAGGGCGAATGCCTTAACCACTAGGCTACCAACTACCAAGTGTTCAAGAATGGTTTAAGGAACATGACAAAGAATTGACTATATGTTGACTAATTCAATCTATGGAGGCCCACAAATTACAAGATCAAAGATTTTGATGTGAGATACCACAGTGCAGAGGTCTTGTGCCACAGTAGGTCACAGCTGACTCGGTGGCAGGGGGACCTATACAATACAATGCAGGTGGTGTAGTTATATATGGCCGATTGGTGTCTATACAGTGTAATGGAGTCAGGAATGGGCCCCCATTTTTTGCTCTGAACACTGTCATTTCAAAGCTTTGATGTTACATCTTAGTTGCCACGCTATTATGGACCTTCATGCCTTGCAACAGAGCCAAGCAACTAATCTAGGAGTGGAGAAATAATCAATTTCACATTTTTTCCCTTCCCATTCTTAGCTGTTAGAAATGGAAAAGGCACTCTAATTCAAAAGCTCTACAACAATTAATATAGCCTCACAACATATAAGGCAATCTTTATGAAGATGCAATAGCATCTGCACATTCAAATCTTAGAGGGCGCGTGTGGACTTTAATCTTCTGCAGCACATTCGAAGGGAGACAGAGACACAAGGCTTACTGCAGGCTACTGAGGCTTCTTCATCTCTACCACTCTCGCATACTGAGTTGCTGCACTGGAGAACTGAGGTAAACATTTTAGCCGTAATAAGCTGTATCAGTAGTGCTGATCCCTACCCTTGTGTGGGAGAGCCAGGTTTTCAGCAGTGCACTGTCAAAATTGAAACGCCAATTCTAATTCCGCCACGGTAATTAAAAGTGACCCCTTTTCTGTGGGACTGAATTTAGAATCGCCGTCGAATTGAAAACAGAGCGAGTGGGACTTGAGGGGAATTGATGAAAGAAAAGTGACCTCTGCTCAGCTCAATGACAATCATTATAAGCAGGGTAATGATACGAACGCAGCTTTCAGATATAATATCTTAGTTATCTGTTTTTTCCCCCTCGTCTCTTCTAACCTGGGAAAAATGAATTGCTACCGGACGCCTGTCTGTGTGCCTAGCAGTGTTATGACCTCAGCATCTGCGTAGGTAGTTGAAGACAAACCGTTTTGCTCACCCCTCTTTGGCCTGCGTCTCACTGGACTGGGCCTATGATGGATGAGGCCTGAATACTGAAGTGGCAGGATGGGAGAGAAACCAGCGAGACAGAGAAAATCATGTCATGTTCCCAATTCCACACCGACTGCACACTCACCACCAACATCTACAGTGCAAAAATGACATCACTGAGGCTAAAAGGCACTTATCTGACTAGCAACTAAGTCCCTATATAGAAAACAGAGGTAGTTGTTGTCATGGTAGCATAAATAGAATTTGTAAGTGGGGGTTGTGATGCACGCAGCTATGTGCTTTTCATCACATGATCTATAGCTTAGACGTTTATACTGGTGTTGCAAGCTAAATCAATGTTTATCACAAGAAAACCTTATGTGACAGTTTGTATATTTACACAGTGTTAGATTGTTTGACTTGATAAATTAATGTACCCCGTGTGTTTTTGTTCGTGCTTGTTTTATGTGTTTTGCCTGTGTGTGAATATACTGCTTATGTATTTACTGATCATGGCTCACTTTGAAGCATTGACCAAGGGCAGTAGATAAAAACCTGCCACTTTTTATCATGAAATTATGGTGCTAATTTGCGTAGATTTTATTAATGGGGTAAACGAGGTCATGTTGTGCATCATTGTATGTATAAGTATATATGTGTGTATGTATTTTTGTAACCAGTAAAACAGCAACTTCAAACCACAACCTGCGTTTGCTGTTTAGCTTCTATTTATGGACTTCCATATAGTGATACATCATTCATCAAAACAGTAAATTCAGTTTTCCAGGATGTGGACAGTCTAATCTAATATGACTTTATCCCAAGCTACATCTACTGGGCTATTTGTTAGAAAATGCTCACATAAGGTAATGGCCAGCTTTACAAAGAAAGTTTTCTTATGACTGTGAAGTTAACCAAATGACAAAACCCTGGGCTGTTTCAGTTCTGATATGGTGACGGATGCTTCACAGCTGCATGGGCAGCTAAGTGTAACATGGCGCTCTCATCCTGTCTGCTTACGCACGGCAGGGTCCACACAATCAAAGCCACGGGCTCATGGGCGCTCAGATAAATTGGTCATGTGTCACCTGTGACAGCATCAGAGGAAGGCAGATAATGTAGGTGTGAGAAGGAGGTGAAGGGGAGTGGTTTGGGACGGAGGAGAGGAGGTAGAGTTGGCTTGCTGCCAGCACGGTCACGGCTCAGAGTGTGGCCTTCATTACCCTGCGCTGTCACTCAGAGCGCCACAGCTCAGCAGGCCACTTCGCAGTCCCCTGAGCTTTGGGGCAGCTAAACCACTCACTTCCACATCCTTGGTCAAAACATTTGGAATTACTTGTAAATTTTTGTTCATTCATATACAATAAAAACATTATAGATTTTAATCCTAGATTTCAATTTAACAGACACTGAAGCTATTATAGATGTTTAACTCGATATTCAGTGCATTTTTGGAGAAGTTCAGTGATATTTAAGCCTACTGTGATTATCTATTTACAATTTCTTGTTACACTATCTGCTTTGAGATTTTATCATCCCTCCTAAAAGACGTTTATGGCAGTGATCATCATGCTGGATGCATCTAATATAATTAATTAATGATCCCTATTCATTTCTTTTAATTACTTGAAACCTATAAAGTTAAACAGAAAATTAGAGCTGTTTAATTCAACATTCAACTGCAACAAACCTTATTTATATGAACAGTGAACAGTGACTTATTTTTGCATGGTATTGTATACTATAAGATTGGATTCATCAGGCCTGTGCCTGGGAGCAGAGTGGGAGGTATCTATGTTATTGGAGAACATGTGGGAGACAGAAAGGGCAGCATTAATGAGCAGCCAATTAAAAGCTTCCCACAAATGCGGTCATTTCTGCGTCACAGTAATTATTTTATTCCCTGTGTTTCTTGCTGAAGGGTCATATTCCTATTAATATGAGCATGTCAGAGGGTTAGTTTATGTTGGTAGGACGGGTGAGTTTGGACTTTGACGATAACCTCAATTATGTACTTCATTGAGGCTGAAGTTTAGGGCTGAAACTCTTTCATAGCAACATAAATAAATCTAACGTGCATATCCCCTAATGCATGAGAGGACTTGTCTTTCTGTAAAGGGCTTGGTTTATTATTAATATCTCTAAGCCTCTGTGAGTAAGAATGCACGGAATAAATAGAAGGGTAGTGAATCTTTGAGGACATGCGTGAGGGGTCTACATGCTTCACTCTATATGAATGTCCCCACTATCTGAGACTGGTATATGTGAGTATGCACGTGTGTTCAGCAGAGCGGTCACACACTCGGTTAAAGCCCCAGCCTCTGCATGTGCGGCTCTGAAAACATTCCATTAGGCCGAGTCAGAGGGGCAGGGCTACTGCCTGAGCGCTGCTGCTAATGCACTGAGCATTGGCGCCTAAGGGTGATATGGCCAGTCAATGTAATTCGCTGTCATGGTGGAGGCTTGGAAAAGGAGCCTACTTGCAGCTTGGTGCCTCCCTACAAGCCTGCCTGGCTAGTTCCTCCCCCCATTCACTGCCAGAGCTACTGATCTGGCCTCTGGCCACTACCCCCTTCAGCAGCAAGGCTAAGCTACCATGCATTACTGCAGGCAGGGCACGTACCCCAGCTCCACTGACATTTAACCCTTGGTACCCAAAAGTCGACTCTCATCTGCCAAAAACATTCAGAGCCTAAATCACATTAACTGCTCAGCCAAAACTACAATGAATTTAGGGGTTATAAAAATGGACTGAGCTTAAAGGGGCATTACACTATTTCAATAAAAAATGCCTGATTCCATTGTCACTTAGTGATTTAGTGTAAAATGCTGCATTGCAGATGACAGGAATATCTACAATGCAAATATAATTATTTAATACACTATTCAGAACAAATAGTGTATTAAATTATTAGTGTTTTTATAAGCTGACGAAGATAAAACAGTGGTACAAAAATCATTCGCTACTATTTGTTCTCCACCCCCCTTGCATGTTCCACTTCACTGTAAATTGATTTTTGTACTATATTGTTTAAATCAATGTTTCAGGCATCAGGCAGTGTATCAGTAACCATTTCATAAAATAGCTTTCATTGAGGAAAGTTTTAGAGGCATCAAATATTTCAGACGTCTGGTTCCACTGATGTGAACAATTCTTACTTCAAGAACAGCCCAGCAGACCACTCTGGATGACTTTGTTTATTTCTTTACGGTTTAGTTTTACTGGAATGTAGAAATTCCCCTTTACAGTGGGCAATTCAACTGCATTGAACTTGGAATGTTAGAGTTAATTATATTTGCTGACAGCAACTAAATATCACAATATGCACTTTTTGACCAAAATTGAATTCTCTTTGATTTTTAAATTAAACCCTACTCTCACACATAACAATACAAAATATGATACATCATCTTGTCTGGATGCAAATTAGAATTTTTGGTCTGGGTAAATAATGCTGAGTTTGCAGGTGTGAAAAGCCTCCTGGGCCCTAATGTGCATCGTTTAACCTGAGCTGTCCTTGTCATCTTCAGAAATAAACACAAACCATTAAACTGCTAAAACAGGACAAGAGCTAATATGAAGTGCAAGCACTGTCCCAGATAAACATAAGCTGTGGAAGCTGTGAGGAGAGCAGTAGGCACAGAGGAGAATCTGTTGTAAAATAGCCCAAGAAGTGGACCACTCTAAAATGCATCTCATTGAATCTCACTGCCAAAACATAACTGTCTGACTGAAATATTAACCATGTTGGCAGTGCACTTACCTTATTCTTCTAACTGCTAATCGTATGTCTAATTTAATACTAGAGAAAAAAATGTTTCCTTTCCAAAGGACCAAAAAGATAATAATGGACCAGAAAGTGTATTGACCTGCCTCACAAAGCACAGTCAGCCCAAACAAGGCTCCCCGACAGTTAACTCATTTCACAACACGCTGTTATCAATGTTTTCCCGTAATATACAGGCTGTTATTAATCCTCATGCACATGCCCACGAAAGCATAACACTTACGACACACAGTCAATCATGTGAAATATGAGGAGATATCCAAGAAAAATGAAGGAAGAAATGGCACACACCTCAGTAGTGAGGAGTGAGGAAGGAAAACAACTTGCAGGCTTGTGCATGATCTATAATCCTCACTTTAACCTGCCCTTGAGCAGGTTAGACATGTAGCATAAGTTGCCATAGTGAGCCGGAAAGTTGAATGAAGTCTAAATTTATCTGGCTAAACAGTATCAGATCCATGTGTCTGTGAAAGAGTGATAGTGTTTATGCTTGTATTTATGTGTGTAAGACAAGGATGGATGGATGGATGGATGGATGGATGGATGGATGGATGGATGGATGGATGGATGGATGGATGGATGGATGGAT
>JBBPCW010000139.1:14017095-14029766 GCA_037974425.1 Phenacogrammus interruptus | reverse complement strand
GATGGATGGATGGATGGATGGATGGATGGATGGATGGATGGATGGATGGATGGATGGATGGATGGATGGGTGGGTGGGTTGTTTGGTTGGATGGAGTGTTAATAACCAGGATCCTGGGTTCCCAGCTGCCAATGTTGAGCTGACTGGATATTTTTATCTACCATTAAAAGAGTGGAATAAACAGACAAATATGCGGTGCTGTGCCTCCTCTGTGAAAGTAATGTTTAGTATACTGTGTACTTCCACAGAGAATTGCAGTATATTGTCACCCAAGTGTACAGCTATGTTTGAAGATTTCAACTTCACCACTTTAACTGGAAAACATAAGAATGTATCAGATCACACTTGTGTCAACACAACCATTTACCAAAGAGTATATAAGGTATATAATGTCCCAAAAAATGGTAAACAGCACTCAAAGATATTTACCCTTTCAATGTAAATGGCAAGCACCTATATAATAAAGTCCAAGTAATCATCCCAGAACTGATGGTTGAAGCCCAGCACTAACACTACCAGCCGGCAGTTCTGTTAAAGCTTGACCACGGTTTAGATAGAACAAATGTAGGCTATTTAGCCAGAGATGTTCACAAGTAATTTTTACCAAGTCTCGGGTCCAAGTCATTTAACACATTTAGAGCTAAATGTGTTAAAAAAAAAAAAAACAGTGTTACGTTTTGGTACATTTTCTTGCTGCGTAAATGTTAAATTTAAATGTTAAATCTAAATGTTAAATCTGAAATCTAAATGTTAAGTCTGTATCTGAATGTTAAATCTTAAATTTAAATGTTGCGCTGTTGGATTTAAACATAGCACTTTTACAAATGGTGACTCTTAATGGTATCAAGTGTAAAAAACAGATTAACAAACTTAGAGGTGTCATTTTTTTAATCATTTAGTGCAATTTCCACACATTTACAGTTAAAACTAAATGTTGCACTATAAATCTAAATGTTGAACTTTTACAACCGGCGACTCTAAATGTGGGATTTTTGAGCTCTAAATGTTTAGAAGATATGACAATTGGCCATGCCCCGTGATTACAGTTGGCTGCTACTTAGAAGGGGGCTGGGCTGCATGCTGTGATATGTCCTCACCAACATGGATGATTTGCCTAAAATGATCTTAAATCTAAATGTTAAATGTGAAAAATATATCTCACATAAATGTAAACTTCACAGTTAGATAGGGCTCAGTGACACCTTTCCAATGACCCATCGTTTGCCCTAATAGCATCTGGTGATCAGGAGTTATTAGGCGAAAACAGTTCATCTTGGACAAAAATAATGGGACACCGGGGCAAGGTGAATGGTTTTCGGCTGATCGCAGAAGGCTATTATGGTGGTGGTGATGGCCTAGTGGTGGTAGGATACTTGCCTGTGGACCAAGAGGTCATAGGTTCGAATCCTACCTTTGGCACCACCACTGGGTCCCTGAGCAAGACCCTTAACCCCAAGTTGCTCCAGGGAGACTGCCCCCTGTAGCTAGGGAATGGAAGTTGCTTTGGATAAAAGCGTCTGATAAATGCCGTAAATGTAAATTATGGCAAACAAGGGGTCAATGGAAAGAGTGTGAGATATTAATAATTCCATGAAATGAACATGGTTTACGAGTCACAACAAGTCAGAAGTCGTTGAGGGCCAGTCTAAAGTCAAGTCACAAGTCTTTGTTTGTGCGACTTAAGAGTGACTCGAGTCCGAGTCTCAGCCTTTAGTCCTCATCTCAACTCTGTCTTCTATCTCAGTTCAGCAGCAGATAAATTGTAGCAACTGAATGTCTGTGTAACAAATCCTTAATGACCAACAAATCTTTCTTTTAAATCAACACTCAGGGAAAAATACTTGTAGGCAAACAAAAGTAAATGTGGTAGCCAAACAGAATTTCTGAACACTTCTAGATGGAGAAATATGAGCCATCTAAACTTTGTTTCTGCTATGCGGTTTACTAGTTGGGTGTTTAGAGGAGTACTAAAGTCTCCAAATGTTTGCTAGCTTCGATTGTAATAAAAATCAGATCAAACAGACCACTGGTAACTCTTATCTCTCTCTCCTCCTTTGCACCTTTCTCCTTTTTCGCACTCTCTCGACTCTTCCTCCTACCAAACCTACTTAAATCCCTGTCTGTCTTTTTGAGACAAACACCAGATTAGCTGAAACATGAAGAGTCTTATTATTAATTCATGAACTACCTGACAATGCTGTTAAAGTGAGTTAGTTAAACAAACAAACAGTAATAGTAATTTATGGGTCCTACAGATAGTTAACTATTAACATGCAGCATAGATTCTCAACCCATCACTGATTAAATAAAAATATAAAAAAAATATATTGCAGGAGATTAATAAATTACATGATGAACTCAGTTTGTGCTCTATTTAACTTAACAATTAACAAGAGAATACTGAGAATGCTTCAGAAAAGCAGAAAAAAAATCCCAGCTGGTCAAAACAGTGGTCACCAGACATCAACCTGGAGATCTAGCTACCTGCAGGGGTAATCTGTAGCCTGAATCAAATATGCTGCCCTTCTTCCTTAACCCAACACTAACGCCTCTGATCTTAGCCCGTCAGGGAGTTCTGGAGTAAATGTTGTTCAGGACCAGGGTCCACTATACTCAGCTGTAGTGCTTTCACATAGAAGAGAAGCAGCAGTCATCTCTCATGCTATACTTACAGTTGCTTATCTCCCTGTAAGAGGCAGAAAAGAGCAACCTTCATTTAATCTCAAGCAGTGGTTGAAACTACTCCTGCACTGAGAAACACTTGCACGCATAATGTGTCCCTCTTAACTTTAAATAGTTTGAAGGTTAAAAATTCAGCACTCAGCCTGAAATGAGAGAGGATATCAGTAACGAAGGTGAATTTCTGAATCAACCCTGGCTCCTAGTTTTTGTTCTGTCCTACTTACAGTGTTTCTTATGATTGAATTTCTATTTATTTTCATTTTTCTGCTTCTTTTTTTCTCTCAAACAAACTGCAATTTCAGTCGTTTAAATTCAACATGTTTTTTTTTCTATTTTAGTCCATATAATGTACTTCAAAATGTGACGATGTGCTGTATAAATAAACTTGCCTTGTCTTGAATGAATGTCTGGATGGAGTTAATTTATGTAAAAGATGTTTTATAACAGAAAAACAACAAGACAGAACAGACTGTTTACACCAGGGGTGTTTAATTCCAGTCCTGGACAAAACAGTTTGTCATTTCTCCTCCTCAAACACACCTGATTCAACTCTTCTGTTAATTGCCAGATTTAACAGGCATGTTTGAGTAGGAAAATCACCAAACTGTGCCGCACACTGACCCTCCAGAGCCAGAGATAAACACCCCTGGTTTACAGACTCTTTCTTCAAACATTTAAGCGTACACTTCTCCAACAGATGCCTTGCCAGATGTCAAATGTAAATCATTGATCGACCATGTAAGACTTGTACCCCAATTTAAGCCTGTTTAAAGGAAAATTCACTCATATTTTTATGTCTCTAAATTCAGTTTTTGAGAACAACAAAGCAAACAAAGGTGTCATGGTTCATAGTGGAGAACCTAAACCACAAATACAGTACATTTACATTTACAATCCAGAACAATCAGTGACCCTACATGTCTCCTACATTTCTGTATAATTCCACATAACACCCTGCATATTTGTCTCTAACCTTAAAACTAGCAGAAAATACTGATATAGGGAGAACAGAAGCATATTCGTAACAACTTGATGTAATAACTTTCTATGAAATGCTTTTAGAGATATTAATCTTTTTGAACATCTGCATCCTTTCAACACCACTGTGATCAATTCTACTCTGAATGACTGTTTAGATCACAATAATGTAATCATGCAGGAATTTTTAAGCATTAGTGGAACTTCCCCTCTAAGACAAGCAGTCCTCTTGAGTGTTTCATCACTTGCAGACTGTACACAGCAAGAAAACACATTTCTTTCACTGAATCTAAATCTAAATCCGAATGGTGTGATCTCTGATTCAATAAAGCTTTCAACAGTTTCAGTTGCATGTTTGTTGTGCAACCGACACTTTATTTGTGTGGAACAAGCCAAGGTAGCGTTAGTTAAATGGCTTAACTCTCTTTTTATGCAAATATTTAAATGCACCAAAGTACTTACAATAATGACATCATTACCCATACAGTGTACTGCGATACTGTGTAAATCAGTGCACAGCAGGGCTGCGTTCATTGTGGCCTATGCATTTTCGCTGTAGGTTTAAGAAAAATGTATGAGAAGTGTGTGAGACAGGCCTAGTGGCTCTACAGCCTGGTTTGTATTCTGCAACAGTGTGCAGTGTCTACCAAGATTTTGAGTTTTTGTCAAATCATTCACAATCACAGTATTGGTACACAATCAACTGGCTTGAATGATTTGGGGTAAACAAAGTGACAGATTACAGCAAAAACCAGTGGGATGGTCTAGAAGTCAACTGTTGCAAAGCGGAATGGTTGTTCAGATCTGCACTGCACAATCATGCAATTAAGGTTTTTTATGAAGTTTCTCTCATTTGAAGGCCTTCTGTTTTCTTTTGTTCTTCATTTGTGACTTCAGCTTATAATTTAGATGAATATATTCTTGTAAGAAATTTCTTAAAGCCTCTTTAACTAATAACCCACTGGGACGGCAGATGTTAGTGCACAGCATCTGTGGTTTACTGTGTTACTGTGGTGTTGAATATGTTCTTCAGTGCAAGGTATCCACTTTTGTCCTTTTGGAAACCTACTATATCCACTGAGCAGCTCACACTTGCACACGTCTTTCCTAAAATGTTAGAACCTATTCGATATATAGCAGTGAATCAGTTGATATGTGTATGGCTGATGGTCATGTCATGATAAAGTGATTTGAGAGGCTCCCACTTTCAGTAATTCCTCATCGAGTCCCATGATTGTTTAGCTTGTTGATTAAGTCTTTTTGTCTCTTCAATTTTCACCTAGAAGCAGTTTCTCTTGCAACAGCAAAAAAGGATATGCGAGGAATATAACGATTTACCCTTGCTGATCCTTTATTGATCCAAGCTATTGACTGGTTCTGTCCAAAGAAAGACCATTGTTAGCGAACCAAGAAGAAAATCCTTTGATCATGGACTAGTCTGAGCTGACATGCTGTAACGTCCTGTGATCAGGGTTGAAGTCTGACAAGAAATTATTTAGAAAAAAATCCAAAAATACAAACTACTCCCAGAACCGTTTGGCAGAAGAAAATGTCCTCAAACTGTTCAAAAGAATGACAATCTTCTGAGAACACACATTCCTCGTGAAGGGATTTCCCAGGTGGACAAAATGAATGACTGTGGCAGTATTGTATGGGTACTACTATTTCTCTGATGGTTTCTCACAAATGTAGTGACTACAAGATGAAGATGTTCCTGCAGCAAAACTTGAAGGAAATTGGTGCTATCACTGTCAAAGTCATGGGTCGGAATTCCTATGGAGCTTATCACTCACTCACTCACTTTATGTAACTGCTTAATCCTCATTAGGGTTGCAGGTACCCAGAGCCTATCCTGGGGCCAGGGGACAAAATGGTCACATAATTGTTTCTGTATATGAACCATACAGCTGTACTGTTGTTGTACTGTAATGACCTTTGTATAGGTTGGTCATATGAAAAATCATTATAGTTCCCCACATACACATACACCCACACACACACGGAAACCCTTTGTCTCACTACAACCTGCTTCACAGCAAAGGCAAGCAACACAAAAAACAAGCAAAAGTGGTCCCCAGGGCCTTTTTTAAAAAGTGAGGGGGAAAAAATAACAGGTAAAAGAGTAAAGGGGAAGCACAATAGCATCACAAAGCAAAGTACCTGTCTCCTATCCCTAAAGCAGGAAACAGCCCTGAGTGATTAGATTCGGGTGATGGATTTAGTTTTCACCTTGAAGTGAGCAAACAGCCAAGAAAGTTTTTTACACTTTTGTACAAGTAGCATTTCGATAGTTATCTTTCTTTCTCTCTCTTTCTCTTCTCTAATCTCTGTATTAACATTGCCAAAGGAAAATGTTCACTGTCAGGTCCAGCTCCATCGCAATCTAGCTGCTATTCTGTGAGTGCAAATTAAGGCAGTCTAGAGAAAGTTAGAGAGTCATAAAGGTATGCAAACACCTGGATCAAACAAACAAACTCCATATGAAATGTGTAGTGATCCACAGCACACTCTAAAGTTCACTGAAAAATGATCAGGCATGCCACAACTTGACCTGATTGTCACTATTGCTGAACCCTCTTTCAGAGCGGACGCTAGTAGCTAGCAGCTTTTGTAGTAGCTAGTAGCTTTAGCATCTTTAGTTTACCTAAAATATTACCACACAGGAGACTTCAAGCGCTTCCAAGGTGGATATAAAGTAGTCCCGGTGGTGGTTGTCTCTTGTTCTGCTTCAAATGCGTATTGTTTGCGTCCATGCAGGTCGCACTATTATAAGACATTGGTTCTGGCTTTTTTGGCAGTGTTAGGGAAGTCTTAACAGTGGATTAATCGTAATGTTTCACACCATGATTAATAGTCAAACCGGTTCATCCCTGTAACCTTAATGCCAACATTCGTGGTCCTGTAAGTTCCGATAAACAGCTGGTTGATACACAGAGATTGCCAAATGATAAGATGCACCAAGTGATTTATATCCATAAAAATCAGCAGCAAGGGAAAAACAAATATGTCCAGATTTTTGCTCTCAGAACAGTCTGCCACACAGTGTGCAATGGGTTAGGTTAAACTTTGAAATGACTCAGTTAGATTAGAAGACGAGTACCATTCTTTATTATGACACATGCTACCACTCAACAAGATCTTAGTACTATACACTCTGGAGTATAGTAATCTATACTGTAAAAAAGCATCCACTAACAATCTGAACTGCTCCTGGTGAGAGGTTTTCCAACTGCAATGTGGTTTAACTAGTTATGTGAGGATGATGTGAGGAATAGTTCAATCTTCAGAATCTGTATATCTAATGATCAGAAGAGATGATACAGCTTTTACAACAATAATGACCCCACCAATATAATACGTCTGCCAGACATGCTGATTAGGTCTATATTGTGTCTGTCATTCCAAGACCGCATCTGCATGTCTGCGCCATGTGCAAATTAGGTTTGGCATATGATCATCTGCCTTTGAGCCCTCTTGGACATCAATATTCAGTTCAATATCTGAATGTCTGTCAATGCAATGTTTTGGACGTCTGTGGACGGTAAAGACAAGCACAGAAAACTGGCAAAAGTTGTCAGTCTGTTAATGTATGTTTTTCTATTGCTGTTTCAGTGTTCCATCCAAATCTTTATTTACGAATATACAAATATGTGCACATCTTCTTTCCATTAAGAAATATCAGAAAAACGTTTCCTCAGGGGACGTCTTTTCAGTGTACAAAAGAACACTAAAAAGGAAATAACTTTGCTCAGCGGGGATAATATAAATTAACTGGGGAAAATGTTGTCATAACGTTTAGGCTTCCATGATATAGCCATACTGCATAGACCTGCTAGTTATCAATATTGCAAATGCAAAAGTTGGAAATGTCACCAGTGATGCCTCGCAACAATGCCTTGAGGTTTCATTGAATAATTCAGCATCTAACAACCGTAGGCCTGCCATTATCTATTTAAATCCACAGAAACTCATCCCAAAGCCTGCATGTGGTGCTGTCGTGGCCTGGTTTGGAGAGACAGACAAGCAAGCAGGCAGGCCAGAAAAACAGGAAATTAAATGTATGAAGAGATGGCTGCAAGACCAGTTTATGTCTATTCCTTCCCATCATTTTTTCCATCTCTCCTCCATGCCCACCTCACCTGTTCTCCCCAAACATCCATTCATCAAGCCCTGCGTGTCATCCCTTCATTCTGAGTCCCTGATGCAATCGCTCTTCCTTTCCATACATGTCCAACCCTCCCCCAATAGATCTCATGTTCCCAACCCCCTTTGTTCTCAGCCCAGTCTTTCTCATCCTTGGCAACAGCTGGGGAAAAGCTGCACAGATGAAGATGTCCACTCTGGCTACCATACTTCAAAACATCAGAAGGACTGGAAACAATGTTCCATGACACAAATGCCTGCGGGGGGTTTGTTCACACTAAAAGCTACAATAGCGCAGGGAGGGTGGGTTGAGGGGTATGTGTCGGTGTCTTGAGGATAAGATAAACATATTTATCACTTGAGGTTTGATGGGGATCTTAATAAGGCTGTTTATTATGGGGATGAAATTAAGCCGCCGAATACAGCAGCGAGCAAGCCTGGCCGCCTGTTATTAAATGCATGAGATGTGTCAGACCACTTACAAAGGCAGAAGATAAAAGGTATGTGAACGTGCACGTGCGCGAACACACGCCGCACCACTTCATTAATAAGTAAATTAATGTATGCTAATCTGTTTAGTGCAACCAACACTCGCCACTGCTAGCCACACTGATGCTTCTCACGCTCTCTCCACTCTCTCTTTCATCATGCCATATTTTCTCCTAATTCGACTCCGCACAACCACGGCGATGAGCTTGTTAGCCTCACTCTACACTGCACTCTTTCTCTATTCACTTTGCTCTTATGCCCCTCAAACCCCTCCCTAGTGTGCCTACTGCTGAAATATGCGGTCCTCTGCTGTTATCAGCCAGGTTGAAGACCAGCTTGCCTTGCTCACACAAACCTCTACACGTGGCTGGGTAGGACTTGTGTAGGAAGAGTGGAAAGGGATTACTTTGTGCAAAAGAATACAATGCATGATGATGTGAACAGAAACCGCGTTCTGTTAAGTTTCAGTCAATTACCCCACCGCCTCTAATCACAGCTTCATTCCGGGGTCCTGTACCAGAGACTACTGTATATTTTTTTGCACAGAGTTTATCTATTATATAATTCCAGACTTTTTAGGCTCAGTGTTGACAAAGTTGGGTCTTCACCAATTCTGGGAAATTACTGAGATCTTTCAGTATATTACATCATTCTCTCCCTTCTGTCTTTATATTAGGCCCATGAGTGCAGGGCCTTTCAAACATTCTTTTTTTCCTTTTTTTAAGATAAAAATGTCACTTTTGACATGTTTCTTACTCCAGCTATAAATCATTACCAACTGGACATATTTTGTCAGATAGCATTGGTTTATCTATTGTCGTCACAGTGGTCAATCACTCACCTCAATCTGGATAGAACCAATGGGAAAGATCAATAGTCATTTTATATAACCCAAAATAAAAGGGCTTTTTGAATACATTTCAGCATATTTGCACTGTAAACAGGCTAATATATAATAAGAAACAGGTAAGGAAGTTGATCTGAGCTCATAGCAATCAAATTCATTTCCCTCTCCCAACACTGACAGACCTCACAACGAGCCGCCGCAAGTGATTATCATTAGTGCTTTCCACTGAAACTAAGCCTGCCAACTGCTGATGTTTCAACAGGATGCACTTAGCCTTTGGCAAAACCCATTCAACACTATTTCAGCTGGTGCTTAATGGTATACAATCATCATATAGGAAATCAGCGTGAAGCACCAGGCCTGTGGTGGCACGCCTTCAACTAATATTAAACCCTATCAAGCATGAATGTTGACATCTCATCCATAAGCCATAAAAAACACACAGACTTTGTACTGCATAGAAAAACCCTTCCCCTCTTAAACCTCGTAAAACACAGCACTCAACAAACCGCCTTTATTGATATGCAATATGCAAAATGGGCCTTTTATAGCTGGATGCTCAGTGTGGTTTATCGAGTGTTGGTGGGAGAGCAGCTTTATGCGGCGTGGTGGGGATGGATCGTTCCCCTCAAAACACAGCATGTAAATCCACCGTTTCGTTTGAGGGAGGCTCACTGATCTCCCTGTCAGGATGAGACAGCCACATTCTGACTGCTGGGACAGAATCAGGCCTAAGACCGCAGTGCGTTAAGCCCATGTGGGGAGGTAATCTTAGTAATAGCTGGGCTATGAATACGAACGCCAAATAAAAGAAACGAGGAGTGCAGCGAAGAGTGAAGCAAAGCAGACGGCAGGCATTTGACCATGGATAAGGTTATAAATGTTTCTGAACCTCTGTGCTCTTAAAAATAAACATGCCAATACAGCTTCTTCGGTGCGATGCCACAGAGGAACAAGTATTGTTTCCCTAAAGAACCTTGTTTTGTAAATGAGATGTGAGGGAGTACAGCATTTTTATGGTAAGTTAATGGTTCTGTACTAAAAAATGATACTTTTCCACAGTGAAACGACTACTTAAAAGAAAAAGATAGCAGCTATAGGTACCATGTTTCACTCTTTTATCTCTTTAAGGCCTAGGCTTGATTTTAGTGCTGTTAGTCAAGCAGGAGTGAGTAGAACAGTAAAAGCAGATTCCACTCCACTCACTTCAAGAAACTCTAGAGACAACACACTGCTTCATATCTGCTTCACACTGATAAGATACTGTGGGTCCCAGGTAAGGAACTAGTCCTCCTCCTGCCTTAGGATTGACATGTAGGACACACTTAACAAAATGGTTTAATAGTACCAAAAAGACTTCTATGACTTCTAATAAAAGTAGTGTCTTTTAGGGTGGAAAATGAAACCATTTTTAAAACGTTCTTGAAGGAAACATACACAATAGGTTCAATATTATAGACAAGAGTTACTGAACCAGTCAAGGAATCAATTTAAGCATGTAAATGGTTCTTTAAGTTGTGACAGTTCTATATATAACCACTGCGTTTACCTACAAAGCCTTGAAAAAATGCTTTCTTATGGGTACATTTTGTCATCTGTGTCAGAATATGATTGAAACATTGCAGGACAAAATATAATGCAATACATAACTCACATTCACATTATATCAACTTCACATCCACTTCACATCCATTTGCAAAGCAGAACTTAAACTCAACCGCTTTAATCAAGCCTGCATCAATGCGCTCACATTATTTTTTCTGTCTTTATATGGCAAAGAAAAGAATTAAAATGGATTTGCAGAAGCATAAAGAACCAAAGAGATGAGCCTCTAGCAATTAACTCTAATCCTTTTCTCTATACTCATAGGCATATCTGCTTTTCTCTGCCACCACACATATCTCTGTGTGCCAGCACAGACATATAAACAAAAAATTGATTAAAGCACGTTTTTCCTTAATGAGAGTCGAAGATGGGGATCAGAAAGATGGCTACCAAACCTATGTGTGTCTTGTCCGTTGCAGTCATTTTACAGGGCAAAAGCCACTCACTGACACATAAAAGTCGTCTCAATTGGGAGGGGCCCACCTCTCGACAGTTATTCAGTTAAACACAAGTAGGAAGACTGATTGCAGAACCAATGTGTTACCAGGTTTGGATCTGACAGGTAGAGACTGCAATGCTTAATGTATATAATGTGTCAAATAGACCTAGTTAAAATACCTTCTCTTGTTAAAGAGAGAAAGCTGAGAAACGTAACCAATGCCAATCAATGACAATAAAACAGAACTCGCATGAAATTCACAACAGACGTACTTTTTTCCTCGTTTCAAGTTATCCATTTTTGTTTGTTTTTAAGTAGCATAAATGAAGTAATGTGTCTTTGATTCACTACATTTGATATATCTGTCCAAGTTGACATAGACTGAAGAAAAGTGCTCAATAGAGGGTGCTATACCAATAACTTCTAAACAAGAAACGGCTACAATTAATTATTTATTTAGTCCTCACTAAATCACACGAATACTGTGTAAATACCATGTGCAGTTCCACTGGGAATGATTTAAGACTGCAGCTGCTGGCCTAGTAGTTAGTAAGTTGTCCCTGTGATCAGAAGGTCATGGGTTTGAATCCCAGGACTGCCAGTGGCACCACTGCGATACCCTTGAGCAAGGTACCATCCTGACGCACTGCTCCCCAGGTGCCACCTTTTGCTGACTGCCCACTGCTTCACTTGGGGAAAGGGTTAAATGCAGATAAATAATTTCACACCGTTCACACTGTGCTGCGTTTATGCATGACTATAAGGGCCACTTTACTTTACGTAAAACTTCAAGCCAGTTAAAAAGCAGACGGAGGGACCGTTACAGTCGGTACAGGCAGGGAAGGAGGGTCCCTACCAGCCAATCAGAGTGCAGGCGGATGTATGTGTCATAATAGGCAATAACGTGACTCCAATCCCAGTGGAAATTATCTGCATGCTTATTATTGAATTTCCCCGTATCAGCACAGTATTACACCAGTACCTCAAAATCATGACCATCGCAAATCAGTATAACATATATGTGCTGCACTTTTGACAAGGAGCTCAACTAGGATGTTTAAAGTCAAATACTCTGTGTGTCCTGTCTTGGGCAATAGGGATTTCTTATTTATTCCAGTTTCCAGCAGATGCTGACTAGTGCAATTAAACGAGCTGCTTTAAATGAGGGCTCATTGAAGAACAAAAGTCAATTTGATTTTAAAATTAGAATAGAACAATGGATTTGTCACTCATGGCATATGAGTCAGATTAACACACTGCCACATTATATCGACTGGATAGAAATAATAATTGAGGTTATAAAAAGCGTGATGAAAGGTAGGCAGCCTGTAGTCCTGTTACTGTGTTACAGTGAGGTGAAGTTGTGACCAATTTTAAGACATTTGACCCTTCGGGTACTTAAAAGTCTGCTGCAATCCAGAATTCGATGTTTTACCTAGCAGTGGTGTGCGTTTTTGACAAGCAGCTCGATTTCCCTCTTGTTTGCCC
>JBBPCW010000139.1:13902663-13913576 GCA_037974425.1 Phenacogrammus interruptus | reverse complement strand
TCTCTCTCTCTCTCTCTCTCTCTCTCTCTCTCTCTCTCTCTCTCTCTCTCTCTCTCTCTCTCACTCACTCACTCTCTCTCTTACAAGCATCTCTCCCTATCTCTGTAACACCCAATTCTTGTCTTTGTGTACTTCTGGCATTGTTGTGCGAATGAGAATTTAAGGTATAAATTGGGTCTTGTGGAGAGTGAGAGAGTGAGAAAAAAGACCTCCTAAACCTTCCCAGTCTTCAGTTCACCACAGTCCAATCCAACAGAAAAAAATGAGAACAATACTCAATAATCCTAATAAAACAATGCTGTACTTTTTTCTCATGGCCCATTAGCACAGAGCAAATATTCTACCGACCGAGTGAATTTTAAACTCTTTATCAGTACCACGTTTGTATCTGTAAGTAGTTTGTAAATAATGCTGTAAATAATTAAAACAATTGAGAAAAAAGTTAAAACTTAGGTCTGTTCATACAGAATGTAAACTAATGATTAACACTATTTAGTCAAATGAAATACATGTATGTGACTAGTTTGAAATAGGACTGCTAAGGGCTAATCTGGTTTTCTTAATCTGAATGGCTAGGCTTGTTATAACACAAGAGTGTTGTAACACTAATGGCTACAGTCAGAATCATAAAGATGTTGGAGGAACCTGATAGCCCTCCATAAAGGTGTGCTGTCCTCATAGCTACTGATGTTTTCGCTGACAAACCCCTCGTCTTGGTGTAGCTCTGTCTGCGTTTTTTAAACTCGCATCTGGAAGATAAACGAGAGGGATGGCCCCATTAATTTCATGCTGGAATAAATCTGAATCTGTGTGCCTAAAACCAGTGAGCTCATAGACGTGCACACTCTCTGAAGACTAATGAAATAAACACCAGAAGAGTGGTAAATAAAACATCATCCCTTTACCAGAGTACAGCAAAGTGTCTCTCTCTCTCTCTCTCTCCCTCGTCCTCCTTCCGCATCCCACCCTCTTCCCCTCTGCTCTAAGGCATTTTCACACTAAATGGAGTTTGACTTTATTAGCGCCTATAAAAAGCGGTTTGATTCAATGGTTAAAAAGCCGGATCTCATTAAAGCCATTTGACTGTGATGTGTGATGGTGAAGCACAGATCATAGAGCACCTTTTCTTTATTAAATCTAACTAACCCTCTCAAATATACTCCTCTAGAGCCCAACTACCAGCTCTCAATTAGAGTCACATAAGATAGGCTTCATGTGGATGAGAGAAAACAAGCAAAATGCAGTGTGGAGCCATACAATTTATGGGATACCGTAAAATCATTAAATCCTTAAGTCCAGGAATCGTCCCCGTTGATCAAACTGGATGATTTTGCATGTGATGCAATCCAACACATATATAAATGAACTCAATAGACCAATATATTGTGAGTGATAGTACATGACTTGATTGGCTTGTGTCCAGGCTTTGAGTGCCCACTTATGTACCCTTGTTTTCCAAAAATGTGTAGGTCAAGTGCCCATTAACCATACATGGACGTCAACTTCAACTTTTGCTCACGTTGCACTTTGACGTGGAGTAAATCACATTATGGATCCATTAAAGTGGACATTATAAAGCAGTGAATATCAGCAGTTATATGTGGATCAGCTCTTTCTCTTCTAAACCTTTTCTGAAGCTGCAAAAGAGAGGAGATGAACGCCAAAGGTTTGGCTGCGACTGCACATTGTGTTCTGTGTATTAGAATGTTCCTCGTTAATTAGGCTCTTTGTAAGAAGTAATTAGAACTTTTGCATAAGAAGGAAGGAGCTATAGAAATAACTCACACAATACCACCAGTTCTTATTTATCAGTGGGAATCAGCATAGAGAATCAGACACAAAAAAGTGTCCGAAAAGGCTTCTTTGGAGGGATGCCATAGGAGAACTGCTTTTTGGATTACTAAAGAACCTTTTTTTTTAGATGTTTGTATTGAGATTGTGAGGGTGAACCTTTTTCTGAAGCTTAAAGTACTTGCATATATTGTAAAAAATATTTGTTGATTTGTTTTCTTTTCTAGAACCATGCTGGTGCCCTGTGATCAGAAAGTCGCGGGTTTGATTCCCAAGACCGCTAGGCACTGCTTCACTTGGTGAATGGGTTAAATGCAGAAGTGGAATTTCAGCAAATATATGTATATATATATATATATGTATTTTACGTGTTCATATTTGGTTTTTACTTGAAACGAATGAAATATGTCAGAATTGAGCACTAACAACTATCTAGTGGTCCAAAAGCAAAGTGTAGCAGTAAAAATCAATAGCGTGGTCAGTCAGGATGTTCGATTTGCTGAGCAGTGTACTTGATATTTGCTGAATTCGAAGTTCAATCTAGCAAATCGCATTGGTTCATGGTAATCAACTGAAGCTAGGCGCGATTCAAAAGGGTGGCAGTATACGCAATGAAGTGAGAAACTTTTTTCCAACATGAAAAAATGCTTTGCTTTAGTCAATTTAAAAGAAATGAGCAACTCATCTAAGTTAAACCCTTTTCAGTCGCCCTCTTTGCTGTCAATTAGGAAAAATAATTGTGTTCAAATGTTGAATCTTTAATTTATAACTCCAGATGTGAGGTTAACATTACTAATACATCAGAACTAAATAGTCACATTCTCTCAAACCACATTCAGCTTTTCAATAATGTGCAGAACTTATTTGGTTTAGGATACTTTGAGTTCATGTAAGAGATAAAAAATGAATAAAACCACTATAGGTAGCCATGCCAGACAATATGGGTAATGTTGATCACAAAAATGTAACAAATTGGAGGATTCAGTCACAAACCAAGAAATTCTTGTAGTCCTAATAACGATCTGATGATGTTCTTAAAGAGAAACTTGAGCTATTTGGGTGACAACATTAGCCCTGCAGCCCCAGAGCTAAGCTAAATCTGAACACCAAACAAGCAATCAGTCTTGACTGATTGACTACATGTGGGTTAAACAGAAAATTGTGCAAATGTGACTATTCTTTTAACCCATCCATACAAGTGAGCTTTTATACAGTTTGTAGATCTCACCCTACCAAGACAAACAAACAGGGATTGTTGTCCATAGGAAAAAAGCACACAATTGTTATGAAAATCCTTCCATAATCTCATGTTAATGAGTATAAAAGACTCATCAGCAACATGTCAAAATTTGTGTGTATGAGTCACTCACATCAGTATATCAATCAATAATATTATTTGCTGTGACAATCAGTTGCCCCAAAGAAATGTGTAAATGTGTGTTTATATTGGGAAAAAAATATTTTAAAAGCAAAACATTGCTCAGTACAATATTAATTCCTTTTGAGACAGCAAATGGTAAGTCCACTTGCCTGGAGGGGCAGGTTGGGAGAAAGGTTAATGTTGAACAGTGCATGTAATTTTGTTGGGAATGTTCAAACTTTAGTATCAACAGTATGCCCAAACCAATCACCACATAATGGTCTTCATTTTATTCTCTTTATTATTTTATGTAACGTAGCCCAACAAGATCAAAAAGGGAAACAACTATAAGTCCTATTAGATTCTAAGAAAATGAGTAGAACATAAAACATTTATAATCAAGCATCTAATATCTGCTTGATTATGTTTCAAGAGATCAATTAAGAGTTTAATTCCAAAATACAGTATATTCATTTGGAATCAGAGAGCACTAGCTGATGTTTAATGTAAAACTCATCTTTTTTCTCTAATAAAAATAGTATGAGTGGTAATACATCATCAATATGTCTTATAAGCCCGCTCTGTACAGCTTATATTCTGAAAAACTAAAGCATAAAAATGGTCTTTAATGCATTTTGGAACAAAACCCTTCAATTGCTGTGTGTGACAAGCCAGGGCACAACTCTGGAAATCAATGAACCAAGCCAACAGCTCCTCTGTTCAAAGGCCGTCTCTATTTCTTTCTATCCACTTTGTGTTCTCATTTTTTCTGCATGTTCCCCTTCTTCAGCATGAAGCAGGGAGAGACCCACAGAGAGAGACCTAATGAGGGCAAACAGGGTGCGGATGAGCATGCACGCCTCAGTTTTTCCTTTTCATTACCCATCCCACACAAACACTCTCCTCTCCCCAATATCAGTGCCAACTCCTCACTCAGAACCCTGCATGCACTCCAACCATTTTTTCCAACAATATTTTACTGGTACAAATATCAGTAACGTGTGTTACAATGCATTTTTACCCGGAATGAAGTGATGTTTTGTTTTTCTTCATACAAATTCGTCAAAATCACCGCAAGATCAGCAGAGGCCAAACATCCGTACAAATTGATTCACTTCTTGTAGTCAGACAGAACAGAGAGATGATGAGTGAACCTGCAACTGATCTAACGTCGAATAGTACATTCTCCAGATGAACATATGCTCATAACTTTAAGTGAAAAATAAGGATATGAAGAATGTTGTTGTCAAATGCACTTGGTGTGTTAAACCTAAAGAACTGTCCACTTCCTGAAATAGCACCAGCAATTTAATTAAACATTTACAGAGGTACCATAATAACGTGAAGTTAACAAAAAGGAATCAAGCAGCCAAACCTAACGTTCTCCAACTCTGAGATGCTACTTCAGTCTCAAGAGGTTAGGAGACTTGTGGCGGAGTATGTTGTTGAAGATATGCAGCTGCTTTCAACAGTGGAATCGCCAGGAATCGCCAGCTTTTTGAACTAGCAGCAATGATGATAAGGTAATCAAGACTACTGTTGCCTCAACAGGTCCATTTTTACTGGACTACTACTATTAAAACTAGTTTACATAGTTCTAGCAGTCTGAATAAATTACAGTTTTGAAGTAACTTGCCCAACACTGTAAACTGTCTTATATAAAAGTGAAACAAAGCTGATACAAAGCAGATCTTCAGAAATAAATTAACTATATTTAACCCCAAAATGCATCAAATTAAGGGAAATTATGGATTAAAATGTGCAGAAGAATGTTCTATGTGAATGTATCTATTTTCTCATATTGTGAGAAAGAAGGTCATTTGGCATGCCAAAACTTTTGCATATGACTGTTTAAGAAGTTAAGTATGCTTTAGCTATAGAACACAAGCGGGAATGTGTAATCAAGAATAACATCACAGCTGTCATTTCAGCTCATGCTCTTCACAGCTCTGATTTTGTTTATGAAAAAAAAGACTTTGTATGAAACAGTATTAAATATGCCTTAATTTTGAATATCCCTTCCATCAAACAAGTTGCAACCTTTTATTTTAAAGCTGTAGCAATGAAACTATCAAAATATCAAAAGTAACTCAAATAAATCTCAATAAATGTGACCTCACACATGAGTCACAGTGACCCAAAGTTCAAAATTGGGTTTTTGGTATCATTGACAAGATGAAAAAATAAGCTTTAAAATGATATCTTGGTCAAAGCTGTATCTTAACTGGTTGTCAAGTTACAATTGTTTGAATTAAGGTACAGCAGCACCATTTTCCAACTGAAATAATGAGAAAATCACTCGTTACTAGTTTTTTTGTTATCTTTAAGAATCCATAGCATCCAAAGAGATGCACCCAGTATTCAACAACAACATTTTACTACAGGCATTTAGATACTTAGAAAAATATATTAAATCAGACTGAAGTTATTTCAAAATATTTATTAAATACTTATCAAATAAGTCATATTTTTGTATGATTTTAGAGCTGCAACTCAACCTAAATAGCCATTTAAGTATATTTTCACAATTATAACCATGATGAAACTTTGTTTTGATTAATTTTGAAGACCTATTCTTTCATATAAGACCAAAAAAGAAAAATCAATGTTTTTCAACACAATCTAAATAAATAGAACTCAGACTTCCGACTCATTACGGCAGATCAGGTCACAAATGCTTTTCCAGACCATTTACCACTTCCCAAACTGTATTTTGTTCATTTCTGGCTGCATCCGTATGCCAGTAGAATATCTTGCTCGGGGCATCAGGAGGTTTGGGATTTCATGAATACTTGCTGCAACATTCTTTTTATAAAATTTGACCAAAAGGCCTGCAGGTGAAATGTTATCTAATTCATTTATTTTCTTTTTTGGACGCACTAAATTAAACACTTACTGTTAGCAGTAGTGTAAAGTGACAAAATGCTCCCTTTCTGCTGCCGCTAATCATTCACACAAATGCCCCGAAAGTGTTCAGTTGAACTAACATTTATTCATTCATTATCTGTAACCACCTAATCCTTACTAGGGCTGCAGGTACCTGAAACCAATCCCAGGGTCTATGGGCGCACATGTTTTTAGACTGAGGGAGAAACTGAGATCCCCAGAGGAAACCCATGTCACCACAAGGGGAACATGCAAACTCCACACAAATAAGCACCTGGCTTCGAACCCCCAACCCTGGAGGTGTGAGAGAAAAGTGCTACCCTAAGGCTCCTAATAGTGTTTGTAAAGTCATATTTTTAATTCTGATTCTGATATCTATATGACCAGTTTATTTGATTAAAGCCACCCGCAATTTTGTAGCAATGTTGAATGAAGGTCTCGTCCAAGGTTACAGTGATACTGTCATACTGTTAGGAAAGGCCCACCCAACACACATAACGCCACCCGCACCTCCCCCCCCACACCAATATACTATCTTCCAGGGAATTCATTTTGAGTGTGCATCACAAAAATTGAAATTCAAATCACTAAACTCACTGGAGGTGAAGGATTTTGTATGTAATTCAGAGCTCTAAATGGAAAAAACTCTGACATTCAAAAAAGGCAGGAAGCAAGAAGGTTATTTCTATCACAGAGCTTTACCATAAGCAAGCAGGCAGCACTCTCTGTAGTGCCAAGGATACACAAACTAATTTATTAATTCATAACAGCAAAATGATGTGTGCATAAAGGGTCACCGGTAACAAAACAAGTGCACTATGGCATGCCTTATCAAGGAGGTGCCACAAAATTCAAATTAGTGGCTCACCTTGAAGGCTTTGTGTGGACTCTCCAAGCTGGACTGGGCTGAGGAAACCCGAGTTCAGTACAGCATGCCAGGTGGTCAGAGTGCAATGAGAAACATATACATTCAAGTGGAGCTAATAGGTTTCTCAGTGTGATGGGTCATCCACTCTGTTTCTGTCCTTCAAGAACCCTGATGTCTTCTTGATTAGTCCACTGTAGGAGCTCACCGCAGCTTTCCATTGGACTGCTATTACCCAAACGGCCATTATAGCTGCATGCAAGGGTGTCTTTGAATTCAATTTTTGCCCAATTCTTGTCTATTCCCCACAGAATTAGAAAAATTGTTTAGTTTTTGGAGTGCCATCTCAGACATACATTTTTTGGCAAGCATTGTTGCGATTGAAAAATAACTATCCAGTCTAGGCCACTCTGAGTGAGCTACATTCACTTGGAGAGCAGATGGCTAAGTGTTTTGGCCACTGTGCTGTGCTCTTCTTCTCCTCTCAGGATGGAGAATAGCTCACTCCACTGAAGAAGTCCTCCCACAAGGCACTGCTAGCCACTAGCACTTTGCTAATGAGCCATTATGTCCGCAGAGGGCCGGGGGTACAATCCAGAAGGCATCAGCATGAAGTGGCGGGTCAATTCCACACGGGCAGTGCCTATTAAATACTGTCACCCCCCCACCCACAATCTCTCCATCAAACAAAGATTCATCTGACAGCACGTGTAATCAGCACACAGGGCATTGCTTTCCCCCAGTGGGCATACGACGGGCATCATGCCCGTCTAATTAACGCAATAATGGAGTGGGCAGCATGTCTGCTGTTAACACCACAGACCTTACAGCCCTTGGGGCCAGCCTCACGTCCTTTTCTGGAGTGGACATTTCTGCTTTTTCACCAGCCTACCATATGCAGAGTACAGTTCTGAAACAACCTGAGAAAATTCTGTTAAGTCATGCAGAACACAGCTGACAGTAATGTTTGTTTGGCAAGGCAATGTTGAAAAATGCATGTGTACAAATACACTGCAGTAACATTAAATGTTTTCTGTCATCCATGATCTCATCACCAAAATAGTGTGTTACTTCTGTCCAACGTGAGAATGATCTTAAATAGGCCATGTCATTCTTTTCTGTTTCTTTTTTCCAAGTTGTTGGTATTTTGTAGCAAATACAAATCTTACTGCAGCCCAAATGTAACATTTAATGAAATATTTGGCCTTAATAACCATTGAAACATCTATCAAAAAGATGGAAAGAGAAAGTGCAATAACCACTGAAATGACTTGGTCCTTAGAGTACACTCTTAAAAAGAGAAGTGTTCTTTAGAGCAAAAAAAACATCCTTGTCTTACTCAAAAACTTCCATTGAATGGTTCTTCGCTGTTTCTGTAGATGCACTATATCAATGTGAAGAAGCTTTTTAATTTTTTATGACCCTCCACATGAACATTCTATGCCATTTGTTTTCCCTAGAATTCTAGAAATCTGGCAAAGAAGCACTACGGAACCTTTCTTTATAAGAGCACATTTTAAAGTCATTTTCTGAGTTATTTTCTTTTCTGGAAATGTTCTGCCAGTCAGCAGCATGAGTATGTAGCAGCATAATTAGTTTCATTACCTGTGCTGGTTGTCATAGCTCATTATCGGTGCAGCGCTAACAGTAAACACCAGCAGGGCCTGCTCCTGTACAAGGATAAATAATTAATGTTTTCCTCTCTGGGGTGTGTGTGACACAGAGGCATGCATCTCCAAAAATCAATGCTGGACTGTTGACGGCTCACAGATGAGTGAAGCACTCTGGATTGCTTTGCCATTGATTCAATTTCTTGGCCTGTCCTCTGTCTGAAGCATCATTACTTTTTTGGACGGTTTGGGAGAAAGGTTAGGGAGGGAGATGCAACACGTCTCCAGAAAGGCAACATCCAAATATGATGAGGTCATGAATCTCCAGCAACTTTAAACAAACCTCAGAACAATCAAATATCAAAGGAAAGTAATCTATGGTGTAAAATAAGTTTTTGTTTCTCCACTGCCATGATATTCTGAGTTAATTGAACATCTCCAAATAAGTTAACAGAACAAAACTTGTTTTCCATTAATTTATTATTAATTAACTTACTATTAATTGAATTTAAAATGCTAGGACACAGCCAGATACCCTTTTTAACAGCCTGCCCAACAGTAAATTTGATATCTTTGGAGAAACATAGTTACCCTTATGCGTCATTAAAGATTTAAAGCAGGTAAAAGTAATTTTGGGTAAACCGCATAAACTGATTTTAGCAATTCATCACTTCCTTCTGTAGCTTCTTATGCATCTTAGAATTCCTCTTCTTGATAGACATGATCAGGCATATGCACTTCTTTAAAATTTAACTGCTTGAATTGGTTAAATTGTGTCTTAAACACCTATAATTCTTCAAATTGCAATGGGAAATGCTTACTGACACTGGCATTATCACCAACTAGCATGAAAATCAAATGTAATTACCACAGGCTTAAACACACCCCCTCCCAGGTCATCTCTCTCTTTATCCCTCTCTCTCTCTCTTTCTCTCTCTCTCTCTCTCTCTCTCTCCATCTGTCTCTCTTTATCCCTCTCTCTCTCTCCCCCTTTCTCTCTCTTTCTTTCCCTCCCTTCATTTCCCCCCATTTCTGTGTCTCTTCAGCTCATCCTGGAGTTTCATGGTGTTGTAGCCTACAAGATGTGGGGGTTGCTCTTCATCAAACATTCTGGCCCGTGTCTTTGAATCCAGGAGATCTGAACATCTCTAAAGCTTGTCGGCTCACTGAAAACAGATGCTGAGAATTCACTTTGATAAACATATATCTTTAGGCTAGATTAAACCGGCGCGCAGCACGGCCTGCACAGTCTCTCCACATACAGACTTTTTGAACATCCTCACCAGGGACAAAAATAATGCCTCCTCCTTCAAACTGTATTCAGACTTTATGAAACTGAGAATAAAATGTTTTGGATGATGATGATGAAGAAGTAGTAGTACAAAAAATATTTATTTACTTATTTGTATATTAATTCTTTAATTATTTATCTATCTTAGAGGCCATCAATAATGATGTGATCACTAGTATATATATTAGAAGTGGGCATAGATTATTTTTTTAATCTAGATTAGTCTCATTGTAATCTTGGAATTAATCTAGATTAAGCTAATTTAAAATGGCTCATTTGAATTCTGCCAAAGGTCTGAAGCCCCCCGCCCCAAAAAAAAAAAAAATCCCAATGCCTATTTTTATAGTGTAAACCATAAATGTGCCTCCAAATGTTCTCCCAGATCAATTTAATTTCATTTTGAACTCAGTTTAATACATTACCTTTAAAGAAAATGAAATGTAAATATAAACTTGAGGTTTAAATACAGAAAAGTCAGGAACGAGAGAGAGACAGAGAGAGTAAGAGAGAGCGAGAGAGAGACAGAGAGAAAGAGAGAGAGAGAGAGAGAGAGACGATCCGAACGAACGAGAGAGAGACAGAGAGGGTGCGAGAGAGAGACAGAGAAAGAGAGAGAGAGACAGAGACAAAGAGGGCGAGAGAGAGAGAGATGATCCCCACGCTCTGGAAAAGTCACGAACGAGAGGGAGAGTAAGAGAGAGCGAGAGAGAGACAGGCACAGAGAGAGCACGCGCGCGCGAGAGAGTGAGCGACAGAGAGAGCAAGACAGTTTTAAAACGGGCTCAATATGGAAAATTCACGAAAGAGAGCGAGAGCGAGAGAGAGAGTGAGACAGACAGAGAGAAAGAAAGAGTAAATCCGCGCTAAAATATCAAGGTGAAAGTCATCATAGCTTGCATAGTATAGACCCAGCTCCCAACCCAGCTTTGTGAATAGATTAACGCCGATATTTTTTTTATCACATTAACGCAACACGTTAACGCCGATAACGGCCCAGCACTAAAATATATATACATATAATATCTATATATACATAATACAGGGAGTGCAGAATTATTAGGCAAATGAGTATTTTGTCCACATCATCCTCTTTATGCATGTTGTCTTACT
>JBBPCW010000139.1:13846334-13857694 GCA_037974425.1 Phenacogrammus interruptus | reverse complement strand
CCCAGAAGTGACTGACAGCTTTCTTAACGAATAGTATGCTTTCTTACGAAAACATAGGTGGGTCATTTACCCTAATTAGTCTATCCATGCGTTTCTAGGGGTAATGCGTAATGACGAGTACCCCCCGGGTCCCTCACACACACGTGTGTTTTATATATATATATATAATAATTAGAGGTGGGCATAGATAAAAAATTTTAACGCCGTTAATGTCATTGTAATCTTGGCGTTAACGGCGAGCAAACATCTCAATGTGAATAAAAAAAAGATTGTTTTTGACTTTAGGAGGGAATAACATGATCACTCTCTGCAGAACATCAATGGCTCCTTAGTGGATCTCATCCAGACAACCAAGTTCCTTGGTGTTCACATTGCAGAGCTTTGTCATGAAGACCCAGCAGAGACTGAGAACAACTCCCCCAAATTCTTGCCACATTCTACTAAGCAACAATAGAGAGCATTCTCTGTAGCTGCATCACGGCATGGTACGGAAATTGTTCTGGTTTAGATCACAAGACAGAGGATAGTGAGGACAGCTGAGAAGATGAGTGCCACCAGTGTGGTAAATGACCCCACACACCTTTCACACACCTCTCTTCTCCCTCCTCCCATTCGGCAAAGGTTTAGGCATGCAGGTGTCCACTGCCAGAACAGCAAACAATTTTGTTCTCTCTGGCCATCAGACTGGGTTAAACGACAATAAACCTACTTGACTTGACTTGAGGTGGACCACTGTCTACAAGAGTTACCATGGGTGGAGTGGTTTTACTGCCATGGGACAGCTACTCCAGGCTTTATTATTTTGTCCCTAAAGAATTCCATTGCATGGTATTTAACCAAAAAGCTTTTGTTTTTAGATTGTCATTGGCCAGGCCGGAGAAACCTAATAAGTTGTGCTTAGATGCATTTTGGAGGTATCATAGGGGCTCTGTTTTCCAACAGTGTAACAGAAAAAGGGGGACCTTTAGGTCAGATAGTCAGTGGAATTACTTCAAACATGAGTAGATTGAGAGCAACAGCAACCGGTGTGTGGTTGAGTGCATGTTGCATATTTAAACTGAATATCTGAAGTGACTTTTCGGCATTAGGAAAAGTACCCAACTACCTAGTGCTTACCACAGAAATCAGTGTTCTATTTGTTGTCCTCCAGTCCTATTATTTATTTATTTGTTTGTCTTCATTTTATATTTATTAGAGTTTGCATAATTGGCTCAGATAATGGATACAGGGATAGATGAATTGATGGATGGACAGATGTAACAGAAAAGGGGCAATGTTTATGCTAGTCCAGATGGGCAAGGGAATTACCGGAACTATGAGTATACAGAGAGAAACACGGTAGTTAGTGTGCGGTTGAGCACACAGCACATTATTAGGCAGTCTGAATGGCTGGAGTGACTTTAACACACTGGCTGAATACCAAAAGTAGCGTACAGGTGGTCTGCTACAGAGGTTACCAATTCTGCCTCTGGACAGTCAAAGTCCAGCACAGTATGGTAGTTTTCCAGCAATGGTAAACATAGTCATTAACTGGAGGAGTCCAGTTCAGGTGTGCTTGAGCTGAAGTTTTTAGGTTTTCCATTGTTCTGACATGTGCTTAGGTCTTATTGGTTGCACTGGGGCTTTCCCATACATGCAGTGTACATTAAGCATATGTAGACCAGAAGGGGAGGGTGTTCGGCTTAAAATAAACTGTCAGATCAATTATCTGCATGAGTATTAGAGATAACTAATATATGGCAGAGTGCACAACACATATTCACACTGCTTCAATGGCTGGACTGACTTTGAAGCCTTAGCTAAACAGTGAAGCTACTGTTTACCACTCTACAGCACCTTTGTGTAAACAAACGGCTAGTTTTTAGGCCTGCAATGAACTAGCATGGAATTCGCTTACTGTACTGTCTGTTAGTAAACTCAGAGCTTGTCCTGGGGCAGCAGCGGTGCTTTTCTGGCAAGTGCTCCTGCTGTTTCAGATTCTATTTGCATAAATCACTACAGTCAGCTGGAGCAGAGTGTGTTTGACCCTGTGTGACAATGCGTGAGGATGCGGATTGAGGTATGCGTTTCATGTGCTGCTAAACACATCAGATGCACACAAAAAGAGAATCATTCATCTTCAGATTCGGGCAATGTGTTATTTTTAATTCTGAATTAGCTCTCTTGGCACTTTTGTCCTCTGCGACTGTTCCATATTGATGTGCCTCTTGTTCTGTGACCTGCCTCCGTGAGAGAAAAAGACATGAATGTTTGACAGCACAATCTTCTCTTCTGTGCCGAGAAGAAAAAATCTTAGCCTGCTAAGGATTCAAAGACAAGTGTACAATAAAGCACAAACTTTATCTGAGCCTCGCTGCATTGTTAGAACCTTGATTTATTTAGCAGAAGTAATGAAATAGGCATATCCTACCCCCCTACCCCTCTACCCCCCTCTATCTCTCTCTAGACTTCTGCTCAGTGACTCATCAGTGAGGAGGCATCCAGCAAGATATTGAATAATGTATGGGCCAGCACACACAGGCAGATACACAATGCAATCTTGCAGAGGCCTGGGCCCATGCTCATGTCGGACAATCAAACTGGTTCTGTACAGCCTGTTCTGTCTAATACAGGGCATAGGTTCTCACTCAGCTCTGCTAGAGGTGAGTCCCAGGACTCACTCACTCACTCACTCACTCACTCTCTCTCTCTACCATTCCTCTGATACGTGCCTATCACCTGTGCAGTGCAATCACACTAACCGTACTAAGTAACTTTGCTCTTATTTTCAGGGGCTGAGTATGATGTCATTACACTAATAAAACCGGTCGATGTAGCCCCTCAGAATCCCAGGCTAACCTCATGCATTCAAAACTTAAAGGAAAAAACGATCTTTGCTTCTAATGTTTGCTATTGTACATTTTTTCATTCATCATGAACAAAAAGTAACAACTGTCTAGCATTATTTAAAATAAAATCATTCTTCTGTAAATATATTTTTTTAAGATATGAGATTTTATTCCAGCAGCAATTATGGAAAGAATGTAGTATCAAATAGTATTCTTAGAATTCAGAACACATGACTCCTAAATCAGACTTCTAAATTAGAACTGAATCATAAACTGTACCTGACACACCAACACTCTCCTGAATCCTGAACAGAACTGTTTCCTTTTCCAAAACACAAATATATACACAATATACAGTGAGGAACAGTATTTGAACACCCTGCAATTTTGCAAGTTCTCTCACTTAGAAATCATGGAGTGGTCTGAAATTCACATTATGTGCAGCAGTGCGATACAAATAAATTCTTTACAAATCATACATTGTGATTTCCTGAATTTTGTTTTTACATCCTGTCTCTCACAGTGGGAATGCACCTACAATGTGAATTTCAGACCCCTCCATGATTTCTAAGTGGGAGAACTTGCAAAATCGCTTGTTGTTCAAATACTTATGTTCCTCACTGTATAAACTGATCAGCCAAAAAATTTACACCCTGACTCCTATAAACAAACTGACAATAAATACTATTTCTTTATAGTATGCTGTACATTTTGCTACTGATGGCTCTGAACAGAGTATCTATTCATATTACATTCACACTGGTTCTAATTGGCTGCACGTTGTCCTGTCCTGGTTGAAATGACAAATACATTCTCCTCTGATTTTGAATGTAGTGGTATGATGGCAATGTAGTTTCCCTAGCTGCAGGTGTCCTATACATATTTAGGAGATTATGCAAAGAGGGGGAAAAGGATCTGGACGATGACAGAAAGACTAGTGCTCTGTAGTTTAGTGGTCCTTGACCCAAGTAGCTCTGTTCAGCTCTGCTGCCTTTTGTATGTATGGCTTTAATTCTGCCAGCTTCTGTGAACCGTGTCGTCTCCTGCTGTCCCTGGCCATGTCCGACACCCACCAGCCCAGTAAAACTGGGGTCAGAACCACGCTCCAACATGAGCCCTTCACCTCTCTGCACCACGCACACATACTCTGAAGCCTCCTCTGCCCCCTCTGCCCTCAGTAATCAGCACCACTTCTGGAAGAAAGCTGCCGATCAGCTTTTCATTTAACCCCAGGCGCACCCTGCTTTTCAGTCTTAGACGCCTGCTTACACATGGACACGTGCGTGCACACACACATAAACAGCTCTCATACCAAGCAGGCTCAGAAGAACTCAGGAACGCAGTGTTCCCCTTCGCCACAGGTCTCTCGCTCAAATTGCCTGAGGGCCTATTACAAGTTTCCCAGCCTACAGCGTGCAGTTTTTGACAAGACTCCCTTCTATGTAAATGGCTTACCAGTGCCAATTGTCTTGTCGCTCACTAAATAACCTTAAAAAATCTGCTAGCTGAAACTCACTTGTTTTGTATATGCACCACATACTCTGTCGATAACAGTCCATGGTGTAAAGATCAGCGAACAATTGCTCAGGGGCTGATTAACACACATGTCTGTGCACACAGAGAGTGCTCAGACTGGGCTAACACTTCAGACACCGCAATGTTCCCATCTCCCTTTCCCTGATAAAAAAAAACATAGTCTCAGCATATTGCCCTCTCAGGATTAAAGATCAGAGATTGGGAAAGTTTGCTCTGACTCCTACTTCCCCAGTGTGCCCAGATTTAGTGTTCAAACACTTTTGATCAGCCAACCTGAACCTTTTTCAGCTTTAGATAGCTGGAGTTCATTTTGGGAACTGAAGAGACTGCTATCTCTTTCACACAGCAGCGTGACTACCTGGACAGAATGAACACATTTAATGGTCCTAGAATGGCAATCCATATGAGTCTTACTGCAGTTCAACAGTTCACCGTGACTCGATCTAATCCAGTTATCTAATCCATAGATGAACCATCCATCTATGGATTAGCTGAGCCAAACCAGAAGAAGGGATAGAGGAGATGTCAAAAGTTTGGGACACCTTGATTTTCTTTGTTGATTTGCAAAAACATAATGACCACGTTTTATTTATGACAATGCTTCTTTAGGATTAATACCAAAGCCCAAGTTATCCACCTGTGATACGGGCCTTAAACCTTCTAGGGATTTACACTTCTGAGTCTAAACATGTTCAATGTGCATTTGTAAAAAAAAAAAATACTGTCTAACCATTTTTTAGCCAAAGCCTGACCTTTATGTCAACTATGATGCCTTGGTGATTAGTATATATGTTTTTAAATTAACTGGACAGTCATTTTTCTTTTGTAGTTACCTGGCTTTACAAAAAAGCTGCAAGTTCAGTTGCTCTAGACTACACTAGCTACTGTGGCAGTGAAATGACTCTGAGGTTTGGAGATTTTAAACCAGTATTTTCTCTCTCATACTTGCAGCAAAACCATAAAGTGTGAGTTGCAGCCTCAAGTTACTGTGCATCAAATAAAGCCAATCCCCTCAGTGAGTTTCTGAAAAGTTGGGGGATGATTCAGTAACGAATGCTTGCAGTAGCTGTAAGGCAGGGTGAGATTATCCAAAACAATACACCCGATCTAGCCTGACCAAGCCAGTCTGATCCTTCACACAGATTTGAAAAAGACAGTGTCTTACAATTTCTTATTAAGTTTAATGGGCTAACATTCTGTAAAGCCTGTCCATCCTATCAACAGTCGTGAGTAAACACTGGAAATAAATCAGTGATAGGAATTCAACTTGGACTGGAGCCACACTTGAGTCAGATGTTGGCTCACTTGACTCAGACATGAGGCTAAAAACTCGTAAAGATTCAGCTAGAGAAAAACAAAATGAATTGCATCAGCACTGCCAGCCTTATTCGCCTATCGGTTTGGTATGGTCATGCAGCAATGCTACTCTCCAGTAGCTCACATTGCGTTTGAGACAGCAGAGTAGCTAATTTACCTAGATGTAGTAAATAAAAGCTTACAGTTATACATATTTCAGATTGAAAGTTCAAATTTCATATCTGTCATCACTTTCATGCTGGATGGGTCTGGTGATAAGTGTGTAAGATATGTGAGCATTGTGTGTATACCTCCAGACTCCTTCCTCCCTGCTGCCACTGTCACGTCTCTCTGGCTGGAAATGCTCTGTGATGCATTCCATGTGTGCAGGTGGGCGAAGGTTGCTGTGTGCCGGCTAGCTGGCGGAAAATCATTGTGACAACAGAGAAGCGTGAGGTGCGAGTCTGAGCTCGGCCACAGCACCTTCCCCGGCCCTTTACGCTGATGGAGAGTGACACACACACAAGCCGTAGGGGCCCGGGGCCTCCGAGTACCGCACACACACAGCCCCATATCATCTGTCTATGGTTAGCCACACACAGGTCACCTTCAGAGAGAGACTCATCACTATCTCTCTATCTCTCTTTGTCTCTCTCTGTCTAGCTCTCTCGCTATCTCTTGTTCTCTCTCTCTCTCTCTCTCTCTCTCTCTCTATCTCTCTCTCTCTCAAGCTCTCTCTATATATCTCTTCATTTCCCATCTTTCTCTGTCTCCTCTCTCTCTCTACTTCAGGTCCTCCCATCTCTCTCTCCCTCTCTCTCTCTCTCTCTCTCTCTCGGCCCTCTTTCCCTTTAGGCTAACATTTTTTAGCACTGTTAAATTGCATTTCCCTGAGAACATGGCTACACATATTAGGTTTAGCTTTGCCACCTGAATCTTATTATTCAGTTGAGAAAACTATATGGCAGTGAAATATATAGTTTTTTTGCTGGGTTTAGTAGTGCTTCTTACATACAATGAATCAGATAAACTTTGACTCGTTCATTTGGTGCAGATTAAATTTCATGGATAATTGTTTATGAGAGTCCCTTGCCTGAAATTTGATTTGTGCAGTATTAACACGTCCCTGGCCAGGTTAACCTTTGAACACAGTGTGAGCTAAGTGAAACAAATTGACCAACACTTTACAACCAGTCCATTAGGAGATTGAGAGAGTCTCTCTCATTAAAGAGCTGAGCTTCTTTATTTGTCTGCTTCCTTATCAGAGGTAGTTTATCAAGTGGTCACTGAGAACTGATGGTCTATGGCGATTTCTCTCTCTCTCTCTCTCTCTCTCTCTCTCTCTCTCTCTCTCTCTTCATTGTTCCTTTCCCTTATTTTCCTCCCTCTGTCCTCTGTCCTTCTCACTGTCCTCAGCTCATTACAATTTTTTCTAACTCCTCTTTCTTTGACTTTCCCTATCCCTCTCTCTGTCTATATTTTCCTTTTCCTTCCTCTGTTCTGTCTGCTTTGTCTCTCTCTCGCTCACTTATGTGACACTCACTTTCTCCCTTTCTTTATGTCTCTGTGACACTTTGCTTCTCATCTTTCTCTTCTCTCCCTCATTCTATTTTCTTCTCCCTTCATTTTCTGTCTCTCTCTTGCTCAAATTCTCCTTCTCTATTCCCCATCCCTTCTGTCTTTCTCGCTTCTGAGCTTGAAGAGGAGGACAAGTCAATTGCCCTTCCGGGGTGATGGAGATGAAGGGAGGACAGATAAAAAAGGAAAGGAGCAGGGCTGGAGTGTGTACCTGGATTAGTGCTGCCAATAGCTTGCTCACTGTCCTCTTCCCCCTCAAAAGCCCCCCAAATCCTCACTTAAAGTGTCCTGAGGTGGGAGAGATGATGTTTACATTTGGTAAAGTCTAAACCTCAATCTCTGCTCCCGCTTCTCTCTCACTCCATACCACAGTACTCTGAGCACCAGCAAGGCTCTGGAGACTGGGGGAATAGTGTGAGAAAGAAATACATCTAGCAAAGAAAAAGCAGAAGTTTTGAATTTTAATAATGAAAAATATCACGCCTGTTTTGTGATTTAGAGGCTGTAACAAAGCCATGCTCAATTCACTGGACATTTTATAGTAGACCCTGTTCATTATGGTGTTTCCTTCTTTTTTGCCAGAAAGATATTTGTTCACCCAAATTTTCACTCTCCTTAAAAAGCATGGGCCACTGACCTATAGGCACAAACAGACAGAGAGTCAAACTCAGCAGCAGAACCAACCACAATCTGCAGCAATCAAGTAAAAATGTTTTTACTGCATGATGGAAGGTAATACGCTTTATTCAGAGCTGATGGAAAGTAATACGCTTTATTCAGAGCTGCACCACTGTGTGAAATTTCTAAATGCCAGTTTCAGTATTTATGAGACCTGACTTCCTATTGGAACATGCTGAAACTAAGTCAGTCAGTCAGTGACCCAGTTATCTTTAGACTTGCCTTGGTTGTGGTTCCTTTTGCATACTTTAAATGTTGCTTGCTTGTTTGTTTAGAAACAAGAAGTTTTGTCCTAAAATTTTTGGAGGTGTGGTGCCAAGACTTTGTGGCAGTATGCAGTTTTAGAATCATAACCAGAAACACGCTTTATTAGCCAAAGGATATTTGCACATAAAAGGATTTATTTTTGGTAACACAGAAGCTGACAACAGAAATGTCACACTTTTCCTTTCACACTTGTCACACAGACAGGCATTTTGAATTCTTTGCCCCCCACATACTGTCAGACACACAACTTACATACATGTGAAATATTCTCACATACACCCATTAATAAAAAGGAGTTCAGATAACTGTTCAGAACTGTTTAGTGATTTTAACTCTTTTGCTTTTACTGGTTGTTCTGGATAAAAAAAACAAAATGGCTTTGTTTCTTTTATGTAAAAAGTTTCATTTTTGCTAAACTGGTGGAATTCCCCTTTAACCCTCATCAGACTGAAGCTCCTGTCTGAGAATGGGAGTTTAAATAGGTGATGGTCAGGGCACAATGGGTCAACAATTATTTTCTCTGCACGCTTGCTGGAGGTGCACAGATCAAGCTGGGTGGGCAGATTAGCACTAATTGTTTGCTAAAAGTTTCAAACTAAATCCTAAGTCCTATTGTGCATTCACTGTCTTGCTGTGCTGCGATTCAAAAATAGTTTTTGTAGCTCATACAGTCTTACACTGCAGTGACAAAATTGTAACAGGTGACATGCTAAGATATTTTCTCTTTACACAGGGTCATTCTGTAAGTCAAGACTGTGTTAAAAAGCGTCTGTCAGAAAAGTGCTTAGACACAAAGTCTTGTTAGGTTAAGCCTTAGATAATTCCTCTTATGTAACAAGTAGGGTCTCTCCTCTGTTTCAAACCTATTGCAATTGCAGGAGGCACAGAGGACACTGTAATCCCAGCCAAAGACAGACAGACAGAAAGATGAACACACAGTCAAGCATTGGAAGAAAGTTTATCGTAAGGCGTTTTCTTTTATTTCTTTAGTTTAGATACACCTCAGCTCCCCATGTGACAAAATGATAAGCAGACAAGCAAACTGAATTAAGACTATATCTAATATATTGTAAAAAAAAAAAAAAAAAGGGGGGGGATATACATTCTGTTGACACTGAAATATGTATGGGGGCAAAGAGGATTGGAAATTGAGTGAAGCACAGAAAACATTACACAAATGCACAGCAGATCCATATCAGACTTTCCAAACCAAGGTACAAATATAAAACAAAATCCCAAAATAATCAATTTACTTTTCCTAGAAGATATATGTTTGACCAAATGTAAGTTTATATTTAAATTATATGTTTATATTCTGTTGTATTTTCTGCACATTGTAGAGCATACGATATCTATATATTTAACACAATATATAAAAATGCATGTTTTGTCCTTTTCTGTTTTTTTTTTTTTTCCAAAACACTCCATCCAGAATATAATCAGCAGCTGTGCATTAAAATGTGCACAAGTAACTTCTTTGTAGGCCATGTGTACGTTTTTGTACTGACAATAAAATCCTAAATCTGGGAATTAGTTAATGCAAGAGTCAAGCACAGCTGCTGTTAGCTTAGCTACATGCTGTTGCTAGGGGCACACCCCAGGATGCCTGATCTTATCCAGTCCTTAACCACCACATCAGCAAGACTGAGCATTTCCAGGTAGGTCAGGGGGCAGGCGAGGTTTTGCGGCCGAGAGTGGAAAAGCTCAGAATCAGCAAAAGTGAGAAAAGTTCTCACAGCTGCCCTTTGTGTGAACTCCTTATCAGGCTTGAGTTTCCCCCCAGTGTAGCCCACAATGTCAGTCAGGCAGTGTCAGTGTTGTTCAACCCCAGCCTGGAAGGTTGTGGGGCCTTCCAGTCTAGTTTCAGACTAGTAGAAGTCTGAAACTAGACTAGTGTGTGAATTTTTTATACAATACAGAAGTGTATGCTGGTGGATTGAAATATGAATGGAGACCACCAATGACCACCAAGATGTTTTTTAAAATAAACCGAGCCATGGTGGGAGCATAATAGAGTCACATACTGTGCAGAAGTCTTAGGCACCTGAGTGATTTTTTTTAACCCATTAATTTCAGCAGCTGGTATGACAGGCCATCTACATTAGAATAAATATAAAAAAATGTGCCAAAAAAGTAACAAAAACTAAATTTTGAAAGGGTAGTTGAAACCTTATTAGCTTGTTTAAAGAACAAAATTTGGTTCCAGATGTGTTCTTGCTCTTTTAAGTAAGAACCATTAAGCAGGCAACCATTTATAAATACTGTATATAACACTTACATTTCCTGAATAACCCTTGAAGTGCCCTTTTTGTTAGAGAGATTTAAGAACTATAACAAGCGACTCTCATCTCCTACCCAAGCACACACCCGGATGTGTTTTTCTTCTTTGCTGTGTCAGCACAAACAGTGGCAAAGTCTATGGTAGTAACAAACCTGTCTGTTTTACTGCATGTCTTTCAGTAATGGAAAGTAAAGTACAGTGACCCTTGTACATGTTAACATAGCACAGCAAACTGTGTAAACAGTGTGGAATTCTATTTCTCCATTTAACCCATTCACCAAGTGAAGCAGTGCAACACTAACGGAGCAGTGTGTGGGGACAGTACCTTGCTCAAGGGTACATCAGTGGTTCCACTAGCAGTCCCGGGATTCAAACCTGTGGCCTTCTGGCAACTCCCTAACCACAAGGCCACCAGCTGCACTCCCAAAAAAACATAAAAACATGACATAGCCTTTTCACAATGGGTTATGATTCTAAAGGGCCAATATCCTTCTTTTTCATGTTTACTGGTTGCCCTCGGTCCACCTATGGACCTTATTTAATCCCTTTATAAACAGTAGAGTTGAGCCGGATACTCGGCTGAAATGAGTATCCGGTACAGATAAAGCACTTTTGTCGAGTACGAGTATCATACGAGTAATACGAGTCAATATCTGTGCTCGGACTGAATAAAAATTCTCATTGGGAGCTGACTGTGTCTGCATTCTGTGATAGACTAGTCACAGCGCCCCTCCCCCACACACAGTGCCCCTCCCCCACACACATACAGATTTATTGTGTTGCTGTGTCCCGCTCTGCTCACTCACACACAGAACTCTGCCTCAGTCACTCAGGTTCGCAGGTTTTTTCCGTTAACGTTTAGGGTTTCTTCAGCTTCAGGTTTGTTTTTTACTTTG
>JBBPCW010000139.1:13780073-13792070 GCA_037974425.1 Phenacogrammus interruptus | reverse complement strand
ACACACACACACACACACACACACACACACACACACACACACACACACACACACACACACACACACACACACCTATAGGCTATATAGATCCCAGAGAAACTTCACATTAAGTAGAGGTACTTAAAACACTTGTTAAGATTTCTTACACTTCCCATGAAAGGTTTATTTATTTATTTATTTGTAGGTTTGTTTGTTTTTTGTTTGTTTGTTTATGGGAACTATAGCATTTTCTATAGCATTGCTCTGGAAAAATATGTAAGAGCATTGATTTGCAGTCCCTTTTACAGTTGCGTGGCATTCAGCACTAAGGACAGCTCCCCTACTCCTGACGATTTGATCAGCTCCTTCACAAAGCAGAAAATAGGCTACCGTAGCTTTTGTGTTCAGGACTTGCCTTTTTATAGAGGCACAAAATGAAACCTGTAAAAAGGGTGGACATTTTAGATGAATGTGCAGGTTTTGCTGCTATTCCTGCTACAATGCTTGGCTGTAGGTCCATTTAGGACCACGGACAGCTCCCACCAGAATGATTTTCACAGCTGAAAGTCTGTGCCGAAGCTAACAGTCTTGAAAGGGATTCAGACTGCGCTGTGCACATTGTTGCTATCAGCGAAGCTCTTCACACTCTTTAACCTGCCCCCTCTCCATCCTCAATGTACTCACATGATTTTCTTTATGAAGAAAATTAACACCTGCTCCTCTGTTTGTTCACAGCAGAGACGTATGGAATACTAAACAGGAATATCTGCTGCAGGACTCGGCTTTGAGATCAAGCCTTGTCTGCATGCAAATCTCAACAGTGTGGCAGGCAACGTCTATACTATTTTACAGAAAGCATATGAGGGTTAATTAAAATCAGAGTTAATTAATATAGAACCATTTTAACGTAAGACAAGAGAGAGCAGATTTTTATATGATAACCATAGTTTAATGGTGAATGGGATAAAATAGAGGCTTCTTCTAATAAGACAACATGACAGAGGGTGTTCAACACTGTTGCCTAGGCTCAAAAATGCTTTGTTGATTACAGGAAAATGCTGTGGTGTGGTCAAGGCTTTTAAATCACTGATGAAAGAGACACACAAAAGGATTCACGATCCTATTGATCATTGCTCATAACAGCTTCATGGACTCATGTTCCCTTTTTAGTTTATGTTTCATCCTGTCATTTCCCATTGCAGGTCAACTCTGCATATTGACAGAATGAGCAGAAGGTCTTAATCACACCTAAACTTGCCAACATCATGACATTTCCTAAGAGGATATGCAAAACTGGAACAAAGTCGTTCTTTCCTATTCTCATGAGGCTTTGTGTAATCACTTTCCTTTCATAAAATAAGTGTGGAATGTATGTATCAAAGCCAGGCTAACATGGCCCTGACATTTTCACCGAGATCAGGACTAAAAGAACATGCGTTAATGCTATTTCAAATATGGTGTCAATATAGCGTGCTTGAATATTAATGGAGAATTCAATCTGTGAGTTTAGTGCTCCTTTAAATTTCTTCCTCAGGTAGAAAGTCATCATATTTGAAATGTTTTAAGTGAATTCTTTTAGTATGAACTCAAGAGAGGGGCAGTTGGGTGGAGGGGCAGTTGGGTGGCCTAATGGTTAAGGAATCCGCCCTGCGACCAGAAAGTCCAGGTAATGTTTAATATTAAGGCTGATTGTTTTGTGTTCTTCTATTCAGTGTACAGCATATAAGTTGTGTTTCAGCTTGGACTATGTTCTGGATCAGGCACAGTACAGGGCAGCCAACTGGAACTGAGATTATTTACGTGTATCGATTCTATAGGTACATTTAAAAAATAGCATGTTTAAACCTGTTGGATATAGGGAGGATGGAAATATTCATGCAAAAAAATAAATATGGCTACTTTTGATACCTAAAAATCATAAACATCACAAATGGACTTTAAAAAGGGGCCATTTAATTAAGACAAATGAGTCAGTTCTATCATCGTTTCAGGTGGTTTACTTTGGATCATGAGCAATTTCTTCATAATTCTCCACACTTTCATCTCTCTGGGTTCATCTTTGCCTCATTTGTCTGAAGACATTGTCCTTCACCAGATTTTTTGTAGATTTTTTTCAACTTTCAGCCAGTTTCAGTAAGTTGGAAAATATCTGGCATGCTTTGCAGCCTTCAGTTGTGCTCTGCTATTGTGTCTTGCTTGGACCAATATGCTGTTTTCTCCTAGCAACCCTGTTTGTTCAGCATTGCATGGTTTTGTTGTCCTAGTTTACTGGCTCTTCTGTGGTCCTCATACCAAGACCCTGCAGTAGCTCCAAATGTAAATGTCACAGCTAGAATCAACTTGAGAGCTTAAGGACTTGTGTGCGTGAACCAACAATCATCATCAGGCTAAGAAATAAACCAGCAGTCAATTGTCCTATTACTTTCAGCATATTATGTTGAGAGGGTTCTCCAGGAATTATTTATTACAGAGATTTTTCTTTAGCAAATACGACCAGAAAAAAAATGTATTTCATATATAGAAACCAGGGTGAGACTGACAGCTGAGATTCCTTACTGCCTGCCATTCTCCAGTCTTCTTAAATGCACTGATTGAGTGCTTTCTTATCTTTGATCTCCTGTGATTAGATTACACATTTAATCCATTTACAGCTCCTCCACCTGAGCTGATTTTTTTCCCTGCTATTCTCTCAGTGCTGGAATTCTCTGTCCTTGCTAAGTAGCGCCATCACTAACCGCATATGTTTGGATGTGCACAGGTGTCCTCGAGTACAAGACAGACATAACAGTTGCCTCTCTAACAAGTGTTTTTGTTTGATCGTTTCAATTTTTTTTTCACGTTCCTAATCAGATGTTGCAGGCAGGTGGTGCAGTAAGGTAAAAAGTGACAGAGGGGGAGAGACGGAGGCTTAAAAGAGAGGGGAGGTGATAGAGATAGCGCCTGTAGAGGAATCAGCAGGAGGAGGACAGTCATCAGGTTTTAATGTGCTGGCTGCGGCAGGTTGTTAGGTGCTCTAATCCATGTCAGAGCTGAGCAGCTGTCACAGCACCCGATAGCCTGCACCCACTTAACAGAAATGCTTTATACTGCAGCTCCACCTCAGAAGAACCTGGGCGATAGGCAGCGATCAGTATGTGATCTATACAAATAAGGTCCTGTTCTGACTTTATCCTTCTTCTTTTCTCTGATTTAGCAATTTACAGCAGCAGTTGTCATTTTTGGTGAGGTTATTTAGGTTATTTTCATTTAATTTGGTGCAGTTAGTCAGTGGTGAGCTTGGTCAGTGCATGCATGAGGCAAAGAGCTACATGTACACCTGTATTAATATGTTAGTGCCCATATAAAGAAAGGAATATTGTTGAAATCAGATAGTGTTTTCTCCTTATGTCCTCATTTTCGCACTGCCATTTCAGGGCAAAGCCAGTGCTGTGGCAAAGAAATAAGATGTGACGTGATATTTTACAGATAACCCAGATTTGGGTATTAAAATATGCAGTGGCTTGAAGGGGAATGCAAATGATTCACTTGTTGTGAATTCAGTAAATGAGAAATACGGCACTTTTTAAAACATTTTATTCAACACCAAAACTTTGACTGATCATTAGAAAAACTCCAGCAAGCCTTAATTAATTCAGGTGCGCATTATTTTAACAAGCTACCAAGGCTGCCTCTAGCATACAGCTTGGTTCAGTAAATACGAGAAGATTTAAGGATTAAAGCAAATGTGTCTAAGAGGTTCCTCAGTTGGGTGATGAAGAGAGTCAACCATGAAAGCAAGGAACATTCAGAGCAAGAAAAAAAAAATCAGGGCTTAGAAACACATTTAAAAAAAGAATTGATTTGCTCTGAGAGGAACCAATATTTTCAGGTTTCTGCTTTTGAGTTCCAACCCTAACATAACATTACTAAACTGGTTAGAACAACATTTAAACATCCCTTTCCTTTCACATAGCCAGTAGGGAGACTTCATTACATTTAAAGATTGACCTACATATAAACATAGGCTATGGAATTTTGCTGTCTGTAAATCAGTAAGTTTCTTCAAAATAGATAGACAGATAGTCCATAAATATTTAACATAGAAAAACAGATCTAGTTAACTGAAAGGCATTGTTTAACTCAGTTAATTTGAAACCAGTTCTCAGGAATCTCCAGACACAATTCTGTGGCATAAGTACATTTATATTGATCAAAAACTCATTTTGAACACATTCAACAACAATCAGAACCCCAAGGATAAACACATTTAACATTGATTAGAATACTGGGGCTCAACTATGCGTAACAATGATCAGAATCCTGTGGAAGACGCACCTGCAGCAGTGATCAGAATGTGCAAATATATCATAGTCACATAGCTGTTTACCTATGTCACCATATCATTGTGGACACCATATCATTTAGAAATGTGTTTGCATCCAAACAGTGGATAAACAAACTGTTTAACAAATCAGTCGTAGTAATGCTGACTTCCAAAGGATTTGCTGAGAAAGCTCAAAAGCAGTGCAGCGTGTTGTTAGCAGTGTTTAACAATGTAAAATCAGGCAGTTTGTGAAGAAGATCCCACTTGCCTTACACCTCCAGGATTGAGGGATTGAATCCAGGTCCTGGCCGTGTGTGTTTGCATGTTCTCCTCATGGTGATTTGGGTTTCCTCCAGGGTCTCCCGTTTCTCCCACAGTCCAAAGATGACACACAGGTGAATTGGAGATTCTAAACTGACTGTATGTGTGAGCAAATGGTGTTAGTATGTGCACCCTGTGGTGGGAGTCCCTTCCTCGTGCCCAGAGATCCTGGGACAAGCTCCAGGTACCTGCAAGGGTTACATAAAATGAATGACGTTCGTGTGCCAAGTTTCATTAAAACATGACCTATTTTTATTATTTAGCATTGGGGTGATGGTGACCTAGTATTTAGGATACTAGTCTATGGACCAAGGAACCCTACCTTCAGCTCCACCCCTATTTGTCTTTTCACTGGTCAGTACATTATAGGATCATATAACTCAAATAATGGCTGACCGTCCAAACTGGAGCAAACTGGTCATGAATGTCACTGTGATACCAACAACAACTTTAAAAGGCTTAATGTCAGTGGCTTAGGGAGAAGACATGCGCATCTGTGAACAGTTTCTACAACACTGCACAAAGCTGGCTTATGTTGCAGTGTGACCAAAAGCTTAAACACAGATTCTCTAGAGCTTGCTGCCCAGCACCTGCACATATATGCCAACTGAGACAAAAATCAAAAGTTTTTCATTTAAATGCATTGTGGTATATCTGATGCAAAATCTACATGGAGCAATCTATATGTCAGTCAACACCGCAGTAAGGTTACAGAGTTGTTACAATGATTTTAGCTGTAACGATTTGTTACAATTTATGGACAAATGGATGGAGCATGGAGATTATTCTGAGGAAATTACAAGGGAACACAGTTTAAGCTGCTAAAGACTTAAAGCTCATTTTTAGCAGTTAAATGGTCTGAAAAACAGAACAAAAGCTACCCTGCAGTGTCTTCAGAAAGGAAAGTTAGACCAGTTAGAGCCCTGATCTGAATCCCACTGAGAATCTAGCTATTGTTAAAGGCACTGTCTATGACTGTTAGCCAAGGAGCTTAATGACCTTAGTAAATTTGTCTAGAGAAATGGAGAAAATGTTCCCCATGTCAGACACCAAAACCAGTGGAGACTTACTCCAAAGCATTCAAAGCAGTAATTGCAAGGAGCTTAGGCCTAACGTTTTTTAGACTAAAGACTTTATGGGCCTTCATTCTCTTCGTGATATTTGGTAAATCCTGTTTTCTCAGTGAAATACCTTCAAAATGAGAAAAAATGCAAACCACACAATAGGCTTGCTTTTCTAAAGCAATTCAGCTTCAAGCCTTTCTAAACAGCTATTTCTATGACAAGGACACGGAGAGTAACCATGTATTTAACAAGCAGAATTATAATCATACTGTATGATTCAATTCACAGTATCCAGAGGGACCAAACATGTACAACACAAGTGGGTCAATATCTTACCATGGATGAGCATTTCAAATGTGTATTACCTCAATTAGTCTGTTTCCAAAGCAGTATTGATTCTGCAGGTGCTTGTCAGACAAATCATGAGGACAGAAACAAGGACTGAAAATGAGGCCCACTCTTAAGAGAGGGAGCAGATAGAGGCTTAACATGATGTTCTGGTTATGAAAGGGTAACTTTCTAGGACAAGGGGCCATATCCTACAGTAGTCTTTATTGATTGATTGATTAATTTATTTATTGAAATCTACTTATGTGTGTAGTTTTATTTTTGGTACCGTCTCTTTACCTTTACAAAACCATTTATCAACCTTGCTTTTTGTTATTGTGTCCTTAAACCTGATGTGTAAATTGTTTCATCAGTAATGTTCTGATTGGTTATGTTGCCCATATCTGGACATTTCCATTAATAGACTTTGAAGTAGATTAAAGTGAAAGTATATTTTGAAACAATTTTAACATATACTTTACCACACACTTTATAAAAGTGTGGAAAGTTTGCTTTTCCTTGAAATGAGCCATTTAATGTATATTATCATGAGATAAAGTCATTATCACTACTGCCCCCTCATTCTAAAATAAGCACACAGTGTAAAGGACAGTCTGCGGTTTCTCAGTACTAAATTTCGAGACTTTGCAAGACAATGATCATGATATCTGTGTCACACTGCACCACTACTTGCACTGCATGAGCATGAATGCTGCTTTTGTCAACAGCAGTCCAGTGAAGAAAGGTGAGGATTCGAGAGAGGGGGAAGAGCAGAGCGAGGGCTGCAGGGTGAGTAAGTTAGAGAAAGAGGATGCCTTATTAAGAGTCCATCCTCTCACTCAACCACGTCGTCCCTTGTTGTCATGGGGACGCCATGAAACCGCTTCGGCCTGAGCAATGAACAATAAACAAACAGGGCTATGCTGGTCCCTGAACAGCGCTCGTCTCCTCCATCTCCCACAACCCCCACCCTCCTTTCTCCTGCCCTCTCCGACTGAAAGAGTGGGAGTATTATTTAGAGAGAAGCTAAATAAACCCGCCCGCAAACATGACCTTGCTCCGAGAGAGACAAAAAATAAATAAAAAATAGGCAGAGCTATGTAGGAATTTAAGAATGATGCTGTCTTGAAGCCAAAAAGAAAGGACACTGGGTGACCACTGAAAAAATGACTTAGCAGGTTTTAAACGAGTAAGGTCTGCTTCTGTGCACAGCAATGCAAGAATGAGACAGCAGAGCCAGCCAAAGCCAGTTTCACTGAAGGCCTGCGGTTGGGAGCAGAACACTGGGTCATTGTAACTCTGAAATGGAAGTGAGACTGCACTAAACCCAGTGCTGAAACGCCCTCGCCCTTTGCACTCCCTCTCAGTGACATCCCTGCCCGAAACACTAAGCCAACTAGGAATCCTGATCTCTGTTCAGTTACCTCCGCTAGACTTTAAATCAATTCCTGAGGGGTAATGTATATCAGAGTCACCTTGACATGTCTGACATTTATGTTTGAAAGGCATGCTGATTTAAAACATTCCCTTCACGTCCCCAGCACGACATATCTGATTAGTCACTCAACGTCGCGGATGCATAATTAATGTAAAGCTAATATAGAGGTGCCTGAGTTTGTGCTGTTATAGAAACTGCCACTCAAAAGTTTGCACCCACCTGTTCATGTAACATAAATGTTAGCAAAAAATCATACAAAAGTCAAAATGTCTTCCAATGTGGATTATTTTAGAGTCTCTTAGCCTTTAGGTTTGCACTGTCTTTACATTCTTTCAAGCAGCTTTGTAGGGAGCCATGTGGGCTATTTTTCTAGGACTGAGGAAGATACATGCTTAGCAAATGAAGACAAATTGTGGATCTATGGATAGACACTAAAAGAGCAGTGCATAACAGGCAGCCCAGGAATCTCAAACGACTGGAAGACTTTTGTAAGGAAGAATGGGCGGAGATACCTCAAACAAGAATTGAAAGACTCTTGGCTGGCTACAAAGTGTTTACAAGCTCTAATACTTTCCAAAGGGGCCAGTACAAGGTATTAACTCTGCAGGGTGCCCAAACTTTTGCAGACACCATTATTTCGTTTTCTGTTATTTTGAAAATGTAAATGGTGAAAATAAAATCCAACTTTCCATCTTTCCTTGCCTGCTTTATGCACATTATGTGATGACTACTAGAAGGAATCCAAATGCAGAGTATGAAGATACAAAGTTTATTCCACACACACAAAATCCAAAAGGCAAAAGGGAAAAACCAGAGTCCAGAGTAGAAGTAAAAAAAAAAAAAAACAGATATCCAAAAAGCAAACAAAGTGAGTCTGTCGATCAAAAAAGGAAAATCCAAGAAACAGAAACAGGTCGATAACAAGAACACGAATCTCAATAGGTAAGGCTTGGTATCTAGGCAGGGCTTAGTGTACTTCGCACCACTGAGATGACAGGAGGGGGGATATATACTTCATGTGTCTAGGACTCAGGTGATCCTGATCTCGGCCTAATTGGTCTGAGTGAAAACCTGGAGTGATCTGGATTGAGCTGTTCAGTAGATCTTGATTGGAACTCCACTTCACATCCTGTTCCAGGCCTTACACATTAATACACATTTTTACTTGGGGTGCCCAAATTTTCAATCTGCACTATATATATATATATATATATATATACAGTTATTCTTATCTCTTATCGCGCAATTAAAAAAAAATCGCCGTTAATCTATTCAAAGTTGGATTGGGAGCTGGGTCTGTACTATGCAAGCTATGATGACTTTCACCTTGATATTTTAGCACGGATTTACTCTCTCTTTCTCTCTGTCTGTCTGTCTGTCTCTCTCTCTCTCTCTCTCTCTCTCTCTCTCTCTGGTTCGTGACTTTTCCGGATCGCGCCCGTTTTAAACCTGTCTCTCTTTCTTTCTGTCGCTCTCTCTCTCGTGTGTGCTCTCTCTCTGTGCCTCTCTCTCTCTCTCGTTCGTGACTTTTCCGGAGTGCGCAAATCATCTCTCTCTCTCGCTCTCTCTGTCTCTGTCTCTCTCGCTCTCTCTCGGTCTCCCTTTCTCTGTTTCTCTCTCATTCGTGCGATCATCTCTCTCTCTCTCTCTCTCTCTCTCTCTTTATCGCTGTCTCTCTCTCTCACTTTCTCTGTATCTCTCTCTCTCTCTTTCTCTCTGTCTCTCTCTCTCTCTTACTGGGATCATTTGGGAGGGGCATTTTAATCTAGATTAATCTCAAGATTACAATGAGATTAATCTAGATTAAAAAAAATAATCTATGCCCACCTCTAATATACACACACACACACACACACACACACACACGCACACACACACACACACACACACACACACAGTAGTATATATGATATGTGTGTGTGTGTGTTCCATATGGAATTTGCACATAGAGCTAAAACAGGCGCCATGGTGTGCAATGCAAAACTCACCTCTCTTATTGTTGTGTCTCTTCAGCCTGTTTGCCCTATTAGCCACTCAATCCTCTGGAAACAAGACACCACCTCTGAGAAGTAGGGCCAATCGTCTTGCCTTTCCACTGCATTTGCCGTGCTATTAATGGCCAACAAAATTGCCCCACACAGACATTAACCTAATGTATAGCCTTGCACTGGAACGCTGAGGTTGCCGATTTCCATTCTAATGGCGGGCATTCTTAGGTTAATTCTGGTATGATGTAGTTTGGAGGCATATGCCCTGACACTTTAGGATGGCAAATAGTTGGGTCTGGATAGATTTGTGATGTGAGCCAGGTAATTTTTCTCCGGGATGGCATATTTGGATTCCACCAACTTAGCCGGCTTGTTGGTGGGATGCTACTGAGCTGGGGCTCTGATGATGTTTATTGCTGTGCCTTGAAAAGGAGAAATGAGATAGATGTGAAATGCTTCTGAAAGCTGGTGAGTCACACTCAGTGGCCCCGGGGGCACTAGCTATAGAGAGCAACTAGAACGAGAGTATTTATGATCGTAATGAGGACCGGTAATTAATACCGGCAAACTTTGGTAGAGCTTCATTTGAAACTGTGTGTCAGGGGAAAGGGTTTTCTTTGGTATTTTTAATAAAGCTCCGTTTCTGAAAGGAGTCCATAAGGCATGTGGGTGATGTTAGGTAGAGCTAAAAAAAAAAACAATATGGGCTTTCACTTTGCATGGAATGTGGTTAAGAGGCAGACATTTTTCAGGTTTAGAGTGCTAAATCAGTGGAGGTAGATATTATTAATAATAATAAGATATTTTGATTTGCCAAATAATAATTTTATAGTTTGTCACTGTTATTCTGAAATGTAGAAAATAATAACTATTAAGAAAGCGAGTCTGAGAGAGTCTGATTTTAATGTAATACCTCAATGTGCATGCTGCAAGGAGAGATATGTAAGATATGTAATTTCATCAAAGGAAACGTATCTTTGGCAAAGTCACATGCAGGTTCTGAGTCAAGGTCTGCTGAGCTGTGTTTTGAGAACGGATTATTTAGGTATATGTACAAAAGGATTTATGGAATCATCCGTGTAAACAAGCCGGTATGCTCTGCCACCACTTTGACAACACTGAATGTCATTATGTTTACCATATTTTGCCTATTTTGTAGACATGCCACCAGAGGCACTGATATCCAGCAGATATCAGCCGAACATGCTGGAGAAAATTAAAGAAATAATTCAGCACACACTGTATGATTTGATGTTAACTTTGTGAAACTGGGCTCCAAAATTGGACCATGATTGTCCAACTGCTCAAGCACTGTGCTACTCCACAGGAAGAAAAACAAACTTGATAATGAAGAAGTTGCATTGACAAAGGCAGTCTGGTCATCTTCTGAGGGGCCACTGGTGAGTTAAAAAAGTTCAAGAGGGAAAGTATGTTTATGGCATTTAGCGGACACTTTTATACAAAGATAGTGTCCCTGGAGCAACATGGAGTTAATGGTCTTGCTCAGGAACCCAGTGGTGGTCAAACCCAAGACATTTTGATCCAAAGGTGAGTATCCTACTCACTAGGCCACTATCACTCTAGTATTGATTGGTATTAGTTAGGGAGTTGCCCCTGTGATCAGCAGGTTGTCGGTTTGAATCCCATCACTGCCAGTGGCACTGCTGAGGTACTCTTGAGCAGGGTACTGTCCCCACGCTGCTCCACGGATGCTGCATCTTTGGCTGCACGCTGCTTCACTCAGGTGAATGGGTTAAATGGAGAAAAATAATTTCACACTGTGTGCTATGCTGTGGTGTGTGCTCTCATGATAAAAGTACCCACTCTACACTTTACACTGCATAACCTATAGGTGATGGTCAGCAACCATTGCTCATAAGTGCCAGACTTGATTTGTCAGCACTCTTAAGTGATCTGAAGAGAAGTGATTCAGTGAAGTATAGCTCATTTTAGTAGTTTTAGTCAGTAAAGTATCAATATCAGGTCAGTGACCACAGAGTGTCATCTGTACTTTTTCATCACAACAGAGAGCCACATAACAAAACGAAGACTATAACAACTACAGTTCAGCCCAAGTAGTTCAATAATGTCCAATTCATTTGTTCATGCATTCTTTCATTCTCTCTCTCTGTCTCTCTCTCTTACCCACCTCTATCTCCTGAGACCTCTGATTGCGGGTACTCTGAAGGATTGCTGTCCTGCTGCCGTACAGCACAGCAGCGATCGATTCATCAAAGTGTCATGCCGAGGCGCTGCGGCCCTGTAGCAACAAAACAACAGCGGAAGCAAAACAAACATTGGTAGGCTCTCGAGGTGGTCTCCACAGACCTCCTAAACAAGGTCAAAGTGCTCCCTGGGTTTTCAGATCACTCTGGATCTGCAAGTAAAGCCCTACAAGGATGCACAGACATGGGAGTGAACGGCAGGCGTTCTATACCACGGCGTAATGTGCTTCTGACAGCAAGTTTGGCTGATCAAAACAACACACTTTTTTGCAGACACCTGGGGTCTCATTTATAAAACTTTGCGTAGAACTCATACTAAAAGTGTACGTGCGCTCAAAAGACGTTAACGCCA
>JBBPCW010000139.1:13741248-13762613 GCA_037974425.1 Phenacogrammus interruptus | reverse complement strand
TACTCTTTCCCCTTCCTCTCCCCCCCCCCCCCCCCCCCCCCCCAACACCTCTCTCTTCTCTTCGCCTTTTGTTTAGAGCTTAATCCAAAGTTCTAGCTCTGATAGCACCTAGCATGGCTGATGTAATACACAGCTCCTGAAAGAAATTCTGTGGACTAGAAATTCCAGTTTAAGGATGTCCAGAAATACAAATAGTCAAGATGATCAGTAAAACCTAGAAAGAATATTTCAGCCTATCAGAGCTATGATAAGCCACTATCAAGAAAGTAAATACTGCCATTGCATTTTGGTCAAACAAGTTGCTGTTTTGGTAAAGAAGATTTTATTGTACTGTCCACTACATTCTCTTTATTCTATTGCACTGTCAGACTGTGATCCCATGCTATTTTTGTTGTTGCTACAGCTTTTAGTGTATTATAGGTCGAAGCACCTCCACAGCTTATCGTAAAAAGTGTGTGTGGGGGGTGAGGGGGGGGGGGGGGGTAATTGTTGCAAGGGCTACTTGTCCAAAATATATAGCCCCCAATGTAATATTTAAAAATTATGTTTAGAAAAAAATGTACTGCATGTAAATTTTTTTTTGTTCCATGGTTTGTTTATTTTTTGTTATTATCTCAATATGCTAATAGTATTAAAAAACCTGATAAAGTTTTAGGCAATTGCAGTTTTAGATTTTTATAAGAGGCCTAATTGTACCTTATGATATACTCCCTTTGTCATCACAATCACAATATGTAGCAATGTAATTCCTATATTAGTATTTTGCCCCTTATCCTGCAGACAGGTAGTGTTTTCTGTTTTGAACTCACCTATTATTCAGTTACTAATGCATGAGCTGAATAGAGGTAGAGCAAGAGGAACCACTGAACTGAACAGCAGAGGGGTCTTTAGGATATAGACTGAGATCTGGGTTCACAGTGTAATTTGCTTTGATTTTCAGGCTGGAGCACAATGATATGAGACCCAAACATGAAAACATATTAAAATAAATGAAAATGAATCTTCAGTAGTGCATTGCTGGTTTATAGTAGAAACCGTCTTCTAAAATCGTACATAACTGTGGAGAAATATTGACTAGGAAATATTACTGTTCATATGACTGTATTACATGCCAGATAGAGAATTATTAAAATGTTGTGGAATATGGTCCCAGCAAGAAATATATGATTGCCATAAAACAAGGCGTCTTCTTGTATACCTTCCATTTACAAGAAAAGCAGGAATGTTCAGGTCCTGGAGGCCCTTTGTCCAGCAGAGTTTGGTGATTTTTCTCTTCATAACCAAGTGCTTCATCTTTTCTCTTAATTGGCAGGTTAGTGGGAGTATTTGAGGGAGGAAATTACAAAACTGTGTTGGACATGGTCCTTAAAAGACCAGAGATGTGCTCCTCTGTGTCTACATAAAAATGTGTTTTAAATAAAAGACTTTGATTTAGAATGCAAATGATGTTTGCATGATTCAAAATAGCCTTTTTGCAGTTTGTTGTTTTGTGATGTCGTGATAAGTAAGTAAACGTATTGTCCTTTTCACCCTACAACAAAATAACCTGAGCAGGGTGATTCAGCCTTGTCCAATTTTTGAATGAGTCACATTACCAGACAGCTAATCAGCGCAGCGGTCATTTTTATATACCGGTTTTAAACAGACCTTAACAAAAACATCCTGGTTAACTCTAATGGATAAAAAAAGGAAATGGTCAAGTAAACTTGAATAATGAGTGTTTTCAGTGCATAAGCCCAAACAAATGTCAGAATTAGTGCTTAAGGAGAAAAAAATAAAATGTGAGACAAATGTGGACAAGGGCCTTTTTAAAGAACATGGAAACATAACTAAATAACTCCAAGGGTTTTTGATGGCTTTTTAGTGCTAATATAACTGGTATACAAAAGACCAGGCGGCTGTTGGCTGCAGTCTCGGCTGTAGCTCATGAGGTAATACCCTCCTCTAAAGTTATTGATTGCTGGGTGAATGCTCAGGCCTCTGTCAAAAGGGAATGAGGCGATTATGAGTGGGGAGGTGCATCTGGTGATTACTGGTTGCCTGCATTCTTTTTGTGTGTGTGTGTGTGTGTGTGACCTGCACATTGAGACAAACTACTTTTTCACAGTCGAAACTATAGAGATAAGATCAGCGGGTCAAAGGCTAAATAATGTGCTGGAGTCAGTCTTTTGGCTGGTACACTGTAGCTCATAATACTTGGTATGAACACAGAGCATTGCTTGCTGTGTGTAGGGGACTGGTAGTGTAAACTGAGAGAACGCCACATGCTGGGAAGGGAAAGCTACAAACCCCCAAGGGTTTGGACTCATAAATCATCTCTCCATACCTTCCTCCATCCCTGCCTACGTTTCTCCCATACAGTGATTTATTCCTTCCCTGCTTGATGGAGATCTCCCCACTTATCGGTTGCAGTAAAGTCAACAGTGTCGTATAAATGGAGGAGATACATTATTTTTTCCCTCCCCATCCTCCATGCCTGATGCTGTGTGTGAGTGAGTAGAATGCTGGCCAATCACTGTTATTGTTATTGATTATTGACTCATAGAGAACTCATCAACAGTAGCGACAATCTGACGCTGCTGATTCTGGAGGCAATCAAACTCTAACCACTGGTTCCATTGGTAGCCAATGGCTTTAATGGTCAGGTACCTTCTCAAGATGATGGTGGATATTGCAGGATGTGCAATGAGAGTTTCTGTGTGTGAGATGTAATGAAAAACTGACATTTCAGCCACAAACATGACCTCTTCACCAGCCAGCAAGTGTGAGAAGTAGGAGCAGTGAGTTGACGAGGGCATGCTATTCAGTAATCAAAGATTAGAGCAGGCTTGTCAATTGCCATATTGTTTACCTGGATGACATTTGAGTGTGGCTTATAATGAGGCATGGCATATTGCTCCATCCCCTCAGCCTTCATGAGATTTGTTATTCTCCCCTTTTTCTCATCCATCTGTTTTTTCCCCTCTGAGCGAGTCGAAGTGTGAAATGCTTTTAATGAATTATGCGTGCACCTCCAGAAGTGCAGTGAAGCGTCTCTTTAAGCAAAAAGTGATAATGATGCCTAATTGATTTGGTTTCTGGGTAATAAGACACCTGTAGGAAATGTCGTAGGATGATTGAGGTTTGGGCTGGTGGGCTGACAGTGGTGTGCCTCAGTCAGTTGGAGGACAGAAGGCTGCATTAAATGTTTTTCTATTAGTTCTAGGCTCAGCAGTAATTTGACACGTTGAATGAAACACTTGTGTGGAATTTCTTACCTTACCAGTGGGGCAGCAGGGAAGGACAGTTTATTTATTTCAGTGTTGTGTCTGAATATATTGCGTCACTGACCTTGAATCATCCCTCCTGTGTTGTTTTCTCGTAGTGCATCAAATGACCAGAACTGTAATAAGAAATGAGGTAGGCTCTACCTTGAGATCATACAGAAATCATGACATCTGGAAGTGTGGCTGAAGATGAAATGCTCTGAGAAGCCAAAGGAAAGGGTTCCGTTCATTCATGTGAAATAATGTGCCATATGTACAGCAGTGATGTATGGTAATAAGCCCAATAAGTTTTCTTATATCTGTATAGAAATATACTGTAGGGCACTTCATGGGGGTAGCATTACATGGAAACACATCTGCGTTTGTTAACTGTTAATGAGCTTGTACATGTAAAGGTTTAGTTCAGTCTGATAGATTACAGAGGAACATCAGAATCTGGAAGGAACGTTGAACTGAAGCAGTTCAACACTAGATGCATGGTTCAAAATAGCTTAATTACATGGTTGATAAAGTGAGCCAGTGATGCTGAATAAAACCATGTGGAAAAGTGCTGAGTGATGGCTATGAATGGGATTTGCTTGCTTATATGATGCATCCGCAGCATCTAGAGAAGGAGGAAAAGTGCTATAACATTTAGTTGGGTATCAATGCCCAGGAAAACTTTTCATACCCTCATTTACCTCAAGTGTCCATTTATCCTGCTTAATGTTGTGTATTGTTTTGTTTATGTAGCACAAAGCAGTTGCACACTGTCGATAAGCCAATATGCAGACAGCAAGGAGACAGAGATGAGTATAGGAGGCCAGCTAATGTGGGCTTCTTGAGGCAGGCAAACTCATTAAGAGCTGGGAAGAAGCATATTCAATTAACTCCTTTAATGAAAGCACTTGTCATATTGCGGCGGTGAGTCGGGGTGGTGGTGGAGGGGTCAGTCGCTCTTTAATGAAGATGTAAGTGAGAACCCCAACGCCTGTCGCAAAGCGCACGAGATATTAGCCCCTTCATCAGCACCGCCCAGCCATTCTCACCGGAGAGACTGTGTGGCTCTTGTTAAGCTGGGTTGAGTGCCCCCTATGTGCACCATGAGTCAACAGAATTATTTCCCCTATGCCTGACCTTTACATGATGCGTATTAGCGACACAAATATACATTTAGTTGTTGGATCAATACGACTTTCCAATCTAAATTCAAGATTTTGATTGATAGAATGTTTTGATTATGCATAATTGCATGCCATACAGAAAGGTTTGGGTCCATTGACTTGGCTTCATCAGCCCACTCAAGGCTTAGATACACATATTTCACAAAGTAAACAACTTGGGATTATCCAGTAGAGGCACGTGTTTATAGGAAGTCCCATGAAATTCTCACATCCCTGACCCACACCAAATGTGTTTTACCTGTTTCTTCTTTACTTTGTCAGAACAAAATCTGCAGCAGGCCGCTCCAAATCAGTATCTCCTAGTAATAGGAGAGCATGTGTGTTCAAGTGAAATTGTTAACTCACACCCCCATTTTTCTTTATTTATATGATGTATTTACTTTTTGCATGTTATATATACAACAGCTGGTCTGAAATTCAATCCTTGAATATGTACCCCTTGCACCCACTACCTCAAAATCTTTATACTAGAAACAACCAGCCCAGACATGATCAAGATGTCTTCAAAATATGGCCAATGAGAGCCTTGCAGAAGAGACTGTGATGCATAGACAATGCCGATTTAAATTTTAGTATTCTCTTTTAAATGTTCTTTTGTTTTATTTTTAAAACTGCACTGCAATCATTTCATCCTTAAAGTATATGTGGCAAGAGAGAGATGACAAAGAAGGAAGGAAGTTTCCCACTGCCAGGTCAACATGTCCCTACCGCCCTTTGCATCTAATCAAATCTGCAGCTAAACCTTGTTTTGGAGTTTAGTAGAACTGCAGGACAGTGCCAAGGGAGAAGGCGAGAGCAAAGAAAAATTAAAATTAATTGATATACAAATAATGAAATTGCAGGCAGCCTCACAGGCTGAATGACTTTTGAAGGAGTCGACTGAGGAGAAGGCTGAAAAAAAAACCCAGAAGTCTCTACTGCAAATCCATTCTCTGGCAATGAAGTCAACATTTGAATAATTAATCTGTGCTTCTACAAGGCCTCAAGCTTGAGCAGAGAGGGATAAAGAGGGAGACGGTGGGGTGAGCTCAGAGAAAGATAAAAGGGGGACAAATGTTTCCAGAGAAAGGTGAATGAAAGGTAAAGGGGGAGAAATGAAAGAAAGGGGAAAGAAAAGGTAAAAGGAAGAAAGGAAATTGTGAGCAACGTGTTCCTGGAGAGAGAAAAGAATGAAGCCGGCTGCTTTAGCACTGTCTCTCTTCTCTTTCTGGGAACAGATGTGTAATTAAAAATCAATAGTGGAATGCTCTGCTTAACGTAGATTTATTTGTGCACACACTACTTATCGAGACCAACTTGCTCCGAATCACTGCATTCCTTTGAGCTGTAATTGCAATGGCTAGTCTGTGTTTTGCAGTCAAAGACAAAATTAATCCCCCTCCTTTAATGCTAGCACTTCATCATCATAGCACATACCTCTTTTATTATGGATGATAGTAATGCTGCAACATTCATTATCTTTCATTTTTTATTCATCCTTCGTTTGATCAGAGGGGGCCTCTTTTGACAACTGGGGGGTAAACACAAACACATGAATATATACAACATCCGTAATGATTTGGTTGAAAACAAAAGGGTTACAAGGCCAACGGAAAATTATCCATTTACATCTTTTCCTCTGTGGTATGAAGGTGTAGATATGCAATCTTTGTCCTTGGTTTAGCCCTCACTCACTGAATTTAAATCCCAGTGCATCAGATCAACCGCCAACTGTGTCGTCACTCAATCACTTTATGATTTGCAGCGGTTAGGACCAGTTTCTTGAGGAAAAACATCACTTTAGATCATCTGGAAATCATAGATATATGGTTGTAAATATGAGCAGGAGCCTAAACTGTGGGTTTATGTCAGAAGGTATGCAGTTTACCAGCTATGGGAAGTTTATTTTTAAACTAGAATAACCGAAGAATGTGCAAAGACATTAGGCCTATCCTAGATTTCTACTGATTTTTTCAACAGACAGAAGTGAATGAGAGACTGAAAGCAATGGCATTAAATCAAACCTCTGTTGTTTACTTGATTTGACATTTTTTAACTGATTTTTTTAGTTTAGTGGAGAGTTACTCTTCTTGCCCTCTAATGACAGGTACTTAGAAAACTACTAAGTTATGAACACGGAGTGCTTGTTTCAGAGTTCTGCATGCAAAAAAAATCATCATATGAATGTTGACAGCGAGTGTAATTTTCTTCTGCATTTGCAATGCATGTAGCGCACTCATCAGCTCAGCCCAGCTCTTTGAGTGATGAGCGTGTGCCTTCTGCTGGCGTGCTAATAGTTGTCCTGCCATTTACCCTATTTGCTCCCCAGCATCACTCACAGCCTGCGAAACTAAACAGGCACTTTCTAAACTTATGTCTCCAGTCTTGGAGCATTTCCCAGGTTGTTGCACTGATTAAGGGCAAATGCTGTTCTCTTCCACCAGTCCCATCACTTCTGCTTGATTTCTCCTTATATATTCATGTGTATCTGAGGGAGACAGAGACAGACAGAGACATGAAGAGAACAGAGAGAAGAAAGATAGGAAAACACAAAACCTGTTACAGACCAGAGGGTATTTTGGCTGCCTACACCCTGAGTTGCCAGTTTATTAGGCACCTACCTTAGACATAGAGTCACGAGCATTTTACCAGGGACACCTAGACTACACAGCTGCCTCCGCTTGGGCTTGTATTTCACTGCCACTATCCAAATCGAAAACAAGTTGAAAGTCCCGCCCCCACTGCCACATGGTCAAAATGGCGCCCGTTTAGTGCATAGCGTCCATCGTTCCGTACCGCGCTTTCTGGCCGATTTCAGTGCACCATCCGGGTACTTTCAGTGCACTGAGTTTTAGCATGATTTTCAGTATGAGCGCACTACGCACTAATATTGCGCACTGAAAGTGCACAAGTGCACGATTTCGGACACACTCACGGTGTATACCCATGGTGTAGACCTTTTAATAGGACTAAAGTTCTTCTATCTGTATTTTGCTTTTTTGTACACCAGTCAAAAGTTGAGGTAGTTTTGCTTACGCTAATATTAGCCCTGAGTTGTCTCACTAATCCGGAAATCCTGCTTTGCTGTGTGTCCCTTAAGTGGTGTGTGTTGAGTGGTGAGACCTAGGGAACTGAGCTGGTTAGCGATGACAGGATGAGTGCAGGGGCAGCTATGTGAAGGCCTCCTGAGCCATTTTAGACCATTTATCCCTCTTGTGATGAGTTTTGCTACAGAACTCTCTCGGTGACAACTCATCTTTTCTGCTGCTTCCCAATGCTTTTTCTGGCCTGAAAATCCTGATGTATTATATCACTGCTCCCCTACATTCAATAATTAATGCCTGCACTGCTATGCTTCCTCTCCCCTCTGTCTCCCCCCCTCACTCGCCCCTCTTTTGATTCTCTCTCAGGCATTCTCTATCATTCGCTCTGTATTAATGCATTAATAATTCTTCTCGGAAGTGGCTTTTTATGATATTTGCACATTCCTATACCCGCAGTAGCATAGTTTATCCAGTGTCTTCTTAAGATTCTGTGCTTGTTTGCCTATGGTTTTCCTCTAGCTTTTAAAAAAGTTTAACGCTATGTTTTCAGCATTCAGCGCAACAGGCGAATAATAGGAACGCCTCATTCAAATGGACCCTTAGGGACAAATGACTCCACACATTATGAGAAAGGCTGCCTGAATGGATATCATTGCCTAACTCTTTATGCAAAGGGGCAGTGCTGTAGCCTGAAATTATGGTATCCGCCGCAAATAGAAAGTGACTAGGGCTCTTTTTTTATTTTTTGTTCAAGTGGAGTGGCTGTGTGGTTTTGAGATGAGCCGATTGCCTCCTCTTCATTAAGCATAGAGCTGGTGTTCTGGATCTCTGACATCCACCGCTGCGAGGGGAAATGGGGGTGAAAGGGGTGCAGGGTTTGATTACTGTGCTCTGGCTGTTTTTGGAGAGGCGCCTTCCACAGCCCGGTTTGTGTTGACAAATCCAAACAGGCTAATGAGGCACCACCGGAGAGATAAACTCTGATCAGTGGGCTTCACACGGTTCACAGCTGCCAGTAAAAATCTCCCCATATAACATCTCACACCTCTATAGTGCTATAGGTAGTCATGGAACCTGTACCAAGGAGCCACATGGACTTAATCTTCATTTTCAGGTTATGCTGATACATAGATTAAAACTGAATGTTCCATACAACCAATGGCCAAAACTGTCCCTTACAGCTTCACCCAGCTGTTGCAGGCAGATGGTCGGGGGCTATGCTTGGCCGTTCTCTGCATGTGTGTATTTGCGCTTCACTCAGTATGTGCACTTAAGTCAGATACATTACTGTAATCCAATCTCTAGCACAAAATCACTTATGGCACCCATTACCAACCATGATTGGCTTTCACCGGGAAGTCATCATCAGTGTAGAGGTAGAAATATCCCGGTGCATAGTGTGGACTTGTGAAATGTGTGGACTTTGTTTATAAGTGTGTAGAGAAATTGGAAAGGTGTGTGTATGTCTGTGTATTTATGGAGGTTTGCCAGAGGCTGAATATATGGGGTTGGAGAGCATAATTGGGCGGCACTCACCCTGGGTGTTGCCCCGCGGCCCGAGCTAAGAGGCCTTGAACAGAGGAAAGTTACAGCCATGAATGTGTACAACACAGCAGTCTGCACTGACAGCACCATCAATCGAGCCAACGTAACAGTAGAGGAGTAAAACCATGGTGGAAACGGTTGTCTTCTGGTGGATGCTGTGGATGACAGAAGGAGTAGACAATGGAAATCTGACAGGATGGAAATTCCCATTTAACCGTTTGCGGCCAAAATAAGAGAGTGGTACTGAGAGAGTGATTATATGGTAGTATATTTAAATAAGTTACACAAAAGCCTTATTAATATATCACTATTCGTATATGTCTATACATATTTATACTGTCCACCCTACTGCTACTCAATTCAACCAGATACAGCTTTGTATTCCCAACAAAAGCTGTTCCTTAAGCTCTCACTGATACTGTTTCCTTTCAGAAATACACTAACATTCAGCCAAACAACTACCCAAACAGTGTTGCTGCCTAAAACCTTTGCAGTCCTTAACAGCACATAAATATTTCATTTCTGAGTGAAACTCAAGCCACAGTCTTAGTTCATACATTTGTTTTTTCATGGTTAAAAGAAAATACTGTGGAGCTAAAAGCATGTTTAGCCAAACTGAGAAAATGAAATGGACAAATGGAAGAACATTATCGCTAGAACTCTGAAACTGAAATGTGGAGCAGAATTTATTAACTCATTAATGTGAATTTATAATTGGGATTGAGGTTTGTTTGATTGTGAGAAGCAGACTAGTTGATTTGACTGTAAAAGGAATGGATAATATAATGAAGTGTGGATGCACTAAACACTGTAAACTAGGGGCAGATAACAGAATATATTCCTTTTAATGAAAACACTGTAAAAGCAAAACTGGCAGCCACACAGTGCGAAACATGAAACTTGGTCAAAACATGTGGATAATCATAAATAATAAGGCAGGTTTGTCAGCTCTCCTCAGAGAAGATAAACAACGATTTGTGCTAATGCATCCGTTTTGGCTTTCTAATATACACACACATTTCAGTCTTAACTGATGAACAGCTGAAAGTCATTTCCATGCGCGTGCTGTGAACTCGGAAGTGCGCGCAGCGTGACCAGCGGATCACTGACAGATTGAAGGCTTGTTTCATTTGATTTAGAAAAAAATAAATGTAGGAACATACTTTTCCCTCATTACTAGGCTATTCCTGATTTAGTAATATCAGAGATGGAAACAAAAGGTTGAATATTACATGCTATTCCATGGTTATATAGTTCTTCACTGTTTGAAGTGAAAACTGGAAATTCAGGAGCACTATAGGGACATTTATTTGTTTTTCATAGTTCCTGCTCTTTAGTATTACCTGCTTCTTGTGGGTTCTCTGTATGACCTACTTAGCCTGACTGTTTGCAGTTTCCTTAGTGTAGAGATGTCTAGAATGGAGATACATGTTCCCTGCTCTCCACTGTGGACTTATGGTCATGATTACTGACGAAGCCCTAATAAACAGACTCTGCACACATCCTACACACACCTCAGTCTGTCATTTTTTACAATCTTTACCTTCACATTCTGTCACGATCATTTCACAATCTCACAGAATGAGATTTTGACACGCAAAGCACTCCTCCCTTGCCTCATGCCAAGCCTCTCTGTCATTTATTTAGTATCCCTGATGTCATTCCTCTGCTTGCATGTCAAAAAATTGCTGCTGTACCCCCCCCCCCCTCCGCCCCCCCATCCCACTTCAGTATTGCTGCTTCAGCAATACTCACACACATCTACCGAATGAGATTAAAGGGAGGACAACCTGATTTAGTTTCATGGTGTTTACACAGAGAGAAAGAGCAACCAGGGGACTTTTGTTCATTTAAAACAATTTGTCTCAACTCAGAATGGGCCTTGAACGGTGAGGCAGGGGGTGGAGCACATCACGCAGAGAGAGAGAAGGGGAGAAATGAAGTGTGTCTGTGATACTGAAAAGGATCAGTACCATTTATAGAAGCTCTATAGGTGGATAACATGCCATACAAGGTATTCACAAGATGTGTGTATGTGTGTGTGTGTGTTTGTTTGTTTGTTTGTGTATATTGCTCTTTTTGAGTGGAATGAATGCATTTCATGGTGGAATCTGCCACTCTGGAATAAATTGTGCAGCTTTGAGGCACCACACTAGTCTACTGGCACAAAGCCACGTCTGAGGCACAGACGGAGCTAGCCATGGTAATGCAGGAAGTTGATTTAACCCGTGCAGCGCTAGATTGCAAACGGTAGCGATAAATGAGGAGAAGTCACAGCCCTCAGTGTGCAGCGACAGTGCTTGGACGTTGCAACTCATTATTCACAGGCTGACACTCCATTTAATCACATTTTATTATAGAGCTGCACTGGGCTGCAGTAAATCAGCGCCTGCATGGACATGCTGAAGACTCAGGCAGCAGTGGGCGGGGGGAGGCGGCATTTACGGATAGTTTTAATCAGGAGCATTTCCGCAACAGTAAAATTTCCTTTACTGTCAGCACACACACACACACACACACACACTTACATGCAAGCACGTGCGGACGCTCTTGTTACCTATAAATATTAGCGCGTGTATACATGTAGACATACATTTCCGTCACATCTCTGGAACAAAGCCTGCTGGTCACTGCTAACTAGTACCTCGATTTTCTGTTTTCTCTTCTCTTGCTGCTTTCCATCCTCCACTGTCTCTGTGCCCTTCCCCCCAGGGACACCTGGGATAATTGGAGGCAGAGCAGTGCTTTTCTAATGGAGAGACCGGCCAGGATGCTGCAGGACTCATCCATGTGGAAAGTGCTCCAGATAGGCCTTTGCTGTAGCCTCAGCACACCTCATAAGCCTCCGGTCTGCTTCTGACTGATCATGTTTGGGCTGGCTACAGCTTATCTGTCTGCAGTACTGTTTGAGAGCTGATTTCTCACAGAGAGGGACCAAGGGCCCTATTACTGTACCTAACTTCTAGGTTCTCTGATGTAGAGTGAAATTTGCAAATTCACTGTACATCACTTTTAATTCCGTCAACATCTTACAAGGAGCGCTGCATCCTGTTTTGAAGATTAACTTCAGTATGTTTAATGGGACTATATTTAGATCTATGTGTGTTTCTGCTTAAGACATCAAGCAGTGGAAACACATTTGTTAAACATAAAACACATTAGCCTCCACTTGTATATTTTTTAACAGTTCACAACTTATAATCAAGAATAATGTATATAAAGTATGCACAATGTATGTCACGGCCTGGTCAGTGGCTGGTTAGGGCCACTGCTTTTTGTTAATGTTTTTGGTTTCCTCTATTCATGTTTTGGGTACTTTTATTTTGAAAGCCTGTTCTGTTCAGTTCATGTGTCACGTGTCTCCTTTGTTTTCAGCTGTCCTGTGTTTTCCCCTGATTTTGTCATGTATATAAGTTTGTAGAAGTTAGTTTCTCCTCATGTGTCCATCGCCTCATTCTCCTGCCTGTGTCCTGCCTGTTTATCTGCTTATACTCTTGAAGGCCATCGTGCCAGTCTGGTTTGTTTGTTTATCTTTTGAATAAAACCACGTTCTGCATGGATCCCTGGCTTCCAGTGTGCTCCATGCCCCGAGGTAGCTCACGGCTGAGGAGGACAAGGCTACATTATCCTTTACTTTGCCCAATAAAATCCTGCCCTGCACATGTTTTATCTTAACCCTCTCAAGGCAGGCGTTGCTGATTTGCAACAGATTTGCAACTAACTACCTTATTACCCCAGATGCATATTTTATGAGTTTTTTTTACTCAGAAGCCTGAAAGGGTTAAAGTGCTTAAACTTAATACAACCTAAAATACAACATAGTAGCAAAAAATCCATTCCAGTGTTAGTAATGATAATAAAAATATAAAAATGAAGTCACCACCAAATGCTTCTGATGAGTTCAAATGACAGACTTTATATATATATATATGTATATATATGCACAAGTAATGAACTGTATCAGCCATAAAATATATAAGCCAATATATCATTCATGTGGTTATGATAAGGAAATGGCATGAAATGAAATTCATGGAATGTATATAGAGGAATGTTAAGCCAAATACTGTCTCAGTTTAAGGAGTTTAATCAAGGGTGCACAGATCCTGGTGGGCTGGTGTCCAGCACAATTTCTTGGCCTGCTACTCAAGCACACCTACTAAACATAGCTATTAACAGATGGGTGGAACCAAATGTGTGTCTGAGCGGCATAATTACCCAATTGTGCTGGACACTGCACTAGAGTTGCACACCCCTGAGTAAATCATTGTGGTCATTATGAACAATCAATATCTGTGGATTATTCTGTTGCAAATACCTCTTCAGGGATTTTGGGGAGGATCACATTGTGGCAATCGAGAAACATTATTTAATGCAATGTGCAGTTAGTCCAGACACTGCTGTGCAATCAGCCCTCAAAGTTTGATGAAGGGGGGGTTATGTTTAATGAATGATATTTTAGAAGAAAAATAAGCAAATGACAAACAATTTTAAATATGCTACCAACTTCCAAACCTCGAGTGCAGAGAGAATGCAGCGAATCAAATCTGCTCCTTTTCCAGGTCCAGATGTCATTGCTAGATTTTAGGCTTGCCTGTGACTCTCCCTGTGGAACTACTCATTCTCTTTCTGTCTCCATTTCTTTAGTCATTCTGTATGATCTCAAATGAGTGAAAGTAAAAAGGGCTGATTGGAGGAGCCCATAGCTCTGTTCTGGGAGAACTCAGAAGTTGGTGGCAGTGCTGGCACTGTGCTGAAGTTGTATGAAGAGCAAGACAGCAGAAGGAGCTGCTTCATAAACCATACTAGGGCTGCCTTAAATAATGCAAAATAGTCTTATCATGGTGTTGCTCTTTGCAGCATTAAGAAGTCTGCAATATGTAAATGAGCTCTGTAACTAATCACCAGGTTTTTTTCTGGATGCTGTAAGATTCTTGACCAATAACAGCTGCAGAAAACACAGTTATACAGCAGCAGTTAAAATCTTTCTTTTAAAATTAAATATAAAACCAAAGCCATTTGCCACTGCAGTGCATTCATGTTTTATCTAGTTTGTTTTAGAAAAACAAGGTACCCTCAGAGTACAGAGCATGGGTGCCAGAACCGTTATAGCCGCCCCAAACACTTACCATAATAGCTTACCATATTACTGGACAAATAATTAATAGAAAATAAATAAATACAGAAAACACTCATTATTATTATTATAAGTCCATATATACAATATCGTATAATGTATTTCCCACACACAGTACTAATTACACTAATCAAACTACAGTTTGAGCCTCATATGAATGTATTTACACCATCATTACCCAGATGTATACAAGAGTGTGCCTTCTGGTTGGGGGCTGTGCTTTATTGAGTTCACCCAAATTAAAGGTAACTCATCATCAGGGTACAGCACTTCGATTTTAATAAAATCATAACAGTTTCCATTATCTTAAACAGCCAGTGCATTTCCCTCATCAATATAAGGACGAGTGTTATGAACACAATATTCAATATGTTTACTAATGTGGTATTATAATGTAAAGCCATGCCTACAGCTGTAGGTCATTTGCACTTAAAAACTGCTGGGAACACACACCCCCATCCTATAGCAGTCATAGTTAACCTCTGCCCTGTGAAATGAGACCGCTTAAGAGCTGTATTGATCATGTATGTGATAGGCTTGGATCGCTTTATTACCTAGCCATGCAAATGATTAGAACATGAGGCCTGAGGTTTCAACAGCCGCACTTAACACTTGATCAACCATGGTAGCCCATTCACCCTTTAAACAGCTTTTCTCTTTCCCTTCCTTTTTTCTTTCCCACTCTTAGCAGTGAATGTATAAAACAGTAGGTAGTGAATGTGTCTCCTATTGATTATCTCCTGAATGTGTGGCTCCTTTTGACAGACAGAAGAAATGCTGAAATAAATTTTAGTCACAATGATGAGATATTTGGTCCCATCTGGTCCCATCTCCCCATCAGGAGAGAAAATAAGAGGGGAAGCACCTGAACTGTACTTTCTTTATATAAATGCTCCGATTGGAGTAATACCCTTAAGGGGTACATCGTTGGTTCCATTGCACACTGCTATAGATTAAGGGGGAAAATATTTAATAAAGCGTATTAACATTTGCACATCTCATTTACAATAACTGCAGTCCTGCATTTCAAGGTCCTTTAGCAAATGCTTTGTTTTCTGTGGCACTGATTCAAAAACAAGCTTACTGGCACCATTATTTTTAAAAGTGTACGTCTGTATGCTCAGGAGGTGGCATTCAGGCATTTTGGCAGAAGCTATGTTCTCTGTTAGGCAAAACTGTGTTTTCATTGGTGTTATTTTTGTATCTGCAGGTTAACGGGGTTCCAGCTTCCTTCCCCCATAGTCAGCACTGGAGCCAGACTTACACTGTGGCTACTGTCAGACTATGCTGTGAGTGGCCAGGGCTTCAAAGCGGTATATGAAGGTAGGTTTCCAGTGTGATTTGTTGCCTGATGTTTCTCTCTCTCTATCTCTCTCATACAAAAGCAGTTTTACTCATTCCTCTGTCCTTTTTGTTTCCCTTTTTTGGCCAAAGACACTTGCTCTCCACTCTTTGTGTCTTTCTCTTTGTTCTGTGTTGTGGTAACCCCTCTCACTTGCGGTCCTTGTTGTGAATGCTGTGCAAGACAATGATACACTGGCACGGTCTATTGGTCCAGTTCTGAGCGAGCCTAGTGATGGGAAGAGAGCGGACACATGCATTAGCATGCCTGCCAGATTCGACTTTCTTCTCGCTCTTTTGTAGGCTAATTGTATTAATATACATGGTTCATTTAAAGCATGGAATCAAATCATGCTATTTTTTGGGAGCCATGCTGCGTAGATGCCATATTTCTTCTGATCTAAGTGCTTTTACAGCCTAGATATCAACAATTTAAACTCCTCCTAACATGCTAAAGTGAGAATGAATCTGTGCTAATTACACTAATTAACTGGTTGGGAGTGTGATTGGGTGGCAGGTGAATTGAGTCCTCTGGCAACTTTGCCTGCACAGTGCTAATGGACCAGTCCTGCCGGCTGGAAGTTAAAAGCTATTCAGCCTATTTATACTGACAAAATTCTTAAAGCTAATATTGGACATGCATCTACTTGAGCTTGGGCCTGTTTAACCTTGCTTGCTTTTAGTCCAGTTTCTATTTTTCACTGAATTGCTGTAAAAACATCATTGGATAATTGGATACACTGTGCAGACGTTGCTTTCATCTAATCATTGAGTTGGTACTCATCGCCATTAAAGCGGGGTGAGTTTGTGGAAAATGCAGTGCTCACATCAAAGTGCGATGGTTAAATCTTCTATTTCTTATTCTCTTTTACCACACCCCCTTACCCCACCAACTCAGAAATGGCCTCGCTCATCCCGTCCTCCTCTTGTTTCAATCCCTGGGCATGCTGAAAGCAATTGTTCTTTAGGTGTTGGCCCTGATTTGGTGCTGGTGTTGGATGGTTATTGATATGGTGTAATTGGGAGATATTGAATTCTCTTGTCCCAGCCGCTAGGTGAAAATTTAATTGGAAACTTCAATCAGGGAGAGCAACAGTAAGTAATGGAATAAGTGAGAGAGAGAAGTGTGCTGGCTGTGAGCGTGTTCCTGCGAGAGCCAACATACACTAATACAGATAGTCCTCTTATCTGACCCATATGGATCGGACTAAATCACGCTGTCACTGTAATTATGTGTCACTACCTGTCACATGACCTGCATGGGGGTTGCTGAATTACAGAGTGTGGTATATGCAGCATGTACCCCTCATCTGACTTTTAGCATAATGAGAAGCCTGTGAACCCTTATCAATCCCACACAGCCAGGGATTTAGACTGTTTTAGTGATCTGCAGTCGCAGTGCCCCTCAGAACACTAGGTTAACTGATGGAGGCAAATTTGAAAAGGTCTGATTGTATTTTTCCATCTCAATAGCTCCTTCTAATGGTATCATCAGGGCCTAGGATGGTGCTATGACCTTAAACAGGGTTTATGGACAGTTTTCTTTAACAAAGATCTGATGAAGAAGCTGTATTTGAAGGTGATGTTGACCTTTTAATTGACCATATTCTACATTTTTCCTGTCTTATAATTCTTGCTGAGTTCCACTTAGGACGCTTGTATGCTTTTATGTAAAAGAAAAGAGCCATGATTAATTTTTACAAGACCATTTTATAACCTCTCCTTATCCATTGCAATTAAATTTCATGGCCGTGCCTTTATGTAAATGACCTCTGTTCTGTTTGGCTGCTCAGTATCCTGCATCATTTACTGGAGTCCACTATGAAACACCTCTTATAACTTCAATTTGAATGGATGATTTATGTGTACATGTGTTGTATGTGTATATGGGATGATAATGGTATATGTGTTGTATTCATGCCACACCAAATAATGCATTTCAAACAAAGCTATATTTGAAGCATAATTTCTGACATTTAATTCTTTTACTTAAAAAAACAAGAGGTTATTTTTTATTATATAAGCCCTGTAATTATTGAATCCAAGTTGGTTTATGACCTCGACCCTTCTCTTTGTTTCACTGTTTAGCATTTTTCCTGTCAGGTGTAAAACTCCATCCCTGGAAATAAGCAGGCTTGCACTCAGCTTTAGGCGCTGTTGCACAGTCTGGAACTTGCAGCACATGCCCCTGGTTTGACTTTCACAAAAGATAATAAAACATTATACATTCATGCAGGCCAATTTAAAATAGTCATAATAACAATAATATATGAATAATTATGAGAATAATATCATTGCCTTGTTATGCTGGGAAGCCTTACGGTGAGAATGCTTAATGGTGTGTAGATACGTGTTTGTTTTCAGGAATTTGGTATATTGTGATTTGCTTAATTTAACATTATTGTGGACCACAATGTAGTCAGACAAGCTGCAGTTTCACCAGGGATTTTTAAAGACTGTTCTGGTCTCACTAACTCCCACTATACTGTCATGCTCTGATCATGTGATGAATTTTCTCCTCCGAACAGAGCTTGTAAATAGTCACAGGCACACAGCCACAGCAAGGCAGGAGGAGCAGACAGATGAAATTGGAGAAGGAAGAAATTGTCATTTTCATGAATGAATGTACAGTATATTTGCAACAACTGCATGTGTATGCAATAATACTGATCTTTACCTTTCTTCAGAATCCAGTTTTATTTAACTAGTGGAGTTAAAATATAGTAATATTCAGAGTTTGTTTTTCAGTTGAATTATTTACAAAAGAACTGTAGCATACAATTATACATATGATCTCAGTTTTGAAAAAAATATATATAGAAAAACTATATATGAAGGTATATACACTATACATCTATAATTATATTGAAATGTAAGAAATAAATTCAAATGTACTGTTTTTAACTACAGTATTAAGAAAAAAAGGTGTTATTATTACCATTGTTTTATTGTGTTATTCCATGCTTACTTTACTTGAATTCACCCACTGAACATTGGATAATGCACAAGCTTTTCTGTTGATGATGCAGTTAATAGCACTTTCTGGAATATAATTGTTATGTAGTGCAAACCGTGTGCTTTTCGACTCAAAATGCACACACATTCTGTAATATCTGAAACGTCTTTTGTGCTAAGCGAATCGAAACAATGCCTGTTTGTGTGCTGAGCAGTAATCTCTTTCACCCATGCGCTAACATTGTTTTGAAAGCTTTGAATGGATTTATGGAGATTATAGCAATGGTCTCAGTCTATGATTTTCTCTCTTCACATTGGCTTGAAGTAGCCTAGTCTTGGAAGAAGAACTGTTTGGAGGGAACAAATGATTAGACCTACAGAATGTATCTTCAATACATTTTCTTCTTTATAAATTTTGCTTATGTGGTTACTTTGCAGTTAAATGGAATTATACAATAACTGATGTTAAGGAGAAAAGGCAAGCCTGAAACTATAGCTATACCACACTCACCAGTCCCATATCCTTTGCCCCCTGGGCTCTTTTTACTCGACAGTTTTGCATTGGCCACTCTAAATAAAAGCATGGTTTTCATTTGAAAATGTTATGTTATAGTTGTGGTTCAGCTGCCTAAGATGGTAGCACTCTAAGATCTCGGTCTCTTTTGGCACAAACGTATAGTTGTAGCTATAGTTGTAACTTCCACACTAATTTCTTTTACAGAAATTTGCACCACACACTGCCTATACAAAGCTACCGGGATTGTGGATGACCCCATATTCCCCTCCCACACACTCTTTTCCCTCCTTCCATCCAACAGAAAGTTTCACAGCGTCTTGGCCTCCATTACCAGAATGGGGAGCAGTTTCTTCTCCGAAACAATCCTAAATCAGAAGTGAATAACAAGCTGTACATTACACACACTTTGAATTAAAGTACAAAGAAAACTTGGCCAACTACCACTGTAAATACCCTGTATTTATTTATATAGTGTGCATTTTGTGCACAATTGAACAATTATTTATTGTGTTTACCTGTCTTTGCATCCCTTTCCAGTTTTTGCACACTTAAAGATTATTACAATGCAGTATAATACAATATTCAGTCACAATAATGCTGTTATTACTCCTGCTCCTGTATTGCACTGTGTGTTATCTTGTTGTCTTTGTGTAGCACATTGGTCCCGGAAGAACATTGCTTAATTTCACTGTGCACTTTGTGTATGGTTGAATGTTTTCAATGTTCTGTGGGTAGTATTGATGAACTTTATTGGTCATTTTGAGTTTGAAGTTAAAAAGTGACCATACAGTGCAGTGGGATGGATGGATACTAAAATAAAATAATATGAAGTTGTCATATCAGGAATTAATTAGTTCTGTTCGTTCTTGCAAATCATTTAACAAATTGTGTGAATATTTCTCAATAATGAAATAAAGTAAAGTGGCCCCATATAGTCATGTGAGAACACACCACAGCACAGAGTGTGAACAATGTGAAATACTTTCTCTGCATTTAGCCCATTCACCATGTGAAGCAGTGGACTGCCATCAACGAGGGGCACCCAGGGAGCAGTGTGTGTGGACGGTACCTTGCACAAGGGTACCTCAGAGATGAGGCTAGCACTGTTGCGATTCAAACCCATGACCTTCTAATGGCAGAGGTAATGCCCTAACCACTAGGCCACCAGCTGCCCCCAAAATGCCTGTTTCTCTGCTGAACAGTAATGTGAGCAGTGACTACTGAGGAATTATACGCATCAGAAAGTATTTACTGACCCCACCTGATCCTGACTACTACTGATCTGACTACTGCTTTCTGGAGTCTTTGATAACCAAAGGAGATGTGCTAGAGGGTAGATTTCTAGGAGATCTAGCAGAGTTGGTGACCAGTGGACAGACCTATGTAAAAATATCAAGTTTCTCTTCGTCCACATTTTCCTCCACATCTATATGCAAAATAGGTGGAAACGTTCTGGAACCTCCTTGACTGTACCATTCCTTTTCATTGGAATGTATGTATGTGTGTGCACACGAGTGTCTGTATGTGCGTGCACATTAAAATGTTGCTTCCTAAATGTGAAAGTTGTCTTTAAATGATATATTGTCACTGCTATGTATATGTGTACAGCATATTATCTTTTCAACACATTAGAGGAAGAGTTATGGTTATAAATAGCATCTTTGCATCATCATTTTACATCTTGCGTCTTCCTTTCCACTCAAAACAAAGCCCCAGAGTAATAGTGAAACATTTGGGGGATTGTGAGCAGTGCTATCAATTAGCGCTCACCAGTCAGCCCTAAATGTAGCTGACACTTTGTTTGCAGTCAGTGGAGACGAAGGCATGCCCTATGCCCCTCTCCATCCACTCTGCTAGCTCCAGATAGAGCCCCTCCTGGGACAAAACGAAGAGCTATTTAACACTGTAATAAGAGCCTGCATGTCATAGGGAAACAACCTTCCATTTGACTGATACAGCTGCACGTGTGACTGAAAACACACTTCCCATGTATTTGTAAAAGCATGCTAGCTTCAGTTTGGCTCATTGCTTTGATGTACTAAGAATGTTGAAAGGGCTATGATGATGAAAGTATGCATTAAATAATCAGAAATGCTGAATTAAGCATAATGCACTGCAACATGTGAAATGGCTGAGACTTTTATAGATACTCTCATCTAGCATGTCTTTGATCATTCTCTTTATTATTCGGCTGTTTAAAACTATCATAGAATCACATCTGCTTTCCGGTCTGCAACTTCCATTTTTTCCTGTTCCAGAGCATGTACTGACACAGTGTCTGTTGCTTTAGCAGTGGGCAGTAAGCAGATTATGAAAGAGTATACACTACCTGTCAAAAGTTTTAGAACACCCCATATTTTCTGTTTGTTTGTATTGAAATTCAAGCGGTTCAGTGTCTCAATGTTCATTCGGCAGAAA
>JBBPCW010000139.1:13677056-13687140 GCA_037974425.1 Phenacogrammus interruptus | reverse complement strand
CACAGATGCAGTCATGCAATGTCATTTAAGATGAAAGGCAGACACCAACACACCCAAACACACACTGGCACTCACACACATACGCATGCATGCACACACACAGGTACATGAGTACTGCCGGTGATTAGAGGGACAGTGTCAGGCAGGGCGTCTGATTAGAAGATGAGTTCAGTTTGCAGTGCATCTCGGTGAGCAGTTATGTTATAACAGAGAGAGACAGAGAGAGTGAGGTAGGTAGAGACTGGACCAACTCCTTTGGACTAACTCTGAGTACCATAATGAGGGCTCCCGGCTGACCGGAACTGAAGCTTCTCAGCTGTCATTCATGCTGCAAAACTTCCCAGCGTGATCCTGTGTCTCAGCTGGTGCTTCACTCTATCATGCCAGGGACATAAAGAGGAAAAACACTTCTGTCTCAATCATAGAATGGGGCATTTTAGAAAATGGCTCAATCTTGAAAAGGCTCAGCATCTCTCTTCCACTTCCCTAAAGCATTCTTGGTTTCTGAGCAGCTGCACAGCCACTACGATTCTAAAAACTCCAAGAGGCCACAATTCCACTCGTCAAGTACACTTTGGGTTTGGCTGTGATTAGCTGTGTAGTGCGCAGCCTGAGGACTCTGCTGTTAGTCATTAATTCGGTCGCGGTAAATAAGAGGTTTCACTGACATAGTGGAACTTCAGACTGGGGTTCAGTAATCTCATGGCCAGACAATTATGTGCGGTGATTAAGATTGTTCCTCCTCATTGTTGTATTATTGCGGTTATAATTGAATGTCCACTTTTTATTTGTATTGTGTTGAGGCTAATGTATAGTTCTCCATCTGTGTATCTGCAAACGTGGAAGTCTTGAATTTCCCTCTCTTTCTCTTAGAATTCACGCTATATTTACTGTTTTTGGAAATTGTTGTTCATATAAATCTTTCTTAATTCACTTCTTAGTCTAGATCTGATTGAGGTGGGGCATTGTTTGGGTCCATTCCTGTTGTCAATTTTACTGGATAGCCAGCCATATAAAATAGATTTTGGAGGTTTACACACTGTAGCCTCAGCCAGAGGTTCCCAAACACTGGATCATATAACAATACCAGTACTAGTCTAGGGAGGGACATTCCTGAAAACATGAGACAGGGAGGGGGTTAAATAATAACAGGATACATATCTGGCCTCACAAAAATAATTTTCACAGTTTAGTGATAATTTGATGATGATTTTAAACAAGAATTCAAGATTTTGTAACTAGTCACATGCGTGCTGAACTAATATAAGGGTTAAGCATCCCTTTACTGTAATCACAGATCTAGTTCTGTCAATGATTAGATCAATCTCCTGCTTATTTTATCCCACTTTTTCACAAATGTTGTGCTTCATGTCCACACAGAACAAAACAGTCCCACATTCCAGAAAAAGCAACTGTTAGGTGTCTTTATGTGATTGGTTCAATAGACATGGGACACTGGGACATTTTGACTGCTTTGGCAGAATCACCAGACCTTAAACTCAATTCTTACTCAGAACAGAAGCTGAAATATGAAAGCAGGTTGTGACAAACGAGATTTTGAATGGGTGAGGACTTTCTCAAGGGACAGGTCTAATTCTTACTTGATGTTATTAAGCCACAAATTATTAGTGGCACAACGCATTTGAGAAACAATGCAAGTTCAATACAAAACATAATCTTGTTCTATGGGGTAATTCCAGGGAGTGTATCATATTTTATTGAATATAAATGTATGTCATGTATGTAGGTAAATGATTACAATCACATATAACATTTAAAATATCGGCATGGTTGAAGTGATTGATGTATTATAATGATCTTGATCAATAATTCATGTATTTTTACAACAGTAGTACATATATTTTGATGAACAAATGAGGTCCATAGACCTAGAACTTTGACCTTGACCCAAGTGCTATCCAATCAAACATTACACTTTCATTTGATCATTTCTTCTCTCTCTCTTTGTCTTTCTCTCCTTCACTTAGCAACTTTAGCCAAAGGGATAGAGCTTTTCCATTCACTTACACACACATGCTCTCAGAGAAACACACACACAATACACACACACACACGGGCGCACACACAGGGTCAGTGGAGAATTGTGAGGGCTCTTATTGGAATTGATCGATAAGCGCCTTTGCCCTCTTTGCTTCCGCTCTCTTAGCCCTCCCGTCTCCTTCATGTCACCAAGCATGGGGTCACAGCAGGGCCTTTAATTAAGCAGGCAATTAGCAGAAAGAGGCAGACCAGCAGACGGGGAACAGGAAAGAGAGTGAGAGGTGGGGGCTATGTCGTTTGACCTTGCAGCGCTCTGGACACCGCAGAGAAAATATATATAAAGCTAGAGCTCACTGCCCAACACCAGCGCTCACACCTTCATGGGCAATTAACCTATAAATATGCACCAAAACGCAGAAGGGAAGGGTGGATGAGGAATGTCAGCTACAATGATGTAGGGCCAATTACGGCAGAGCCGGCACAATCTGGGCTAGTGGAGTTTTTTTCCTTTCCAAATGGACTGGATGGAGATGGTGTTTTTTCTGTTCAAGCACACAGTGTAGAAGTTTTCATTCAAAACAGAACTGGCCACACTGAAATCAATCTCCCCAAGCTATTGTTGGAGATCTTTGAGATGACAAGTGGGGAGAAAGCATTGGTTATGCAAATGTTTACCTCCATGCTCTAGCAAACAAGCTCTGAACTGTCTTTCTTGTCAGTCGTTTTGATTTGTAGGTGGAGGTTCATGGGGTGAGGGCTTGGGTTATGCAACCTGAGGCTGGGAGAGTGAGAGTCCTGCCTTAGAGTCAGCCTTGCTGTAGACTGACAGACGATCTAGGAGAAGTCAGACTGATCCATATCGCAGCTCTTGCAATAAAACTTAATCTCCCTGAAATCTGAACTTTATAAGAAAGGAAGAGCTGTAGTGTACTTTAATGTAACTTTGAAATATTTGTATTGGTCCACTTATCATGAAATGTTCATGTAATGCTGTGTGTTGAATGAAATACTCAGAGTAATCTGCTGTATTCCAGTTTTTAAACCAGTCCTTGGGGACAATCCATGTTTAAATTTTTGCTCTATCCCGATGTACCTCTAGTTAACATAAATCAAAACCTTGACCAGTTTGACAACCACTGTGTTGTGAAGATGTAATATGATGTGCATTGACATTATGGAAAAAAAGTTAATGTAGGTTAAGATATCGTCATTTAATAATAATAATAATAATAATAATAATAATAATAATAATAATAATAATAATAATTATTATTATTATTATTATAGTAGTAGTAGTAGTAGTAGTAGCATTAGCAGTAGTAATAGCAGTAGTAGCAGTAGCAGCAGTAGTAGTAGTAGTAGCAGTATTTACTTGTGCAGAGTTCCAATTGTTTACTAGGTCTCTACCTATCATATGATAGAGTGAATTTCTGTTGGCCTATTCATCAAGAAATGTTCACATGATGTAAAGGACAAGTGCTGTTTTTGAAAATAAGCAAGTATGACAGTCACAATATTAAGTATTCTTTAAAAAGCTACATTCATCCACAATCACCTTTGATAACTGTGGGTCCCTGGCTGGCACATGTCTTTTAGTATGCAGCACAGGAGGAAGGGAACAGCCTGGACTGCAGTTAAATCAGACATGAAGCGCTCTGGAGAATGCCACTCTGCAGCACCAACTCTTAATGCCACTTTCCTGTCCTGTAGCAACATCCAGGCAGTAATACTATTAACATCTTAGGATGTACAGTACATCCCACTCTAGAAATTCCCCAGCTCCTTAGCACCAGTCGCAGATATAAAAAAAAGAGAGTTTGTTGTAATTTCGAGCATGCCGAATGAAGGGCGGTCTACAAACGGTTAATCTGTTTAGGGTTCTGGCAGGCGCTGGAGGTGCCACATTCGGAGGCTTTGCGTAAATCCTTATTCGAATGAGGGATCACAGAATGAGGATGGAAAAGAAATAAGAACAGAATGGAGGAGCTGGTTTTCTTTTTTTCTTTCTCTCTATGGGTTAATATGAGGAGTAATAATCCTTGACACATTTTGAAATCTCTGAGCAAAGTATATTGTCAGAGAAGATCTTTGTAAAGAGGACATAATTGTAAAAATGACTGGCCCTAATTACATGCCTGTATGTGTAAGTTGATGGAAACTTCATTTTGGAGAGTAAATTTAAAGGAGTCTTTAAACGTCAAGAAAAATGGAATCTCTTTGTGAAGAAAAGAAGAAGAAGAAAAAGAAGAAGAAGAAGAAAAAGAAGAAGCAGCCTCAGTCACACTCTCCACACAAAGCCTCATAATTTCAGCACTGCACTGCTGCTGCAGATATTATTCTGACATTTTGGACTGCTTCAAAATCCACTGAGACTGGAGTGCTGACGATTGATCGCATGAACTTCAGAGACCCTTTAGTTTCTTCTTTAACTTTTATTTCTGATCTAAGACAAACTATCCTCATGATAGCCTCCCCCTTACCTCTTGTTAAGCCAGCAGGGTAGAGAGAAGATAACAGCTGCAAGTCCCCGGACCCTGCACTGAACACATAAACACGCAAAGCCACAAGACCTTTCCCATCCCGTTTGTTTTTTTGTTTTTTTCCTGCCCTCTATTCTAGTTCCAGCAGTTTGGTACATTGTTTACTTTGGAAAAAAATCTGGTACTACATAATCTGTCTCCTTCTCTTTCCCATTTCCTTTGTTTCACTCTCCCTCTCCATCTCTGGGCATACCTGCTGGGAGTCAACTGAAGTAGAGTGAGCGGCTGCTATTGATTACCTGTTACCTTCCACCTGTGAGAGGGATGGGTTTTAAAGAACACATCGGTTGCAGAATGGATCCATGTGGAAAAATATAAAATAATAAAGATTACAGAAAGCATATTGGTTACAGTTTTGACTTATTTTTGTATGCATTTCTTCGGGCATATATTTATATACTCTCATAACATGCAGTTCCTATATACATGTATAATGGTACGTTTTATTCACAAATTTTAAGTTGCAGAATGCTGAATTGCATTCTACTCAAAGTGAGAAAGTATTTTGTAATATTTACAACCCATTTTAGTAGCCCACACTAAGCAACTCCTCTTGAGACCCGAGCGATATAGCTTTGAGACGTGACCCGACCAGGACATGTCCAGCTGGTGCTTCTAAATTTACAATTTGCCCCCAACCCAGATTTGCTTTTACAAATATAGATAACAGCGGGTCCAGGATTTACAGTGCTTTGCTTTGTTGCTAAGAGCTTGAGTGCTTGCAGCTGAAAATGTCATGCTGGGATAAGCAGCTATTTTACACATCGGTGACAAACTAACCGTGTTCATTTTTAGTATATTTTGTGGAATTGCTGACTGTAGCTGGCAGAGAACTGCATCCTCATATAGAGGTCAATCTATATGGGAACTGAAAGCGGGGCTATGCTAAGCTGGCATATTATGTGCAATAAAGTTTTTAACTTCATTTATCATCTTTGGCTTTAATGCGCTTTCACTTGCACACACACATACACACACAGGAACTATTTCATGCCACCTCTTTTTAGACCAAAATTTCAAACAGTACCAGGAACTTTCTCTCTTTGATTGTAACTGCACTAAAATGACCATCGTAGAGAACACTTTGTTAAAAATTCAGTACCATCAGATTTCACACAATTAAGGAATTCATTCACAATGTGCAATTTCACATTGGGTTCTCAACAGTCTGTCTTACACTTTTAAATTTTACGTTTTAGATTGAATGCTGCCTTTACACCTGCTTCTTTCTTTCTTACCTCAAAGCAGTGTTAAATCTGGCACTTTGTAGTCACTTGTGTTATTGACTGAATTTAGCATCAAGATAAAATGCCTACATTCCACACTTGGATGATATACAGTAATCCCCCGCTTTTCACGGGGGTTACATTACAAGACCACCCACGTATATTGAAAAACCACGTTGTTGTGTTTTGGTTAAAAAAATCCCTAAAAATGCCTATTTTCATAGTGTAAACCCTAAATAGAACACTTCTATTTGATTTTAAACTCAGTTTAATGCATTACCCATAAATAAAAGGTAAACAAAGGTTACCTAAATAAATAATCAGAATCAGAAAACTTGATTGCTTAAAAAAATGTTAGCATTAGCTGTTAGCATTAACAGTGTGCAAAGACACATGCACAAAAGAACAACACAGCTCTCTGTGCTGATGCTCAGTTAAGTCAGGGACAAGGTAGAAAATACTGTTATATTTGTGCGTGAGAGGGAGAGAGAGAAAATCTGTTAGCATTAGCGGTTAGTGTACACAACTCATACACAAAAGAAACATCCAAATAACGCTCTTTTTCTTTTTATGGTGGTTGACAACTTTTCACTGTATTACCGCCACCGCTGGGGTGGCAGTAATACAGTTCGCTTCTCAAAAAAAAGGTGAGGATATTTGCAGTTATTGTGGAGATTTCCGCATAAAACGATGAGTTTGGTTCTTTAAAAAAATCTGCGTGTGACTGAATCCGCGACTCCTGATCCACGTAAAACTAGGGGATTACTGTACTTGAGTATTTTTTTGGTCAGACTTAGGTCAGATGCGTTTTAATTCTCTTCAAGTGACACTCAACATTAAGGCACTGGACATATCAGTAATCGTTTAAAAACTAAGCGTAATCTGTTATTTTAATAAATGACTCAAGTAATTGTCAAAATAATTGACAGGTTGCTCAATTATCTATACAATTAAAAGTGACAGCCCTCATCCTCAGCACTTTTTGCCCTATTCAACAAACATATGGCAGCGTAGACTTGAAGCGGGGCCTGCTTGGTCCTCAGATGCCACATTTGTTCTTGATGGTAGCGGAGGTGCCTCATGACTTCACAGCAGTACACACTCATCAGTCTCCATCCCCCTGTGAGACCTCCTGCGTCTCTCTGCAATCTCCTCTGACACTGCACCATTACTGGCCTCTGATAAACAACTTCCTGCTGTAAGTCTCTCACTTGCGCTGTGACCTCAGTTGCTTCTGTTTTTGGCCCGTCTCTCTTTCATCATGCCAGGAACGCAATGTTCCAAACCTGGAGATCTCAGCACGGGCATCTACAGTATCAGTCCCTGCTGTTGACCGGCCCCTCAGTCACCAGGCCCCATCGTGCTCCGTGCTGTAAAAGCTCTAGAGCTCAAGACAGGCCTGCCTCAGATGGAGACTGTTGCATGTTTGGTGGTAGAATGATCCTAGGTAATTGTCCTCTTGCTTTCTATAGATTAGAGTCTGGATGCCCACGGCAAACTGAGGATTTGTCATCCACTTGTTCCACTCTTCTGCATCCATTTTAAAAGGAGAAACTAGTTATTTATTCCTTATATGGATGGGGTATTTTGAAAAAAAGACCAGAGAAAAATCCAGCATGAGCTAATATGCATTATAAATCACTTTTTTTCCCTTCATAGCGCTTCCGCCTTGGCCCATTTGTGAAGGAGTGAAGCGTGCTATTAAATATGAATTTTTGTTTGGTGTTTGGAAATCATGTTGACGGCTCATCAACAATCCGGTCAGATAGAGCTTGCCAGTGGCGACAAACCCCACCCCCACTTTCCTTCCCTCCCTCTCCCCTCCCTCTCTCTTATATTGTCTCCCTCCCTTTTGACACTTATATTGGCCGTTATTTATTGCAAAAGTTCTTTGGAATTCTTCCTTTCAGCCTGTCCAGTTACATTTAGATAGCAAACCAGCAGAGATACAAGGACACATAACAATGTAAATAATGTGCTTTCAGAATGTGCTGATTTTTAGTGAGGTAAGACAATGTTCCACAAATAAGACTGTATAAATAAAACAGTGCAAACAGTGTGATTTCAGAATGGGCAAATATTGCCAGGGTGAAGCAATATGCTGCTAAGGATGTAGACTGCTTGAGGACAGAAACTGTCCTTAAGTCCAATAGTATGCCCTTTGATGGTATTTTCTGCCAGGCCTGAAGGGTAAAAACAGATTGTTGTCTGGGTGGTTTAGGTCTTGTTGTAAATGATGAGTATTGAATCATTGCTTGGCAAGGCAATCTTCTTCAGTATACCTGTCTAGCTTATGGGGACATCATTATGAATGTCCTGTTTCTTCAGACATACTAGCATACAAAAAGTCAGGTTTGTAAGGAGTAAAGGTGTATATGAGTTCATGTACAGGGTTTTGTCCAGGCTGCCTTATAGTCAACTTTAATAAAGTAAAACTTTAAGCTGAAATGTTTACTGAAGGATGTGTTACATGAGTTGACCTTGCTGAAAAGTTTCAAGATACTGTTGTCTCATTGGTGCAGCTGGTTGAGTTATTCCCTGTATATTTTGCAATTTGTGGCTCAAGCCATGCACAGAATGTCTTTAACAGGTCTGGTAATGAGGTGCCAGAAGTTCTTCCTTTCTTATTTCTGTAACCGGTTCCAGTTTGCAGTCCACCCCAGAGTTGTTTTAGGTTAGAGCCCCTACTGTGTCTTACCACTTTGGTTTTATGTTGTCTTTTAAACTCGTAGCCACTTTTATCCACTTCATACCTATATATGTATAGTTCTCTGTTGAAGACAGCAGGCTGTTTTTTTTTGTTATTATTATACCGTGTTTTTGGTTGGAAGACGTTTTAATTTGTTTAGTTGGGGAGTAAAGATCAATGCAGCATTTGATGTAAGATGTGACCACCTCTGTGTACTCATTAAAGTCTGTGCCAGTCTCTTTGTATGCCTTCCAGTCAGTGCCTTCGTGACAGAACATGAGTTGTTCCTTCGCCTTTCAGACCAGTGCTGCACGGACACACGCTGTGGGGGGTGACGTTTTCAGCTGAGGGTTTTTTTATGCTGGATTTAGCAGCCCAGTGTCATGGCGGCGTTATTTTTCTCTCTTTCTTCTACTGTTAACACTCCCCTTCTACCCCAGCCCCCAGTTTCTCCTCTACTGATTTTATTACTGTGATGGCATAAAACATCAGGGTGTGCATTGTCAGGACTAATTATCTGATGAAAGTGTACTATTCTAAAGTCATTCACTGTAAGTGCAGATTGCTGTTCTATACCTCTTGAGCAACTCCATTTATAAAATGGGGTGAAGCTTTGGCCAAGACAAACGTATGCGGTTGCAAGGCGTATGGAAAGCCGAGGGAAAGTGTTGCCAACGTTGACTTCTCCACGGTTCAGATACATGTCACAGATAATTACATCAAGAAATGAAAAGCAGGCCAACGTCTTCCTACAGTGGGTAATGTCAATGCCATTTCTCTACTGGATGCCTTTCTCATTTCACACCCTTTCTTGTGGGCCCACCCCTGCTTTCGTTGTGCATCTTTTTCATACTCTTTCATGAAGCGAGAATATGTTTCTGCAATGTATTTCAAGGAAAGTGCCATTCATATCTCCACCTCAGTTGTCTGGTAATGCAATGCAGTAGTTCAGTATGTCAAATACTGTTATATTTGATTTGCATTTACTAACAGGGTGCTATAGTGGAAGCTATCGTGTAGAAAGCTAGCCATGTCATTGCATGGCAGCAGGAGATTTTCAGGGTGAATGACAGGGACATGTAGAATGACAAGCCCCATGGAGGAGCTTGACAGGTTGACGGACGTTGAAAGGATCGACATCATGGCTTTGATTTAGAGTGGTTGTAATGCAAGCCATTTATATAAGGCTAACATCGAGCTCAGGCCCGGTTTCCCCATTGTCATCTTTTTAATTACGACAGAGCTTGAGCCAATGATCGGCGTGCCGAGCATTCCATATGCTTTCACACAGCGAGGTTACTTAGTAGAGTCACACGCCATGAGTACCCACACCATATGATATGGAGGAGTTTGTTGTTACATACATACAGAAGCAAGAGGGTTTGCCAATTAATCAGCTTGTTCAGTAGAACCATTCCAAACAGTGATGCTATTAAAGTTCCAGTGCCATGTACAGTACTGTGTGGAAGTCTTAGACCATCTGGGAAAATGATTGATATAGCTTAGTAAGGTTGCATCAATTTCACATATATCTCATTAAATACATATTAATAGTTTATTTGTGTGTGTGTGTGTGTGTGTGTGTGTGTGTGTGTGTGTGTGTGTGTGTGTGTGTGTGTGTGTGTGTG
>JBBPCW010000139.1:13637531-13653963 GCA_037974425.1 Phenacogrammus interruptus | reverse complement strand
TGTGTGTGTGTGTGTGTGTGTGTGTGTGTGTGTGTGTGTGTGTGTGTGTGTGTGTGTGTGTGTGTGTGTGTATTACATGATACATCTCCTTATAGTTATCATCACATGACAAGCATTTACGTTGCATCTCACCTTGTATTTGTCACATGATAAATGTTTGTGGAAGACATCATTTGTCATCATTTTAGTTGAGAAAGCAACACTTAACTGAGGGTCCGTGTAAAATTTTGCAGCGCTAGGTTGTTCCCCTGCTGAGTTACGGGGCTGTTTTGTAAACACCGGGTCCTCCAGGTACCCGGAGGGAGGGGCGGTCCGCTGCAGTTCCTGTTGAAAATTGGCGATTTTCATGAACTGGCAGATGCAAAACTTGCCTTTAAGTATCGATACCTGTGCCAATTGATATCTAACACGATTCTAAATGTCAGTATCGATTAGTATCTGAAAATCTATTTTTTTGGCAACCCTATTAAGATGTCACAGCTGGTTTGGATATAACTATGCTAATCGTGTATAATTATAAACAGGAACCTTAATAGTACATCCTTAACAAAATTCTCTTCTCATGCTCACATTAGGAACTAATGTTTTTGCTGTAGTATAATGTATAATAAGAAATGTTATATTAAATATAAGGAAATCATTACTTTACAGCCCTGTTAAAGCTTAACAGCATTGTTTCTCCTCAGTATTAGTAAGCAGCCAATTTCCACAGCATTTCTACCCCACTACAAACCCCCTTCCCTTTCTGGCACCCTTCATGCGCAAAGAATAGTTTTGTTTGTTAAAGGCATTCTAAAAAAATTAAATGTCCTTGCAGGAAGTCTGACAAACCACTCTGCTAAACATCATTTGTCAGTTTAAATCAGTTTATAAATGTTGTCTGAAAAAAAACACTAAATTGAACTTTCCCGAGTGAAAGTGTCTAGAGGCGTTTTTCTATTTTTTTTTGTTTAATTTTTGGGCAGGAGGCCTGCAGTGATGCAGCACAGCATAGTGATGGCATCTGTGCCAGAGGATCTGCCGTTCCATTGGCTGACAAGATACATGTAGTCAAACCGTGTGTGATGACTTGCCCGCCCAATGCTGACAGAACCAATTAAGCCATAATTATGTAAGCAATTAAGACGCAAACGCTGACGTGATGGCAGCCCAGCACTGCGGCTTTACCCCAGCACAACACACACACACACACACACACACACACACACACACACACACACAAACTCACGCAATGCTGAGAACTTCACACTACAGTCCTGTGAGTTCTGCAAGAGGAAAGGATGGAGGAAAGATTAACCTCGGCATTTCTGTACATCACCCAGTCTGTAAAAGTAAGCGGGATTCAAATAGGTATGCCGTGATTAACCAGGCAAACTCGGAGCAGTGAGGAATGAGGATCATTATGAACCACCGGGAAGGGCCAGGGCGAAAATAGAAAAAGAGCCAACAATTCATCTGTGATAAGAAATGGTTTTCTGGTCCTCATGCATTATGCATATCAAACACTGAATGTGGGTAAAGAGTGCATCGAGCACTGGACTGCGATCTATTACAGAGCGCTTTAGTTTTTCCATCATAAACACCTTGGTTGGAGAGAGTTTATTTATTTATTAATATTGCTTTTTTATTTTCTTCTGTGTTTTGCCTGGGAATGTCAAAGAGCATTCCACTGCAGTGAGCTGTTTTTCTTCATGCAGTGGCTAGTTTGGTAGCTGAGTATGCTCAGTTCTTTTATATAATAGCTCTTTAGTTCGTTTATAAAATGAATCAATAATCTTCAAAAGACTCAGTAGTAACCCAGTACTACTGGTGATCAGATTAGAGAAGCAGGTCACATATTACCAGCATTCTCCCTTCTCTCCCTCTCTATCTCTGTCTCCCTCTCTCCGTCTCTCTCTCTCTCCTCTCTCTCTCCGTCTCTCTCTCTCTCTCCTATCTATTTCTGTCTCCCTCTCTCCTTATCTCTCTCTCTCTGTGTCTCCCTCTCTCTCTTTCTCTTAATGTCTTACTCTCTGTCTCCCTCACATTCCCTCTCACTCCCTGTCATTTTCTTACTTTTTCCATCATGTTCTTCTTTCCTATCCTTTTTCACCTCCTTTTCGTTTTTTCACTACACCCTTCTATCTTACTTTTTTTCTCCTTCTCTCTCTCTCTCTCTCTCTCTCTCTCTCTCTCTCTCTCTCTCACGCACACACACACACACAAACACACACACACACACAACACTCCCCTTTAGAAGCCTAAATAGTCTCTCTCTCCCTGCTCAGACATACACACACATGCGTAGATACATTCCTCCTCTCTGCAACTGTGCTCATGAAGTTTCTGTAGTCTGCGTGATTGATTGCTTTAATATGTACCTCAGTTGATTCACCTCAGCTCTTGTTCGCTTACTCCTCAGAGTCAGGAGATAAAAGATGAGACATTTCCAAAATATGAATGTATGAAAAGTGGAATGAGATATGAAAACACAAAGGGGAGAAAAACAGAATAAAATGATTGATCATAAAGTCACTGTAATGACTTCTGTGTGAAAACGTGATAAAGGATGAGCAGAGTCGAAGCACTGTGACCTTGCGTGTTGTAGTGAATTGAGGCAAATAAAAAAGTCCATCTCTTCCGTTCCCTTTACGGCTTCTGCACGGAAAGAAGGCTAACAGGAAACTGATGGTACGTGACCCATTTAGCCACATTTTGCTTTACTAAAAGCGTTGTGTCCTTCAAATTTCCAAAGTGTTTCAGCATGGATTGCTCGTCTCTTGGTTACCAAACTTCTATGCTGAGTGACTCAATGTAAAGGACATGATGTTTAATGCTTTTGAAAATGAAGCACAATTATAACCTCCTGTCTAATATTGTGTTGGTCTCCCATGTGCCCCCAAAACAGCTCTGATCCACAGGACATTTATTCAACAAGACCTAAGAAGGTGTGCTGTGGGATCTGGCACCAAGACCTGAACAGTAGCCCAGCCAAATTTTGTCTGGTATATCCAAAAAATGCTTGATTGGATTGAGATTTGGAAACAAAGTCAACATCTTGAGCTCTTTATCATGTTTCTTAAACCATTCTTGAAAATTGTTTGCAGTGTGGCAGTGTGATATTATTCTGCAAAAAGAGGCCACTGCCATTAGGGAATGTCATTGGCACAATGGGATTTACCTGCTTGGCATCAGTATTTAAGTAGGTGGTTCGTGTCAAGCCAGTTGACTTGTTTTTAATGGTTTGATGCAGTTGGTTTAATGGTTTAAGGCTGATTAATATTTAAGATGACATGCATTTGCTTTATGTATGCGCTAGAGTATGTTATACTCATCACGGTTTCCACTGATGGAACAGAAATGTGTAAAGATGCCTCATTATAGTTTTATATTTCATGAGTGGCATGAATACAACCGTAGACCATTTATTCAAAAACCATTCCAAAAGCAGATAGGCCTGACAAAGAGATCACTGTGCTCCACTTCAGTCATGTAGGCGCACGCTCGATAATTAGAGTCTCCTGTCTCTGCTCCTTTGGGAATGGGCTTCTCACTGTATCCGAACAACTGGTCCCCTTGAGAGAGCGTGTGAGGAGATGCCTTCAGGACTTTGATGTATGGATGTGTGATCTGTTAGCATGGGCCGGCCAAGCCCTCTCTCTCTGTAAACAGCAGGTTAATGTCTTCCCATCCCTCCCTCTTTTTATTTGGCTTTAATGTGACGATTGCGTTGTGTGTTAGCCCTTGACATTTCACGCTTCACCCTCGTCGTTTATCAGCAGAGCCCGGTGTTCTGAGCACTCCGGTAAGGGTGGAAACACTCAGAGGTGCCGAGCCAGGATCGCTCAGCTGTTCTTCAGCAGATAGCTCTATCATAGCCGCTCACGATCTTGCCCATCCTCTGGAATCCATCTTAATTAAAGCTGTACATCACGCGGAGGTGACGGAGTGGAATCGCTAGCTGCAATACAGAAAAACTATGTGCTAAGTGGGAAAATTAAGATACATAAGTGCTGTAAATGTCAGTCTTCAGGTGAATGGGGTCTATGGTGCTTGTTTTGCGCTCTGCAAGAGATCTGCCCCTTCACACACAAGAAAACAAACAGGTTATCTTCACTCGGTTTGAGCTGGTGCCAGAGGGATACAAACAAGAACTGCAAGCAGAATGCATGCCTTTGCTTTGGTTTGAGCTCCCCTGTTGCCCTGGATCTCTCTCATCCTGTGGGAGAGAGGCAGGTTAACTGTCAGCGCAGGCACACAGCCATGCCAGGCCCAGTTAGAGGTGCCCTTTCCATGGGGCTCAGCAGCAACACAGAGAGGAAACTTAAAAAAAGGTAAAGAAAAAAAGAAGTGTCTGGCAGTGGCCACTTTAGCATGCAAAGGCTAAGCCAGCATCATGGCAATTGCATGTTAATGTGACTTGGAGGAAAATGAACCATCAGACACACTCACTCACCCTTTCTTCTTACTCCAGCTTCACTTCTAAAGAAAACGGGTCCAGCGTGTCAAGCGTGGTCAAGCAGGCAGGAAAAGAGAAGATTCAACAAAGGAGATCAAATGCTACTTCTTTCTCAGCGTGTTCGGCTGCAGGGTAGCTTTATCAGCGTGATGCCGGATCTTCTTGAAGAAAGATCAGAAACCGAATTTATGTGCTGATGGTTTTAGTGATTTCTTCAAACATTCACTTTTGCTTTCCTCATTTCCAGGTGAAACGATTTTGAACAAAAATGTAAATATGCATTATCTATAACTGTCTCCTCATAATTATTTAATGTGCTCTTGGTTATTTTTAATAGTAAATGAGTATAATACACTTAACTGAACAATCATCCTTAACCTTTCCATCCTTAACCTATCCTTAAATTAAATGTTTAATTTATTAACCCTTATTGTCCCACGTGAACACACCACAGCACAATGAGGGGCACCCAGGAAGCAGTGTGTGAGGACGGTACCATGCTCAAGGGTACCTCAGTGGTGACACTAGCAGTTGGCATTTGAACCCCAACCTTTTGATTGCAAGTCACATTAACATGCAATTGCCATGATGTTGGCTTTGCCTTTGCATGAATTCTCATAAAACATACTTAAATCAGTCTCTTAATGGTAAAATATTTAGACTAAGTCATCCAGCTGCATTTGATGAGATATTTATAAATGGCATATATGGATGGCCTAGTCTAAATATTTTCCCGTTAAGCGACTGTTTAAAGTGTTTAAAGAGTATTCAACACATTAGAAATAATTTTGCTTTCAAGAAATAAAGATGATGATTTCCCTTAAAGTAATGTGCTCGAAGCAAACACAATTATATAACAATCTAAAATAATGACATAAATATAAGTAATATGATTCTTCAAAATGACAAAATGTAGTCTTTTAATAAGATGGCTTTACCTGTCAATGCCCTATACACACAGACTTTTGCAATACTACACAATTTACCTATACACCACTGTGCAACAAATAATCCTATATAGAATGATTAAGCACAACAGTACAAAAGCATGGAACCCACATTCATACTGCTGCAACCGCATAATTAGCAATTCTATAGACCTTGACATTCATTTATAGTGGTATTAAGGTCTGTTTCATGTTTTCAAGACTGTATTCATGTTTATGCAAATACGATTATTGTGTCTGGACCTCTCAGTTCCTTTCACATTCTTACCAGGTTTTTCAGGTCTTGTTTGTGTGATGAGAACGCAGCGTTACCCTGAGGCTTGGTTTGTCCATTTACTCAGCGAGAAAAATGCAGTCAGGCTGCAGATCTCAGAATTTAGAATTCATTTACAGCTTCTTGAACAATCACTGGTGTATTTAATGTAATTCACATAAAATACTTTTTTATGTGTCATTTGATGTGTCTTTTTTTCTCTCTCACAGCTCCATTTTTTAGTTCTTGCCGAGGTAGCTGTGAGCTGTTGCCTTGGGGCCGTGATGCAGTCAAATGCTTCGCCACAGGGGTCCACAGATACAGGCTGTTAAACATATACCATTCTACTGTTCCCTTTGATTTAAGTGATAGGTGCTGTTATGGAACCGGCAGGTAGCACAAATGTATGGATCTAACCGGGTGGAAAAAACTCCTCAAGCAACTCACCAGCCCTGTGGATGACAGGGCGTTCTAGAGTGATGATTTGTTCTGTTATGAAGGTGTTCTTTACTCAAGGCTTGGATTGAGGGTTGTTCAGTGTGAACGTTTGCGGTGGATACATTACACTGCACTTTGAGGATTTTTTTTTGTGAGTGAAAATTTGGCATCATGTTTTGAAATATTATTCTATATCCATTTGCTGCATTTTGTGCCATGGCCACCTAGTTTACAGGGCCATAGCTGACGAGTTATAAATGCTATTATGAAAGTGTGTTAATCAAGCAAACACGATGCAATATTTGAAAGCAGATATTCCTCCTTTCAGGCACTGTTACTAATTGGGAGTAATTATGCTGTCACACTGAAGGTGACCGTAGCCTCGAGACGCTGGCTTAGATCCTGAGATACTCTTAGCATGCAGGAGACCAATCAGGCAGAACAAAGGCTCAGATGGTTGATTGGTGCAAATTAGAGGAGCCTCACAAAAAGAGAAGGTGTATGACACAAGCACAGCAAAGAAGGATGCGAACGTTAACATCTCTCCATCTCTTGTTGCGCAGAATTGCTTCTTCTCTTCTTCAGTCTACCAATGAATGCGATGCCCCTTTATATGATTCTATTTTCAGAATGATGACTCTCTTCGTTTAATTGCTTCTCTTAATGAGACTTGTGTTCTTTACTTTGAAAAAAGGGCTCTTGATAAATGTGCGGATGCATCACCAGATCCCACTGGTCATTTAGAACAGTAAACTTGTTTGCTTTTCTAGAAGGAATGGTCATTGTTCATTAAAACAGGCTGCTTGATTTATTCATGTTTGTTTCTATATTTGTATTTGTTTATTCAAATTTTAAATACATTTTATGAAGACAATCATTCATTCACAAGTTGACCACATTATTTTCTTGACATCATATTGGCATCATATTGGCAGTAGCGCAGTATTTTAAAACCAATTCGCCATACAGTGAACACTCATAAGACCTCAAATTGGCTTTTCAGTGCTTTTTAGTGAGACAGGTTCTCAAAAAATGTGGATGTGAATGTGAAAGCTGGAAGAAAAAAAAGTATCACTCTGTTCCCAATTATCCAGTTTGCCTGAAACGCGCTTGATGGATGGCATTTATGATGCTGTTTGTCATTCTATGCAAACAGAGTTTCACCTTGAGAGTTGTTCTGAGGCAAAAATACATGTGCAGTAGATATTTCAAGATTATGAATGGTTGGAGTGTCCAGAGGAAAATAGCTTGACAGCAGATGTAGTGGCCTGTGTATAAATACATGAGTTTGGATGTGAAGAAAATAAGGAATTTACAGAAGTAATACAAATCTCTGTCTCTCTCTCTGTCTCTTGTTGTCTCTCTCTCTCTCTCTGTCTCTCTCTGTGTCTCTCTGTCTCTGTTTCCATCTCTCTCTGTCTCTCTATCTGTCTATCCATCATCCACTTCTCCTATTTGGGTTAAACCAGTGAAGTAACCATCTTGCCAGTGTCTGCCCATTGCTTGCCACTGGCTTCTCCGGATGTCTCCAAGCACCTCACTGACAGCTCTAACAGCTGCTAAACATACAATTTTTATGAACTTGTCCTCACCCAATTTAGTCATTTCTACTTTCCATTTTTTCAATTCTCTCTCATTATCACACAGCAGGAGCACCATTCTGAAAGACTTTACATCCATTCGAAGCGCCTCCTAAACAAAGGCAGAGGGTCTCAAATTGTCATTACTGGTCTTGTTTAGGCAATGGATAGTGATGAAAGAGACTCTTGCATTGGAAAAAGTGTTCCCCCAGTGTTGTTTAACCCCTTATGCTCCGGACTCATAACTGATTTTAACCTTTAATATGATAATGAAGATTAAACATGATTTACATGAATTAATTATACATGTGAGTAATTAAGTAATTAGGGGAGTATGGAGTAGGCTTTTGGGTTTATTGTATTTGTAGAGAGCCAATAGATTAACTATAGCCAAACTTAGGTCTCATAACTAAATTACATTTTCTGACATCACGTGCAAACAGGCCCATATTTAGACTTTTTGTTACACAACAGATGTGAACAGATGTGTCTGTCAATCAGTCACTTAGACTTTCCCTTTCTGACTCCCATGCATGAGACTCCGACCTTGCCTATCAAGCCAAAACTCAGCTGTGGTTCGGTTATATGTGTTGTAGAATAGCAATCTTTTTTATGAGCATCTTTTATGGATCCTTTGGGGAGGCTCAATTACACCGCCATGTCCAAGTGACCTTGGAAACTAATTTGTTTTTCTCCCATTAACTACAAATCCAGTGTAATGGGCAATAATGGTCGGTGTGATAACGGAGTGCTTGTTATGTATGTAGTCGTCTATTTGTTTTCTCGTGCGCCTAACACAAGTGGGATGGTAAGGAACAGGAGAAGGTTGCTGTGGTCATTAAAGGGGGGGGGGGGGCAGAGGGAGAGAAAGAGAGGCAGAGAGAAAAAAAAGAGAGAGAAAGGAAGAGAAGAGAGAGAGAGAGAGAGAGAGAGAGAGAGAGAGAGAGAGAGGTCCAGAGAGAGGTGGGGGGGGGTGCAACAGAGCGAGAACGAGGGACAGACAGACAGACAGACAGAGAGAGAAAGAGAGAGAGAGAGAGAGAGAGAGAGAGAGAGAGAGAGAGAGAGAACAATTCATTGTTTTTAGTGCTCCCCATGAAGCAGGTATTTGTTCTTTTTCATGTTTGATTTGTCACACGTTACAGAAATGTTTATTCATGTAAATGTCTGTTGCAAAATTCTCTCCCGGTGTGTGGGTTCAGGGGGTCTCTGTCTAGTATGGCTGATGGTTTGCCTGTCTGCTCCCCTGCCTCTTGAAAGGGAGAAGGCCATGTTCTAGCACACAACAACGTAATAGAACTGCCGTGTGCGTACTGTAATCACTGGTACCTCACTCTGCCAAAGCATGCTTTGCTCTTTGCTCTTTGTAATGTTCTGTCCAAAGCAGCATTTATACATTTTTACATAAAAACAAGGATAATATAGCTAAGCTTTTCCTTAATCATAAATGTATAATTTGCTCATGTTCGTCTTTTAAGCCTTTCTACAGTGATGTAATTCTCAAAGCCATTTTTATTTTCTAGCAGCAATTTACCACATATTCATTCGGTTTCTTAAGATGGCACGGATTCCTGTTATTGGGCTTTATACTGGCATCACACATTATTTCATTATTTCTGCAAACATAGTTAATTACACTTCAAAGAAAATGACTGAAGAAGAAATAGAGGGAGAGCACTTACTGTGCTCTAAAGACTAGAGAGACAGAGGGTCCGTACTGAGAGGGGGATGAGAGCAGAGATGCTACAGTGGTCTTTTTGAAGTCTTCTGCTGTGATTATTGAAATAGACGCCGATATTTCTAGCTGCATAGCCAGAGTATGCCTCAGATATCATCTGACTTATATAGGGTGTGTGGGATGTTTTTAGATTGCACTCTTTTTTCTGTCTTTTCATTTACAATATGTTGTTCCTTTTTCTGTTTTATTTCTGTTATTTTTGGAAGAACAGAGACGGGAAAAATCATCCATATTTGATTGTCCCAAAATTGGAGCCGGAGAGTTTGTGTGTAGATTCAGAAAGCAGCTGGACAGAAAAAAACGGACAGACTTTCTCTTTCTAGAAGGCATTTTTTTTCTGATGGGGTCTATATTACTTTTCTTGAAAAAAATAAAATCCTCCGCAAGATTTAACAAGCCAGTGTCATGAAGCCAAAGGGCAGCTCATGAATTATGCAGGGAGGCTTGATGGAAATCAGTTCCTCTCCATACTGGCACTCCATGCTTGGTTTTCTTGTGAACTCTCTCCACATGTGGCATCATGAAGCAGCCAGTTTACATCGAGATGGTCTTGTCTTTCTGCTTTATTGAGCATAATTTGTTCCCCAGCATTTCCAAGTAGCATAATGATGTTAGTATTTTTGCTTTTTGTTAGCATTTGTGCTACATTTAGTTGTAACACCCTCTCACCCACTTATGATATATACACACTGACAGACAGACAGACAGACAGACAGACAGACGTATCTTCCACTTTCACATCTATCACCTGTATGCCCATTTTCACCACATCCATAAACCTCTTCTTAGGCCTTCCTCTTTTCCTCTTGCCTGGCAGTTCCATCCTCATCACCTTTCTTCCAATCTCGTGTCTCTGGCTTTGTCTCTGAACCATCAGTCCTTTGTTGTACCTATAATATGCTCATTTCTAATCCTGTCCATCATCTTCACTCTCTGTACAGATCTGTTCTGTATGGTACCTAATTGATTAAGTAGGTTGATTAAAAGAAATATCACAGTTCAAACACTCCTTTTCACTTTAACACCAATGGACAGGCTAAACAACAAGGGCTGCCCTTGTGATCAGAAGGTTGATGGTTTGAATCCCAGGCCTGCTTGTGGCACCCTTGAGCCAGGCACTGTCCAGACACACTGCTCCCTGGGCGCTACGTTCCTGGCTGCCCGCTGCTTCACTTGGTGAATGATTTAAATACAGAGAAAGGGTTTCACACTGTTCACACTGTGTGCTGTGGTGTGGTTTGTTCACGTATGACAAAATGTTCACTTCACTGAATTGCAATAGGCTGTGTAGACAGATATGTTGGATATCATGAAATGATGACAAATACGAGTACAAATACAAATAACAAGCAAGTCATTTTTGAAGCTGACCATAAACAGTACATTTAGGAACTTTGACAATGTTTCTACATCAACCTGTTTCATTACAAAAAAGGGATATGGGCCCTATACATTTCCAAAGTCATCAAAGTAAATGTGATCAAAGTCTAAAATGTTCCTGTCCTAAGTCACTTACCACTTAACTAAAAGCTGCCTTTCCAGATATAGGAAGTTGTAAGTGAGTTTAATGGCAGTACTTGTTTTTGAGCGATCCAGATTCAGATGTGTGAAGGTCAAAGCTTTTGCCGATGCCTCCGCCACGCTCCTCTCCTCAATCCTAATTCCCCGCACTGGACTCAGTGGCCAGGCAGCTTGATTTGTTTTGTCACTTCAAAGGCATAGTGCACTCTTTCATTGCTCACCCCTCCTATGATTCACAGTCATTAAAACGGTGCAACTTTGGGGCTTTAAAGTCACCCTGACCCATGCTCTCTGCCACAGGAACCTTTGAGGAATACAAAGCAGCAGACTGATTGATCTGCCTAAGTAGCTGCAATTAAGCTAGCTGTGTGCAAGACAGCCGCTCTGCAGTCCTGTGGGTACAAATGCCAACCTTTAGCTCCCATGCCCATAATCAAACAGTGGAAGAAAGCAGAAGGGTCCTGAAGGAATGATTTAGTCCTTCCTTATGGTGTTTTAGACTGCAGCGATGATTATGGCCTTATGCACTTAATAGAAGCTGGCTTTTGAAGTGTAACTCTTTTTTCTCTGTCCATCTCCATTGCTTATTTCTGGGGCAATTAATCTTTTCACTGATGTGCATTTGGAAATAAGTTACATGTACTTGGAACATGTACATACAGCGAGTAGCATATATGCCCTTGCCTTTTTTTTCACGATGCCAAAGATATTTTCGATTAATCTAGGAAGTTCATTGGACTGGGATCAAGAACTCATTTATAGCAGCACTCTTGAGGCTTGTCTGAGAAAAATCTAATACTGGGGACAAGGGTGAAAGGAGGGTATTGAACTTGCAATAATGCCCTTAAAGATGGCTTTATCAATCCATGTGGGCCCCTTTTTGACTTTCAGGACTCTTTGCGGGGTGTAAATAGTGTCTTTTTAAAAGGAAAGGAAATAACGTCAAGGAAAAGCAGGAAAAGTAGACGTGGTGAGGCTTTCCGCATCATGCCCTGATAGCATATTTATGAGCACTCTAATCTGTAATGACATTTTTGTTACCTCCGTCTCCCCTGTAACTTATCAGTTCCAGAGACCATTCCCTGGAGTGATCACTGCTTATTAATGGGAAGTGATTTGGGTCTGAATTGCTTTTTAACTGAAATAGACATCTCAATAAGTGCATTGTAACGTGGACACAAGGAGAAGGAGGCTGATTCTTTAAGGCATTTTGTCTGGCCTTTTTGCATAGACCAAAGAGATTTATAGGTGGTTGAGTGAAGTGATTTTTTTTTAACTCCCATATCCCCCTTCCTCCTCCATACACTTTAAGGAAAGCCTGTATGTGGAAGCCCACCTGGGATCTTCAGCTTGTCTCACTGGGGAAGCCCTTTTAAGTGGATAGTACACTCCTGAAAAAGTAGATCGTCAGTGGTTCTCTAGTAAGGGCAGTGGTTATATAAAGAACCATGACAGCTCAGGGAACCATTTGAGTAAGTTAACCCTCTGGCCCTCCTGTGGGACATTTTTGTCCACTTCACTCTCTTTTTGACCATTTTAGCTGTGTTAATGCATATGGAATGAAAGTTCTCCAGGGTCTGGATGTTTTCAGATCTTTTAATTTTTCACTTCACTTTTCACTTCAATATACCAATAATATACTCTATACATCCAGTTGTAATGCTTGACTCCCTCGTGACCAATTGAAACCCACGAAAACTACATTTTTTAATTCCTTGTTAGGAACTACATTTCTCAAGTGTTGAGTTTAGAATGAAAACATTTTAACCTAAATTGTATGATTTAAATGTGTAAATTACAAGGAATTAAATGGGTTTCATGGGTTTCATTTGGCCAGAAGTGGCCACTAAGAAGCTGAATGTATAGTAAAAACATGGAGGACCAGAGGGTTAAGGCACCTCATTCTACATTTTTCTTATGATTCATTTGTTTCTGTGCTCCATAACATGTTGCTCTGTTTTGTGCCTCACTTAGAAAACAACCTGGGCTGAAACTCCCCTCATAGCTTCAGTGTGAATGGGCCTGTAGGCTGCTGTAGGCAAGACAGGTGGATATATATAAATGTGTCAGTTTTCATAACCTTAAAAAAACAATGCATTCAAAACAGGCCGTTTTACACTTTAATTTCTATAAATGTGTATTAAAGACTGAGGAGTGATCAGTACAGTTTACATTTACTGACCTTTATATTATGCCAAAATTTCATGATGAATGAAAAATGATTACTTTAACCTCCATTATAAGTTTTGAAGGTTTTTTTTTTGCATCTCTGGTTAGGTTACCAATTCAGAGACACAATGTTTTTGTCTGACAGCGGGATATCCAGAGAGATGTGGTTGCCATATCACTGTTTTGTGAAAATGTGACAAAAGAGAATGTGAAAAATATTAATTTTTATTCCCGTTAGAGTTTGTAAGGATTTGTTAGGAGGTTTATTTGTGCCCATATACAACTGCCCCTAGTACAGGAAAATATACTAGATACCTGTCGCTGTCATTATTTAAACTGATTGGAAATAACTATTTACTTTATTTAATTGCAGTAATTTATGTTGCAACAGATGTAAATTAGTTGTATTATTATTCCTTGAGTTTAGGCATACAAATTTTACAAAGGGAAAACAAATGTATTTATTTAGAGATGTGTTTATTCAGAGATGTATTTATTATCACACTTTACAACCACACTGGCAGGGTAAAGACTGGTGTGTGCTCTCCTCCGAGTTAGCCTAAATAAAGCGCCTCCAGATCTTTTCTCATTGCCTCTAATTAAATATCATTGGACAGTTCAACACACAAATTGGCATTTGTGGCAATTGGCAGTTGGCATGGCTGCGGCAGCTCACAACTTGCAGAGATGGTTGTGCCACTCAGTAGCCCCCAGTATGTGACTTAGTAATGTAACACCTAAAAACAGTAATGTTTGTTTAATCTTGCTCAAACTGAAGTGCTGACCAATAGGAAGCAAGATGGCTAATCAAACCATTTTGCACTTACACTTGATCAAAAAAAAGACAAAGAAAGACAAATATATTTCAAATGATAGTTATTAACTGTCAGCTAAATATATACAATCTTTACAGCCATAACAGACACTCTAGCTTTGTGCTCATGATGATGCTGACTAATCTCCATTGTTTAAGTTCTTTAAATCATTAGGGAACCTACAGTATCTGTCTCCTAGCTCTGAACTCTTCTAGAATGCTCTGACTGCGCTGCAATAATGTGTTTCACTCTGTTTTTGAGATGTTTTTTTTTTTTTTTTTTCATTTTAAATCCTAAAGAGCTGCTGAAAAATGTCTTGATGTATTTACTTTATACCTGGAACATTTGACTGTCTTTCCTCAGCTTTAGTTTAATTAGATATCATGAAATTACTCCTCTTTCCTCTTCAGAGTTATGCTTTTTTTATTCAGGCGGCATCTACTGAACAAAGCCTCTCACAGCTGTCTTCACAACTCACAATTTTGTGCGTTCTTACATGATTATATGACAATAGCCATCTTATTTCTCTCTCACTTTCTATACACACACATAGGGAGAGAGAGAGAGAGAGAGAGAGAGAGAGATTGGGGCAGAATAAGTGAGTGATAAGTAGTTTTTTATGAAAGTGTAAACGAGACAAGTAAGAAAATGAAGTGGTAGATAACTGCTTTTAATATAGACTGTAGGTTTTAGAGATTTGAATTTAACCTGCTTACCTTTAGCAATCCCTTCATTCTCTGGCATTAGAGAGCCTTTGCATTGCATGGAGTTTGACAATAGTGTAATAAAACATGCAATCTGAACGGAATCTCACTTTATCTGTCCTATGGCTGCCATCGTAAATCAAGGCTAATGTCATATGACAAGCTGTCAGAACTCGATGCTGCTTCCATTATTTCGGCAGGCCTCAGAGGAAAAGAGAGGGGCACAGCATTAAATAAATAAATAAATAAAGCAAACCTGAAGAAGCAAACTAATTTTGGTAAAGGCGGACCTGTGGGTGATTGATTCTATGGAAGGGATTAATCATACTTTCACCCGTTGATTATTGTATGTGTGATTTTTTCCTATCCAGTACGTCTGAGCATGTAGGCTTGCCATGAAAGGTTTTAAGGAAACGGCAGTGGACAGAATCAGCGAAGGCTTGAACTTGAGCCTACGAGACAGCGATGAGAGCTCTCAGTGTGTGATCATGTCGAGTAGATGACTAGAGTTGTAAATCTGCCCATCAAGTAAATTGCCTTGGAGGCAGCCCTAGTCCCAGATGCATGGCTTCACTCACGTTTGCGTTTCATCACGCACACCACCAGTACATCTTCACATGAAAGGCTTTCAATACCGTAGGAAGCCCAGCCACAAGCAGGTCTGTCTTTAAACAAGCCTACATTGGATGTGAATTTTCTATTTCAGCGGAGAGGATGGAGAATGTAGATGTGTGAGAGAGAAGGTTGGCTTCTGGCATTTCCCATGAGGTGATGGGACTGTTTCGGTTTAGCTGTCCCACATAATGTGGGACTGCCGATCCATTCACAGATTTTTCTCCTACCCCTCCACCCCTTTAAAACATGTTGGGCACGTTGGGCACGTTGGGCAATAAGACATAGGTGTTAAGAAAGATGTATAATTTGAATGCCCAATTATTTGTTTATGTAAATATTTGTGCCTCAATTTATTATCCTGAACCTTTACCTCGTTAAAGTCAAATAAATTGTAGCTTGAACTATGCATTTCGTCATCAAATGCCTTTAGATACAACTGTAAAATGTTCAAATGTGTCATTTTTATTAGTGCTGGGCCGTTAACAATTTTTTTTTAATGCCGTTAATCGCACGGAATCTCCGCGATAACGGCGTTAACGGCGATAATTAAAACCCCTCAACTATTAGCTTGTTTAGGACACAAACAATAAAAAATGGGTCAGAAAATAATCAGCATTATTATATTGTGTTCTTTATCAAAGTAAAAGTGACAACAGTGTTTCATGTTGTTAACTGTAGATAAATCATGTCATTAACTGTAGCAGTAGAAGAAGCCCCTTTTTAGCTTGCGAGGAATGGGTTAATGAGCCCAGTTCTTCTAATGTGTGTTACTGTGATGTTACTGTTCCATTAGCACTGAGGTGTGGTGACAGGCACCTGGGTGATAACATCCAGTGAACACTTCATTCTCCATGGTTGCACTTCTGAAGCACAAGCTCCAACTAAACAGCAAGACCTCCTACCTGCTATAGGACAGCATTTCCTTTTAATGTGTGGGCAGCTTTGTTCTAAGAGAATGATCTTGTTCAAATGACTCCTGTAATTGCTTTCACATGTGCAAAATAACCACATCTGCACAATTTCGTGGAGCACTGTTGCAGCCAAGACACGGCAGACCTGAAGATAGAAATGAGCCTACCGCACTCTACACTACCGCGGTTATTGCCATGAGTGGTTTAAGCAGTTTGATCAGTTCTCAAACATATTTTCTGGACTCATTTATTTATTATTTATTTAAATTCCATCTTTTACTTTTAGGTGTGTTCAACTTTATA
>JBBPCW010000139.1:13612212-13622847 GCA_037974425.1 Phenacogrammus interruptus | reverse complement strand
GTGTGTGTGTGTGTGTGTGTGTGTGTGTGTGTGTGTGTGTGTGTGTGTGTGTGTGTGTGTGTGCGTGTGCGTGTGCAAGTGCGCTTAGCCCCATGAGGAGCTCACCTCAGACATAGCTCATTAAGAGCCGCAGCTGGTCCCAGACCTGCAGACACGTTCATTTACTGCAAACATACTGGCTGTGCCCTCCCTCCTCATTAGCCAGTGAGAACTTTCGTTCAGGGAGGTCTTTAAAGTCCTCCTGGAGGACATGGGAGTCACACAAAAGAATGAAACTCATACAGAAAGTCACACAAAAGTCAAGTTGCCACACATAATGTTGAATTCTTGAAAGGTCTGTTAAACTGCTTGCTGTTCTGGTCAAAAACTAATTCATTTTTTCAGTCGTTAGTGTAATTTCCAAATATTGTCTCATGCCTACGGGTTTGTTCTGTAATTGTCTTGCTTTCATCACTGAGGTTACTGACGTGTTGCCTTAGCTTGTTGGTGGGCCCAGTCAGTCTGTCTCTGAGAGCTGGTTGATTGCAGTGAGCTTGTTTCTATTTGGAAGGGCAGGGTTTGCCTGGGAACTTGTTTGGTCAGTGTAACCAGGGAAAACACATAAGGCCCTGCAGATGTTTTCTTCAAACCTATGTGGGGATTCTGATTATCTGCTGGAGTTTCAAGGTTATATTTGCACTCAGTAGCCCCAGGAAGAAACACTATACAACCTAATAGCCAATCTTGCTCTGAGGTACCTGCTACTTTTATCCCTCATATGATTGACTGTTTGTTCGTGATTGTTTTGCCAGCTTGTAATTTTGGGGTTAATTTTGAAACAAAATTAAAGTTCTAACTCAAATGGTTTAAGGGAATCAACCACTGCCCTTTTTGTAGGATGTGCCATAATAACCCACTTCAAAGAGTGATTATAGTGGCCAGACTTCTTTCATCCCCCCATCCATTTGTGTAGTGGTGAAGACAGTCACCGCTAATTAATTATGAATGAAACAAAACCTGTGCAACTGGTTTAGGTTAATCATTTTTCAAACAGTACCATATATGTGTGTAATTTCAGATTTAATGTTATGATCACTTATTCTTAGATCCATGTGTGGATTGTGCTCAGATGATTCCATTGGTTTTAAATGATAGAATCCAATAAGCTTACAGCATTTTAAAGTCATTCAGGAACTACATGCTGTCTCTCTCTGTCTCTCTCCTCTCCAGCACCCATGTGTGGTGGCCAGCTCCGAGGTCCCAGCGGAATTATCACATCTCCAAATTTTCCAGTTCAGTATGATAACAACGCTAACTGCACCTGGATCATCACAGCTTCAGACCCCAACAAGGTATTTCATTAAAGAATTTGGCCTGAATTGTGAAAACACCCATAATTTGCTTTGATATATGGCACATCTGTACCTCATGGTCATCGGATCATTGATACTGACAGGATATTAATAGCTTGGTGGAGGCAGAGGAGAGACTAAGGGAGGGAATGCTACATCGAGTGATATGAGTGGATATTATGAGAGTAAGAAAGCCATAGTGATGACTTTGGAGCCTAGTTCAAGGCCACACTCTGCTTGCCAAATTTCTTTCTCTGGGCTCAAACAAATGGTTTTACAAATCTCTCCTCTTATCACCCTGGCTCAGAGGGTAGAGGAGGGGGGAGGGATGGGCCGCTGCCCCATTAATGTTCCCTGTTTTGCCATCTATCCCTGCCCTGTCCTGTGGGTAACGGACAGTTCTACCTTACACTGTCTGGGCTGGCGATGGAGTCACAGATGAAGATGGAGCGTGGCTGCTCTCACTCCTTACAAACGTGATGACATTCTATTTTTGTGTCACCACAATGGCACCTAGAGGAGACGAGGGGTCAGCTGTGCTACTGAGGCAGAACTGTGGCTGTGCGAAATGTACCTGACAATGAGCTTTGCATTCGCTACAGCTGGGCCAGAGCCCACATTCCAGCCTCTCTGTGCACAAAGATATCAGGTGGTGTAACAGCACTTTTGGTTTCCATTCTGTACTCAATATCCAACTGACTTATATTATAACTGAAATAATGGAAATAACTGAAATTAAAAAAAAAAAAAAGATAGCAAACTCAGTGGTGGTATGCTGAAGGAAGGATGGTAGGATTCGAACCAATGATCTCTTGGTACAGAGGCAAGTATCCTACCCTCTAGACAACACCAGCCCTATTCCTACATAGTTTGGTGATTTCCATGCTGAATACAACGCCAGATGATGAACTTCGTACAAAGCCTGAGGTGACACCGACCCCTGCAGACATTTCGTTCCCCAACACAAATGCAAGCCCCCAAAACGTGTCAGTCCTGTAAAGTTAGATGTGTGTTGCTGTTTTAAAATTAAATTAGTGACCCTTATAGTCACTTGTGAACACAGCACACCATGCAGTGTGAACAGTGTGAAGTTCTTCTTTGTATTTAATTCATTCAACAAGCAGTGGGCAGCCACCAAAGGGGGGCCAGGAAGCAGTGTGTGTGGACGGTATCTGGCTCAAGGCAACCTCAGTGGTGTCATTGGCAGTCCTGATAACCGAAATGATGGTCTTCCAGTCACAGGTTCAATCAAACTGATTAGGCCCAAAGACGCCCTTTCAAGGAACAATTACTTCACCTTCAATATTACCTCACCTTTTAAACTTCACTGCATGGTTTGTCCTCTGGTTGACACCATATAGCGAGGTAGGGTAAAAAAAAAATGACACTATAGAGTTATAGGTTTTTGGATCAGAAAGTTCTGTAAGTTGCCCAAATATGATTTGATTTATCAACTGATGTGCTAAACTGAACAAAACAATACATTTTGCTGTCAGATCAACCCCTAGGGGACTACAGTTGTCACTGGATGTCCACTTTCCTTCGATCTGATAGGTTAGAACTAAAGCATTTGGCTACTTGAGCTCCTTAGGTTAACTTAAATTGCTGGAATGCTCCATACAATAGAGAGCGCCGCCTATTGAATATGAAAAAAAGGGTCGAGGTCTGCTAAAATCTGTCCAGAGTGAACCCTCTACCAGAAGCAGCATGCATAGATGTGCAAAATTTTCTACATTTTTAAAACTACTTGTAATTACATAATCATATTCACTTCCGACCCCTTGGTGTGAACAAACCTCTGCTAGTCTCACTGAAAAAGGGGAAAATAAAACGATGTTGAACAAAACCGGATCTTCTGAATTCAGTGTGCCTTGCAGCACTGTCGTGGCCTGTTTGAGTTACTAAACCTATTCCGTAATGAAGTGAACTAATAATGGAGATAATAAAACATTGCAAAGGTCATTGCAGGAGAAATAAACTGGTCCATCGTTGGAAGATGTGTAATTAAATGGATACGATTTAAGTGACGCAGAGCACCATATGGTGGGTGGTTTCATAGCAATGATTGATCCTAAATTGGCAAAGGAAATTAATCGAACATGTAAGCTTTTACCATATTTCAAAACTGCTGATGGTGTAGAAAAGAGGCTTAATGGATAAGCAGAGGAGGAGGAGGATACACGTATGTAGGAGAGGCTGCTGAGCTGCTCTGGGGCCAATCCTACTCAGTGTCAATATGAGCTTTAGGTCTAGACTCTAGCTTTCTGTTTCCAGACACACGGATCCCTAGGAAAAGACAAAATTAGCTGCTCACAGAGAGAAACAGCTGATTGCTTTTGTTGTGTCTTTCACTTTTAATTATCAGTCTTCGTTTAGTGCGTTATCTTCATCCAGCTGATTGGCATTAGCTGCCACTCTGTCTCTGAAGAGAGTTTCATCGACTTAAATCCACTCCTCCAGCCGAGTCCCAGGGCCTGCTGTAAGTGTGTGGTCTAGCGGTATGATCACACTAAGCAACGAAGCGTCTCTTTTTAGGTGCTCTTTTATGTTTGAGGCCCCAAGTGATGCGTTTTTGAACAGTGTTTTCTTTATCAGAGCGCATTTTCTTTTTTTCATGCTTATGCTGTTTGTTCAGTCAACAATACGTGTTCAAACAGCCTTGTCACAATCAGGAGGTTTGTGTGTGGCAGAGTTTTTAAATCTTTGGCCCTGCCTCCACTTCTGCTAGCCTAAAAGTATTAACTGGTGAATTCAGGCCATTGTGAATAATTGCTAATGGTGCTGGCTGTAGATCTTATAGTTTTGATGCAGTGCTTCAATTACTGGGGGATACAGAGGGGTGCCTATGGTGGGAGCTCAGAGACGGTGCAGTTTTGCAGACCTTCACAGCATGTCATGGGTTCATATTCGCTCCCAGTGTCTTGACTTTCTGAGGGGAGCTCGTGGCTCTGGAGAAAATTCTCAGGAGCCCACCGTGAGCCAGCTAAGTCTGCCTCCCCCCACAAAGCTCTTAATCAATACCATAGATGCTGTTTCCATGAGGCCGCAGGAGAGGGCCGACCACACCTGCCCAGGATTACATGCTGAAGATAAACTGAGCAGGAAAAAAAGGACTGGAAGAGGTAAAGCAAGGCAAAATTCCATTTATCTGGTGATCTGACCCAGAATGCTGCCTTCCCCCACTCAATTTTCATTATGCACTGTGTTTACTATAGGACAGAATGCAATTTGCATTTATATAAGCTTTTTCATTAGGAGCCGGTCTCGGAGCACTCCGAAAACATTAAGAATTTGGCGGAAATGTGGCAGACAATTTGAACTAGGAGGCTAGACGGTTGTTTTTTTTCTTTTTCACTCACTTTTTATGCTGTTTATCAACTATGTACAATACAAAAAAAACAGTTTTAATTATTTCCATTTTAATATATGCTGGATATAACAAAATTGTGCCATTTTTTAAATCCCTGACAGAATTATTTGCTTCATTTTTTCTCTCAAAACCATCATGATAGCCACCTTGTGGTCACTGTTTGTTTCTCTGCTTTGGTAAGTCTAAATCTTTAGGAAGGTGAGGAATTGTATTTCATTAAAAAGAAGTGCAAGAGGTCTGGAGTTATAATTCAGGTTTATCCCTGTCTGCGATCTAATGAAGATGAAATCAAAGACCATATTATCCTACACTGTGCATAAATAGCAAATTTCAATGAGCTGTAAGATGGCTGTTAACCCAGAGATAATTGGGTCAGTACACATTATCAATAAAGGGTTTCCAAAGCTCACATTCTTTTTTTTCCATAAATTAATACCAGAAAACTGGTTTATTGTGGCTGGTGAGTGTGCTGCGCGAAGGGTGTAAATGGACAAGCGGTCCCTGTAATGTAACAGAGCTTATGGGTCTGTGTGCAGGTGATAAAGCTGACCTTTGAAGACTTTGACCTGGAGCGTGGCTATGACACTCTAACTGTGGGTGACGGAGCTGTAATCGGGGATCAGAGGACCGTCTTTCATGTGTGAGTACTTTTGTCCTCCTTCTCTCTCTAGTGCTCCTTGTTATTCTCTTCTGATTTCTCTTTCTGCATGTGTGTGTGTACAGCTCTCCACAGTCCCTCCCTCTCTTTCATCTCTTGATGTCCTCCACTCTTTCAACTGCTCCTGATCCCTCCACCTCCTCCTCTCACCCTGTTTCTCCTCATTTCATCAGCCCTCTGAGTAGCTGTGTATGGGAGGAATACCCAGAGCTCGATTGTCAATCACTTTGGCTCTCAATGTTACAAGAAGATCACCCCTGCAGGCTTGCCGCATATTGATGACCGTAATGCAGTTTGCCAAACCAGATGCTTCAGAATGTTTCCCAGAGTGTTGTTATTAATTGTGCCCAAAGTTATGGTCTTCATAAAGTTTTATCGATGTAGTTTTATGTGTGCTCTCTGGCAGGGCTGGGAGAGCGCTCCTCTATGGTGTCCCTGGGTGATCCCTCTCTCTCTTTCTCTCTCTCTCTCTCTCTCTCTCTTTGGAAGCACAAAACAGCCCCAAATAGCCTAATGTGCTCAATTAGTGGGCCCCATAAGCCCAGAGCCGGAGGAACTCCCTGATCAGCCAAGCCTATTGGTATACAGTACATTAAGAATAGACTGAGCCTTTGCACTGAACTCGCCTAATGTAGTCTGCTTCCTAAATGTGCTTCCAGGCTGTCTGGGACCAGTACTCCAGACCTGGTGGTCAGCACCAGCCATCAGATGTGGCTCAATTTCAAGACAGATGACACCAGTGGCTCCCTGGGTTTCAAGGTGTCCTATGAGGGTAAGTCAATCTGAAATGAACAACAATAAAAATGGTCTACAGTGTTTCCATCCAGATATTGATTCAGACAGTTGGACTTCTTGTAAACTCTTTCTATCTGCATGATGTGGACAAAAATGCTAGGATTGCTATTATTGAATATTGTGCTAATTATAGTGCATTAAGACAATTTGAGAGCAGAACATTAGATTTTTCACAAGCTTAAGATTGCCTTTATTATTATCATTATTATTATTAATATTTATGATTTTTTGTCAAAGCTGTGAGCTGAAATGTTACATATTCAGCATCAGTGTTAATCTAGGTCTCCAGCCAAACTTTCTGATTACATTACAATTCATTATAAATCTTACATCATTAATGTTTTAAGACCAAGAATTCAACTATTCATTACAGTTTATTGCAACTTAAAAAATCAGCCACTTATCATATTTATTCTTCTTAAATGCAGATGATGGAATTTCTGCAAAGTGGGTACATACTCTGTAAACAGAGAGGAAAAGGGAACAAAATCTGACTCTTTTAATGTTTAAAAACATCCCTGAATTGGTTGATAGAGGAAAGACTTTTTATCAACAAAATGAAATCAGCAGCTCTGTTTCATGAAGCTCAATGGCACTTGAGCTGTTAATAGGGATGCAGAAATTAGATTATAAAGAGTTAGGGAAACATCAAATGCTTGTCAAAACACAATTTAAAGCCCTTTCATGATGTGATCTACACTGTCAAATGCAGTATCCAGTTATTTTTACCTTAAATAAGAGTATATTTAGATATGCAGCTAACACCAGAAATTAAATGGCTGAGAGCTAATTAGCTCAGCATCAGTTGTTACTGAATGTTTGAGTCGCATTAACTAAGATGCTAAGTTCAAATATTCTCACACAAACTGTCAAATAATATTAATTGCACCAAATAGACTAGATGTCCAAAAAAGAAAGAGCATTTTTATTAGCCTGCCGATTGTGGCGTTTCTTGGCTGCTTTCGCATTCTATACACAGTGCTGACAGTGTTACCATGGAGACTGGACGGACGATCCCCGCTGCAGCAAGTTTCCATTGGCTAAATGGGCTGTCAGCAGAACTTGAAATGTGTTCAACAGACACCTTATGTACACATTTCACAACAGAGCAAAACTATGCACAGGTTCCCTATAAAAAACAGTTGATCAAGGACTGATCGTGACTTTTTTCTAGACTTTTCCTTTCAGAAAAGGGTGGATTCCACTTCTGATTGTAGTATATTAAAATGCATTAGATTGTCAATGTGTGGTGAAAGATGCCAAACTAATTTATTTTAGATCATCCTATTACCTTAATTCGTCAAAACACGCATTAACACTTGCCTGGAACTGTAATTGGTTGAAATGCTTATCGGTTCCAGAACAGAGTCGTTTGCATATTGCAGCCCTCTTCTATATTCTTTGTATGAAAAAAGAACTTTCATAATGAGTAAAATCTGATTTCTACTTACATAAATGGTCTAAAGCAGCAAACCAGTGTTTGCTCTCCTACACGCTTGCTATGTTTTCGCTTGGTGTGCCGCCGTCCTCCTCTGGGTGGAAATACCCTGAAAGTTCTCCCATGTTGTTTTGTTTTTCAGTTTGTTTCTAAGATCTAAAATAAAAAACAGAAATGTTGGCATTTTTGTTCTTTTTGGGCATTTGCATATGACGCTTTTTAAAAATCCCAGTAGTGGTTATTATTATTACATGCATTTTAAATTTCAATATCTTTGGTTCTTCATGGCATAGGAACAACAAACAAGGCTCAGCTTGATGTCTCACACCTTGAGCATCAACAAAAACTGGGGGAACTTCTATATATAGAGTTGTTTTGCTGCACAATGACAATTTATCATTTGTTGTGCTTCCGGCATGGGTCCGTGCCACTCATTTTCTAAGGGTTAAGGTCTTTGGGCTCTTCACTGTTTACCATTCTTTCATATTGCTCTTCTGTTCTTGCTCTTTGCATTTGAATTATGCCAAGAATAAGGCCTTTGAACCTTCTTTAAAACTTCATAATTTCTCTTCCATATCTCTTCTCATATCCCAGATTTCATTAGTAGAAGTGAATAATGAGAAGATGACGGGTTGTAACGTACTCCTGTGGTCCCTTCTCTGTGGGGGACTTTTTAGCCCGCAGCATCTTTAAATACTCCTCAATTTGACCTGCCTCTGTCTCAGCTCCCCTTGCCCCACTCTCACCGTGTTTGTCTATGTTGGCAGCCTTGTACATTTTCCCTCCCGCTCTTCATGATCATTTTCTCTCTAGAAGTTGAAGGAGGTCATCTAGACTGAGGACATTCATTTTGCCTCATTGGAAAGTGGTTCACCCTTTTGTAGGAGTGGGAGAACATTGCAGAGCAGGGAACAGTAATTTCCTTTTTGTTCGGTTTAGTCGCTCCACGCCCCAGTTGGAAACGTGCGCAGTCCAAACAGTGCTTTCATCCAGGCCATTCTTTAAAATTGTACAGCACCCAGCAGCCACTGGGAATTGGCACGTTTTCCTCCAGACGATTTGAGAGCCAACAGTCACTCTCAGATCTGCACCGAGCCTGCAGCCTGGAGTTATATACTTATTTTTCATCTGCAAAATAACAGGAAAGTAGAGCAGAGTACACACCCCAGCATAATTAAAACAATGAGAAACACTTAATGAAGTTGGAGAATCTCTTTGAACCTCTCTACCTCCCTCCCTCTGAGATCAGACGCTTCTTCAAATTATTAAAATTTTTATTTCCATATTTTTTAGCAGAATTGGCACATGCAAAGCTTATACACCTTACTGTAGTGTTTCTGACAGGTTAGATTACACAACACGAGTGCACATACACATACTCTCTCTCTCTCTCTCTCTCTCTCTCTCTCTCTCTCTCTCTCTCTCTCTCTGTCTCTCTCTCTCTCTCTCTCTCTCTCTCTGTCTGTCTCACTCCCTTGGCAATACTTGCTCATATGGAGAGATGTCACTGTGTATTCTGCATTATAAGACACATTTGAGATTAAGATTAAGGAACACTTACGCATCATCGCTGTAACAGAGCGTTAAAGACACGACAAATGCCCCATTACTGCCACTGGCTTATTTATGAGCCGATGTGCTATTAAGGCAGGGAGACAGAGGGGCATGCCACAGGCATCTCCTTCACCTACACTGGGGGGTTTCAGGCTTGTAAGCTTCTCTTCCTCCATCACTGCTTCCTTCCATTCTTCTTCCTCCCTGCATATTCTATTTGTAGAGGCCCAAAGGGAAGATGAGGTCTAATTCAGCAAGCACTGAAGGGCCCACGCAGATGTAGTAATTTTCATAGGGGAGAGCGAGGCACAACCTAATTCAAGGTAAAATGTACAATTTAATGTAGTTAGAGAGGTCCAGGTACAACATGCTTTTCTCATATACAATAATAACATTGTCTGTGAATTTTGACAATCATGAGACATGAGACATATATCTCACCCTGAAAAATCTTTTGGTAACATTAAAGTAGCCTTTTTCCATCATAAGAATTCACTTTGTTCTTATTTTATGATTCTCTGTCTGAAAGGAGCACCTTGTCTAGACTTCAGTCCATCACCTTCTTTAAAATATTGTGGCTGAACAGAGAAGTACTTTTAGCCACAGACTCACAAGCATAAAGTGCTCAACTGAACATCACAGAAAATCCTTCTGTCCTCAGAACCCCTGCCTCTGTCACACATCCATACAACAGTCTTCCTCTTCTTCTTCTTCTTCTTCTTCTTCTTCTTCTTCTTCTTCTTCTTCTTCTTCTTCTTCTTCTTCTTCTTGTGTGCAATATTATTACTAGTCTTACCATGTACTACATCATGCAGTTTTCTTATTGAGTGCTAAATTGTTATCATTAGGTGCAATGTCTTCTTATTATGTGCAACAGTCTTACCATGCAAAACATCTCTACTACTTATCTGCTACTTTTCTTGATTATATGCAAATGTGCTTGGTATAGAGAACAACCCCAAACCACTATTTGTATTACTGGTAAATTGCTTTTATCTAGCTACAATAATAGCCCAGCATTTTGCGTATGTAGCATGGATTATTATCTATAGTATTTATTTAGAATTCGTAATTTATAATTCTGACTCTGACCTCCCTCTTGATAGTTGTAATGTACCACAATTTTGAAGAAAGTAATCAGTTCACTTTGAGATCTACTAGGTTAAAGCACAGTGGTGCGGGTAGTTTTAAATAGGGGTGACGTGATAATACTTGTTCATGTCTGACACAGATACTGATATAACTACCTCAGATATCTGCCGATATGGAGACCAATCCAATTTTATTATTTTCCCTCTCTTCAAGAGCTAAACTATTACTAGTGCATTTGTCTGGATGCACATTGAATCCAAATCTTCCTCAGTAGTGTTCTGTCAAGTGCTAGTATTCAGATGTTTAGTCCATCATGGAATTTTGCATACATGGCTAAATTGCCAACATCTCTTTGTTAGACATGTTATACACTATTTGGGTACAGGAACCTGTATTT
>JBBPCW010000139.1:13582127-13594047 GCA_037974425.1 Phenacogrammus interruptus | reverse complement strand
GGGCAATTTTAATAGTGAACCTTATTTCAGCATAGTTTTTGAGGCTTGGGGCTTACCTCATTGTCATTGTTATCTCTTTTGAGAATTTAATGCAAATTTATGCATAATCCAAAAACTGTCAGTTGTGCAAACATTAGTAAATTGAGTGAATGTCAGCACATGTAACATTTTGTGTGACATTCCCATGTTTTGTGACATTCCCATGTGCCCCCATCCCAAACTCCCAATGTATATTCGTGAGGAAGAAAAGCGTGTTTGCATTTCACCGTGCGCTGACTATAAAGTGCATTTAGGCTTGTGTGCTGGATCTGTACGTGGGCAGAATGCGTGTATGTATGAAACTGGTCCAAAAGGCTTAGTACATCAGACCCTAAGTGTATTTTTTTGCTTTTAAAAACAATAACAATAAACACATTAGAATAAACACAAATAAACATGAATACATTACAAAGTGCATTTCTTTTTCAAAAATATTATCTCATAAGCTGATTAGAACATGAATTGGGTTCCACTTTTCCCTGTCTCAATCCATCCAAAAATGAGCAAATATGAATTTGTAAGTATTTTAAGGCTGAGGAAAGGAAAAAGCAATTTCTGTATTTTAATCGGATCTTCTCCTTTAACATGATTTCTCAGTGATTTATTTTAATACATAAACAAAACTAATAATGCACACAAAGAACCAGTTTGAACAAATCAACAAATATATGGGATTGTGTCTTGCACCTCAGTGGCCTTTTATTGATACTCTGATTAGACTAATCATAAGTAAACCCTGAGTATGTATTTATTAATTTATTTAAATTTATTTTAAATAATTAACAAATTCATTAACAAATATCACTCATATAAAAGTTGTGGCTCATTTTATATTGCCACAGATTTTCATAATTGGCGAAACTCAGCTTATACACAGAAATAGTACATAAAAATACCATACTTACATTAAACTCTTGTAAACTTTTGTGTCATTTTTTCAAATTAAATAAACTCTTCTTGCCTGGATAAACTGTTTCAAAAATATAATCTTCTTAGGTCACCAAATATTTCTGCTCAGTACAGTGTATTGGTGTGTGTGCTTGCGCCTCTGTCAGTTATGTATTCATCACAGAGTGGGCTGCTCAGGCCTGGAGCTGGAGCTGCTGTGCTCTGCCTGCGCCATAACGTGGCGAGCAGCAGGCTTCAACACACTGCTGCAGGACACGCAGTCTGCTCCGCGTCTGAGCGTGCCTGGCTCACAGCTTGAGTGATGTTTCCCCTCTACTGTAGCTGTAAATAAGGTATAGCAGCTGCACAGAGGCTGACTTATGTGATGGAGCTGTCCATGGTCTCTGTGCCACACCTGCAAACAAAGCCCACTATTCCTGCCTGCTTCCTTGTGGATGTTGCCCTGTTTCCAAGCTTTTGTGTTCGTCTACAGGTTCAGGACGGAGGTAAATTATGATGTCCTGGAGGTGCGGGACGGGCGCTACCCCTCTTCGCCTCTAATTGGTAGCTACCAAGGGACACAAGTGCCCCAGTTCCTCATTAGCACCTCCAACTTCCTGTACCTGCTCTTCTCCACCGACAAGAGCCATTCGGACATCGGCTTCCGCATCAGATATGAAAGTATGAAGTTCTATTCACCTTCCTCATTGTGTGTTATTGTCTGTTCTTTTCCCCTTTTCTTCGGAGCAATCATTTGTTTTCTGTTTGTTTCATCTAAACCATTTCAGTTCAATGAGTGGTACTTAGACAAAGTGCGATATTATCTCCTCCATGGCACATATCATCGTGTTATCGGAGGCTGCTAATTAAAGCAGAGCATTTCTTAGTGCCTACTATCAAGGGCTAAATGAAAGGAAATATTAAGGTATCATTAAAAATGATCACCACATTCTGTAGTGTTACAGTGCTATGATTTCAGTCAGTGGGTGTAATTATGAAATAATGGGATGTGATTGTTTTAATTCTAGTGATCCGCAGGGGCTCACGCCTGCACGCACATTCAAATGCAGCCCCGGAATATGGATGCACAGATGTGTACGTCGCATTCATGAGCATGCACAAAAGCTGCATTGCGTGTAGTATTAATTTTTTATCATAATCACTCTGTAAATCTCATGTTGGGAGACATTCTTGAGAAAAACAGTTCAGACGGAAAGCATGTAAGCTTGTCTGTGGGCACTAGTACTGGAAATGTTCAGGAAATCTCACTGAAGGTGGCACAAGAAAGAAATGGTGCATTTGTTGACAGGGGACCACATGACTTGGCAGAGAACCATTGTACAGATACATACTTTATGTAAAGTGAACGCATTTGGATACTACTGTGATTATTCAATGTAGCTATTTGCAATTGTTACGATATACCTGGTTACTGCAACTACTAGGACAGCACATTTTAGAAATGTATTAGTTTTAAATGGCAATGTGTAATTTAAATGCATTAACACTAACACAGTCACACACAGTCACAAGGAAAACAAGTCTCAACATATTAAAAGGTTCCATCAGATGGAAAACTAAAACCAATGTAATTGTAATTGTTTTTGGGGGTATTTTGAATAATAGTGTACTTGATGGGAAATACTCATTGGTACTCAGAGCCTGTAAAATGCTTGGGTCAGCCCTACTTAACGGCATTAAACAATAAGTGGCATTAATAGTTTGTGTTAATAATGTATTGAGAGCCCTGGTTTTTAATAAGTGAGCATGTTTCATTCAGATATTTGTGAGAACACAGTAAATATGTTTCAACAGAAAGCTGTTCAGATCCATTTTCTTTCAAAAAACTGTGAATCTAAAGGAAAACCTGACAAAAGTACTCGCTATTGGGCATAATGACAATCAATGCATTTTATCTTTTTTTGTGATATTTGAACCACTTTTGTGAAAAACAAAATTCAATATGCCCTTTTATCTGTTTGTGTTTGAGAAGAAACAAGCCAATTGATTGTAAAATCTCTCCTAAAGCCTTACAGCTGCAGTCTGACCACTGTGTTGACCCTGGCATCCCCGTCAATGGACAACGGCATGGCAACGATTTCTACGTGGGGGCACTGGTAACGTTTAGCTGTGAAGCAGGATACACGTTGAGTGACCCTGAGCCTCTGGAATGTGAGCCGAACTTCCAGTGGAACCGACCCCTCCCCAGCTGTGATGGTACGGTCCAGCAGTACCCATATAAAATAGCTACTGTTGGAGGAAAAGGACAAATTAGAGACAGGTCATTTATTCTAGCGGCGTCATTGCTTCCAGACTGGAAGGGTCTTTTACGGATTGGCGCTACCCTTTCCACCCCCTGCTCTTATTCCACCATAAATGCTTTTATACTTAAGGCCATTATTGATTTTTCCCTTTGGGTAATGATAGGAATAATTTGCCTCCATATGTTTATGTCCTTCAGAAGGGCACCTCTTGTAAACTCAGTTTTAGTGCTTTGTGAAAGCTGAGGGAGGTGCTGTGTTTTAACAAATACTCCCCTCTCCCCAGCCCTCTGCGGTGGGTATATTCAGGGAAACTCTGGCACCATTCTGTCGCCTGGCTTTCCGGACTTCTACCCCCACAACCTCAACTGCACCTGGATGATTGAGACCTCCCATGGCAAAGGTAAATGGGCTGAACTTTCCGCTGTTTGCTGTAAGCTGCATTACTTTTTACCCGTGCGTAGTTTCAATACATTATCACCTTATAAAGCTACTGCTTCTCTGAGAGGAGCTTGTTTCATTTCTGCTTAAAAAGTAACATACACTTTCAACAACACGTGTAAAACTACAGATAACTGCACACTCATCAGTCCACAGAGTTTGTTTATTAACTGGGTCATTCTACCTCTGCAGTGTCAATTGATATCCCATAGCTTCGAAACCATGAACACTAAGCAAAACTGCATGTGTATTATTTTTAGATATGGCAGTGACAACATGGACATGATCTCTTAAACTCATTTAAATGAAAAAGAAAAAATAAAATAACAATAAAAACTGCATCCATCCATCCATCCATCCATCCATCCATCCATCCATCCATCCATCCATCCATCCATCCATCCATTCATCCATCCATCCATCCATCAACTAATCTCGCTGCTGCTTATCCTAACCAGTTTGCGCTCATATGGTGGAGAAACACTCTTGATCGGTCAGCAGTCCATCCCAGGGACTATTTAGCATCTACAGTTCACCCGCTCTAGATGTCCTTGATTGTTCCTCCTAAAAGGATTGAGAATAATTGGTTCTTCTAAGACATTGTCTTTCTAACTGCCCCCTTTTCCTTCTTCATCTGCCAGGAGTCCAATTTACTTTCCACACCTTTCATCTGGAAAGTCCTCATGACCATCTGCTGGTGACAGAGAATGGTAGTTTCTCTCAACCCTTGTGGAGACTGACTGGCTCTACTCTGCCCCCGCCGCTCAGTGCGGGCCTGTTTGGGAATTACACAGCTCAGATCCGCTTCCTCTCTGACTTCTCCGTCTCTTATGAGGGTTTCAACATAACCTTCTCAGGTATGGGATCCTAAATGGCCCACATGGTCATTTTCCCACTTCTCTTCCGGACAGCTGGGCAACAGCTCAGTGAATGGCTCATTAACATGTTTTGTAACACTGTATGTATGTATGTATGTATGTACAGGTATGTATGTGTATACACACACATAAGACATATTTGGCACTCCTGCATAAACGACATATTTGACATATTTGACACTCCTGCAACCCCCTACTCAAAATATTGTTCATGCACAGTGCTTACCTTTCACTAAACCTGGAAAATAGATGTGTCTCTGTGTTAATGATGCTGAAGGTGAGACCTACCAATACGTGCAAAATTCACTTTTTGAAAAATAGCAGCAGGCAGCATCTCAAATGGCAATTATTCAGACTACTGAAGTCAAGTTGATCACCACATCTAACTCTGAAGGACCCCTGCAACATCGATTCCCCTTCTGCTCTGCAGGGTAATGTATATTCTTGGTGTGTTCTGTGACAGTGCTTTTGATACACATTCTTATAATCAGATAAACTACCTGCTACCGTGGCTAGTGTCTGCAGAAATAAAATGACAGCCTATACACTGATCAACCACAACATTAACATCTCTGACAGGTGAAGTGAATAACATTGCAGTGACACCTGTCAAGAAGCGGGATATGTCAGACAGCAAGGGAACAGTCAGTATCTGAAGTTGATGTGATACAATCAGGAACAATAAACAAGTGTAAGGGTGTGATACTTTAATTCAATTGGTCATCAGTGTATGACACTGTGCTGTTTCATTCATTTTAGAGGGGAATATATTTTTTATTGTTAAGCTTTTGTATTTTGCATACCCAAAATGCCATATTTAAATGATATTAGCATGTTATACTAGCACATTTCAGCTCGGTTCCAAAATGAAAAAAAAGTGCAATACTGTCAAAAATATTATTTTTTTTAATGGTCAAAGCATCATTTTTGACTAGATGTTTGTTTTAAAAGTGAACATTGAAAATCCCTTTTCCTTCTCACTAGAGCCATGGATTCAATATGCACCTGTTGGTGGTAGACTTTGGTCACTCCCTCACACTCTTTTATTTCAAATGTGGCGAATGGTCTAGTGATATGAGCCCTTCAAGAAACTCCATAAGGCTGCTGTTTCTGGAGTGGCCTCTTATTGCCTGCTATATTAACAGTTTTACATGTTTCCCTGTTCTTTACACTCTTATGCCATACCAAATGGAAATCATGTAGAACAAAACACTCTCCATTTGGCTTTTATTGGAGGTTATGACTGGTTTAACAGGATCCCAGCTCTTATATTCTGTGTGTGAAAATAATTCCCACTTGTGTTAGCCAAAGGGACAAAACCAGGAGCTTCAGAGCATCTCTGAGCTGCCCATTTTTCTGCCTCTTTTTAGAGTATGATCTAGAGCCATGTGAGGACCCCGGGGTGCCCCCTTTTAGCACCCGCAAAGGGCTGCAATTTGGGGTTGGGGATGCACTCATCTTCTCCTGCTTCCCTGGTTACCGGTTGGAGGGGCCAGCGAGGGTGGTGTGTTTAGGGGGGCGGCGGCGGGTCTGGAGTTCCCCTCTCCCAAGGTGTGTTGGTAGGTGGTCACATGCTTTTCATTTTGCTTTGTTCACTATAATACACACATTCTCCTCCCCTAGCAGCACTGTTCAATGAGTGGAGTACAGGGGCAAATCGTGTGCACCCCAGCAATTTTGCACACACCTTTAATGTCACGAGGTTTGTGCCAAGGTAATACACAATGTAAAACTGATAGAAAACTGTTAAATCCATCTTTCCAAAGTGAAGCCAAAAAAAGCAACCTGAAATTCCATTTGTGACAAATAGCATAATCTGTATCAGTAAAACTGTGGAATATCTCGGAGGCCAGATTTCCCCTAATTACTCAGCGTTAGAATGGCTGGCAGCACTAAACTTAGAAAGCAATTGGTTTATGTTGTGATTTTGACATTTCAGTCTAAGCAAGTAATTACATTTTATATATTTTTCCTTGGCAACGCCTGCCCAATGGTTTCTGTTTATTTGTTTATATTGCACATGAAACTAGGTCAGTTTTTGTGCAAGTAAGTAAGAGTTTGATTAAGTCAGTTATTCAGCCTTGCTTCTTGTACGTTAGGGATTATTTAGGTTAGGAACACAAAATGGTAATGGCAAATGTTAATCACAATATCCTATTTGGCACCAGTGAGGCCGATAAGGACAAATTTGTTTATGTACTTATTCAAATAGAGTAGAGGTTCCCATGTGTAATCAGTTCCTCCCCTCTCCCAGCATGAACCTGCTGCATGTTTGGGTGTGTTATTGGGGGGGGTCATATGCGAGGTAGGGTTCATGTATCATTTGACCTCTCTTCTGTCTAGCTGAATGTGGCTCTTCTGTGACGGGGAAACAAGGAGTCCTCCTCTCGCCAAACTACCCCGGTTACTATGGCAACAATCATGAGTGCATCTACTCCATCCAGACACAGCCTGGCAAGGGCATCCAGCTCCGAGCTCGAGACTTCCGCCTGGAGGAGGATGACATGCTGATGGTATGGTGTGTGAGGGAGATATGGATGTGTATGTTTGTGCTCTATGTGGGAAGAGGATGAATGAGGGGTTTGCACATTTGTTTGCAGCTGCTAATCCACAAAAGGCCTCAAAAATATTGTCTAACGAACATTAGCTTTAGTAACATACTTGTGTTTTATCTGTATTATTAAAAAAATATTATTATTATTATTTTTTTAATTCACATTGCTAATTTGTAATAATGTGAAGAAACAAATGGCAGTGGAAACAAATGGAACACATCATTTGGTACCACATTGTAGACATACTTAAAACTTAAGGGTATTTAAAATTGCCATAGAATTTAACTTTAAAGTTAAAGAAACATCAACTATTTTTGTTGTATTTTATATAGTTTCCTCAAGCTCCACAAAGTTTGTATGATTTTATATTTCAGTGTTCAATTTTACATTCAGTTATACAATTTCCAGCCTGATTGACTGTATAGAAACAGCATCCTTACAAGAAAATATTTCCACATTTCCAAGGCCTGTCTTGGTCTTTGAATAGGAAATCTGGTTTCCTTTCAGGTACAAACCAACAAATTGCATAGTTTTTGGCTTTCGACACAATCCACAAAAAATCGTTTCTTCAGGCTGTTCTGACTATTGTTTTTGCACATATCTCCACAATGAGGGAGGGCTTTTCCCACTTGTGACTTGACCAACAAGTTGACTCTTTTTAATAAAGATTGGGACTTTGCTTGTGAGCAAGTGGCCTTTCTCTGCTTTTATAATATCTCTGACTGAAACGCTATTTAAAACTATAATGTGGACAGAACTAAACTGCTGTGGGCAGAACAGGCAATAAAACCATAATTTTTGTGACATTACCAAAACAATAAATTGAAAATAGGCTGTTTTTGTATCTTAGTTTTCAAAAATGGACTTCATCAACTGGAGAGGGAATGGTTGGTTTGGTTTTCAGTTTGGTTTTCAACATGTATGAATCTCTGTGAAAATGCAAGTTTTGAATTAGTACTTCGCATAGTCAGTACTCAGGTTGAGGCCGGGGAACAAACGAATTGTGGGTTTCTCTAATATTAGGTGTGTGTGTGTGTGTGTGTGTGTGTTTCAGGTGTATGATGGCAGCAGTAACCGTGCCCGTCCGCTGGGCGTCTTCACCAGTACAGAGCTGATGGACATGACTCTGAACAGCACGTCCAGCACTATGTTCATGGAGTTCATCAGTAACAGTGAAAACACCAGCAAAGGCTTTGAGCTCCACTTTACCAGTGAGTAGCAGCTGCGCTCTCGTCATCACTGTTACATTACAACGCCCAGCAGATTTCATCATCCCAGCTACAAGCATCTCTTTTTTCACAGCCTTTAGATTATGCAACATACAAGAGGAATAGGGGTTACATGCTGCCTTTTGAACTCCTTTTATTATTTTTTTTAAATAAAAGGGCTAAAACACACACAAGTACACAAGCCTGCGGTTCTCTCTGTACCACTGGCATCATGTCGAATGTACATGTGCCCTTAGGTACGCTCCTCTTTTCAAGCTCTTACCAGCTTTCTCCATAGCAACCTCAGGTGGGCATGAATAATAGAAGGCCCAGCACATCATCCGCATGTGTGGATGCCTGTGTGTGTGATTTTGTTGCGAACAGCTCTTTTTCAATTCCCTCTTTAGTCGCTGTTCCTTTAACAGGTCTTAATCTCCACACGATTGCTTACCATAATGACTGCTGTGAAGCGACATAGAACCAATGTTTCAGGCTAGAAAATAACAGTCTCTCTCTCTCTCTCTCTCTCTCTCTCTCTCTCTGTGTCTCTCTATCTCTCAGGCTTTGAGTTAGTGAAGTGTGAGGATCCAGGTGTGCCTCAGTTTGGTTATAAGCGTGAGGATAAGGGTCACTTTGCAGGAAGCACAGTGTCATACAGCTGCGACCCAGGATACACCCTGAAGGGGACGGAGATGCTGACGTGTCTGAGAGGGGAGAGAAGAGCGTGGGACAGTCCCCTCCCACTGTGTGTGGGTAAGCTACGACCACCAATGTCACTTTGGCTGTGTCTATATTACAGGACTGAAATGGCACACATCTGATGGTTTTTGCAAAATGCAATCTAATTAGATTTTTTTTCTAGAATCTGATATTTTTAAATCAGATGTGGTCCTAGACTAGGCAATCATATTCTAAACACATAAAAAGGTGACATTATTAAGAACACTCAAACAATTCGTTTTTTGTTTGGTTTTACACATTTACATAAGCACATATCACATATTACGACAAACACTACTCTATCAGATTATTCAGTTCAAAAACTCCATCTACTTCTACTGCAATGACTAATTGTCTTGTCTTTTTTGGCATTTTTAGCATTGCATGTGGCTTTGTCACATGACCTTCAGGGACAGGGAATGGTCAAACTGATGACAAATGTGAATTACTAACAGACCTTTAAGACAAAGTTTGAACCTTTAAGGTAAAAAGGCTGGATCTGGGTGCAAACCTGAAACTGAGCAAGAAAGCTTGTAATGTCAAATATATTACATATATATTACATATATACTTGGCTTACATAGACAGCACATACATGCCCATCTGCCTTTGATCAGATCATTTGGTACTCAGTAGAGTAATCATAAACAGGGATAGGAAAACCTTTCTTGGAAGGACGACTTAAATGAAAATAAAATGGTGGAAGGTTTTGAGGAAATACAATGTGAAATGGTCATGATTTGGGTCAAACTGCCCGAGCCTCATCATGACTCACCGTGATTCCGCCACTTCAGACAAAATTCCTGCCTGGAGGTGAAGTCCAGAGGTTGTGAGCAATGTTCACTGTCCTTTGATCAAGCGGTGTGACAGGCTCAGACTAGAAAACCTCCTGCTCCTGCATGCTCTCTGACAATATGGCAGAAGACCAGCACAGCTGCAAATGTGCAGTCCTGGTTGTCCAGCAGGGATACACTCTTAGAAATAATGTTTTTGGCCTGAACATGCAGATGTAGGACAAAAGCTTTAATTACAGTATGTAAGAAATGGCCATGAATGAACTAAGTTACAGATAAAATTTTACTTGTGTCAAAAATGGTTCCATGTGATGGTCAAGCTTACAGAAATAACACAGATGATCCAAAATCAAATTCCAAGAAGTTATACAGTAGCAGGTCAAATCATAAAGGTCAGACAGGGCAAGAGGCAAGAGGCATAATGCACAAAAACACATCGGGGCAAACAAAAACAATAAAAAACTCTCAAGCCTGAAAGACAATTCTTCACAAAGTCACATATCGGTCTCAGAAGTTAAATAGTGTTAGAACAGAAAGAAATTCATTAATTCAGTCACACAGTCACACAGCAGAGATTTTGGTTGTGGAATATTTTGTGGAGTGTTTTAAAATATTAAAATGTACTTCGCACCCATAGGTTTATTTTACAGAAAAAAAAACTTTAAAGAACCGCCAAATGGAAAGGTTGTTATGAAAGCAAATGTTGTTTTAAGGCATTGTTCCGAACCTATCTTGGCCCCTTTTTTGAGTGATGGGCTGGGGCTCCACTATACACACACTGGTCAGTGGAGTTGGACTACAGTAAGTCTTACTTGATTTGTTAGCAGGTTGGATTAAAGCTGAAGTATCAAGCAGATTAGCTGTGTACATGTGATGCTCAGCTTACTACGGTAACATTTTCCAAATCCAATGACCAGGTCAGATCAGCTGCACTAATCTGTAAACTGATTAACAACGTACCTAAAGAAGCACAAATTAGCTCATCACATCTTCATATTTCTAAACTTTTGAACAGACATGTTTCATTCTGGGCCCAATGTGGCACAGTGGGTAGCACTGTTGTCTGGAGGTTTGAATCTGGGTCCTAGCCCTGTGTGTGTGGAGTTTGCATGTTCTTTTTGTGGTGGCGTGGGTTTCTTCTGTGGTCTCCCACAGGGCAGTTGGTGGCCTAGTGGTTAGGGCATTCAAAGTCCGGGTTCAATTCCCAAGACCGCTAGGCACCGCTGAGGTACCCTGAGCAAGGTACTATCCCCACACACTGCTCCGCAGGCACTGTGTTCATAGCTGCCCCCTGCTTCACTTGGTGAATGGGTTAAATGCAGAGGAAGTATTTTGTGCTGTTCACACTGTGTGCTGTGGTGTGTTCACGTATGACAAATGGTCACTTTCACTTCACAGACCAAAGACATGCATGTCAGGAGAACGCCTGTAGACCCCAGGGTAGCCTCCGGGTACCAGTGACCCTAGTAAGGATTACCCGGGTTACAGAAAATGAATATTTAATTCCTTTACCTATCCATGATTTAGCAAATTCCCAATTTAAAGACACACAAACCTGTTAGCTGGTTTGATGCTTCCTCTCCCTGCTGACTCATTGCACAAGCAAAATCACTTGAGAACAGAAAAGCAGAGCTGCTTATAGGCCACCATTACCAGATACAGCCTAAGCACAAAAATACCTTAATGATACCCTGTAAAATGACACACTGAATGAGATTACACGAGGCATTGCATTGATATAATTTGGGAATTATCATTTTTATGTGATGCTGATATCCTTTGATAAGTAAGAAATACATATGAATCTAGCCTTAAAGGTTACTAGTGTGACTGCTAGCCAGAATAGTTTTTTTTCTGGGGTTCTTTTTCAAAACTGCACTTTTCTCTAGCTCACACACACCATTTTCTCTGTATGTTGGGTTAGTGTTTGACAGTGGTAAGGGGGTCTGGGTGAATCATGTGATTGGACAAGTACATTGAAAATTCAGTGTGTGTGAGCAGCTCATTCTTCAACATCTCCCCTTCTCTGTCTCTGTGTCTTTCTCACTCATTTTTAGTATCTCTCTCTCTCTCTCTCTCTCTCTCTCTCTCTCTCTGTCTCTCTTTCTCTCTCTCTCTCTCTCTCTCTCTCTCTCT